>OX456524.1:61942506-62312506 GCA_949748255.1 Eustalomyia histrio
AATTACATTATGATTCCTGGATTACAATTATATGATCCCTACAATAATATATATATGATCATTCTTATTATTTTATGATTATTAATATACATAATATGACTATATAATATTTCCAAGAAATGTTTTCCTTAAAAAAAATGATATGAAAGACTTTTTGAAGAAAAATTGTTAAGGAATAATCATAGATTCTAAGAACTTTTCTTTCAAGAAAACTTTGATTCTGTGGAATTTTTTAAGAAAAATACTTAATTTTTATTTTAAAATTTAAGGACTTTTTATAATAAAAAATCTTAGATTCCAACGACATTTTTAAGATCTTTTCAAAAGTTTTTAGAAAGTTTTCTTTTAGAAGAAGTCCTTAGAATCTAAGTATTTTTCATGATGAAAATTTCTCAGAATCTATCAATTTTTCATTCAAAGAAATTCCTTAGAATCTAAGTTTTTAGGAATATATGAATTTTCATCTAAGAAAGAGAATCTGAGAATTTTAGTTTAAGAAAAATTCCGTAGAATCTAAAAATATTTTTATCAGATAAATTTCTAAATATCTAGTATTTTGTATAAGACACCTTTTCGTACAAATAAAAAAATATTTTATTTTTTTACAAGAAATGAATTAATAAACAATGAATTGATTAGTGTAAATAATATTACACGTATAATGAATTTTCAAAATAAAAACTTAAAAAAAATCTTATAAAGTTAAAAAAAATTAACTGGATCTTAATGGGTCAATTGATAAATTGTTTTATTTTCTACCCACCTGATATTTGTGCAATTTTAGTAATTTTTTTTTTTATTTTGTAGTAAAAACAAACTGACTGGACTGAGCCAATCATATTTTAAAATAGAAGGTGGCAATCATAAAATAGTAAAATATTTACTATAATATTTATATAATCGCTACCATGATCATCTTTATGGTTAGAAAACCAATAACTTGATTGTGACAACCATAGCCGATTGCAGCAAGCACATTTTAGTAGCAGTGATCATGTTGCAACTATGTTTTTTTTCTGCGTGTGCTCATATTTCTTGCTGTTACTAGATATAAATGGGTAATAACCAGGGAAACCGCAAATAGGCTTTAAAAAATGTGTTTTATGCGCATAAAATATGCACTAAAAATATAGAAATATGCCTTAAAAATTTAAAAAATATGCTCTAAAAATAAAAATATTTTATATATTTTTTTAAACAAAATAATATTTTCTATTAAAAAATCAAAACAATTCAATTTAACATACACACTCACAATATATTTTCTGTTACTGACAATAGTATATATTAAAAAAGGAATACGTAGAGAAATATTTCTTTTAACTATTTGAATTTGTCATTCAAAAAGCAAACTATAAATAATAGAAATTCAAATAATTCCTTTTTGTTTTTTGTGAAAGGAGTATGTTTAAATACAAATTTATTTCAATAAAAATTACAAGAAATTATTCAAATACAAATACACGTACAGAAAATCAAAATATATACATCTGTGTGTGTTGTGTTTTGTAATTTCATACAAATAAAAAAAAACTTTCAATTTGAAAAACAAACCACAATAATCGTTATTTCTACCGTTTTGTCAGTTTTAAATTTATGGTTATTTTAAATCACTTGTTTTTACTACTTTTGTCGATTATTAAATAATGATTAAAAATAAACAACTAAGTGGGCTGAAAATAATGAAAAATTACATTTTCGATTAATTTAATATGTATTTTAGAATGTTTTTAATGAAATAATATTGTGAGTGCACAAAAAAATAAGATAAACATAACAACTAAAACTAAAAAACAAAGGAATGCAAAACAATAGGAACTAAATTTTTAAAAGGTATTACAAAAAACTGTAAATTTTTTCATATTTTAGTCATTTAGTGAAAAAAAAAATATAAATAATATTTTTTTTTGGTTAGATCTCTTTTGGATTCTTTGGTGTCTTATTTTCGCGTCTTTAGTTATTTTTATACCCTCCACCATATATGGTGAGGGTATATATCAGTTTGTCATTCCGTTTGTAATATGTCGAAATATAGGTTTAAGACCCCATAAAGTATATATATTCGTGATCCTTATGCAATTTTAAGTCGATTTAGCGATGTCCGTCTGTCTGTCTGTCTGTCTGTCTGTCTGTCTGTCTGTCTGTCTATTGAAATGGCGATCACGAAGACGCAAGCGGAGGTGCCTATTTTTACCCAGATTATTGAACATCCTCCCGAGCAGTTTGGTATTTAAAATGTGCAAAATCGGTTAAGCGGTTCAAAAGTTATGAGTTAAAATGTGAAGGTACCTCTAAATTTTCCATACAAATTTGTACAATTTTTCTGTATCTATTTTTTTTTCTGTTAAGTAAGTAAAAATGTTATTAAGTCTTCTTATTGTTCGATTACATTTATTGTCTTACATACTATGAGAATAATAACATTCTTAGAGCTATATGTGTGTTACTCTGATAACTAAGTTAACGTAAAAATCAACAATGTTAAAGTCGCTAACAGAGCAGACCTCTGTAAATAACATTGCTAAAACTAAATAAATAACATTACTAAAACTAAATAACAAAAGTTCGTAACATAAATTGACAAAACATATTCATATCACAGTTCATGCAAAATTTAGTATATACGTATATCATCTTCAGCCCCTATGGTGGAGGGTATTCAAAGATTCGCCACAGCCGAATTTGGCCCTTTTTAACTTGTTTTTTTATAAATCCTTTTTTTATAACCGGTTTCTTCTTTTTCATTAAAACAATAAGTAGAATAAACCCTACGGGTAATGGACCAGTCACAGAGTTAGTCACGTGACCGGAACTTTGTGGCAGAAACCGGTCCTCGAGTTGGTTCTCTTATATGAAAGTAACCGGTAACTTTAACATGGGCTTGTCATAGGAGGTGGCAATTTCTACCTTTTAAGCTACTTACGACATATCGCTGACCTTTTTTAGGATACCATATCACTGCACTGGTGTAAGTGAATGCGCAACAGAACAGGTAAGAATTATATTACACATAACTAGTTTCATTTTAGACACTACGTGATGTATATCAGAACTAGTGCAGCATGAAATGTTACGTGAATGGCTTAAATGTACACACCACTGGACTGAGGACAAGTAATTAATAAAAAACTGGTTACATATCAATCACACACGCAGAGAAAAAACATGGTTGGGAGAATCATATTCGAAGAGCATCATATATTTTTGGGTTTATGATTGTGCCAACCATAGTTGTACTATATAATGGTTATCATATTATGATAATAAAATATCCATAATTTTACCACAATATTGACCCTACAGTTATATTATGGTCCAAAAATTACCATATTATGATTCTAAATAAACATATTGTGATGTTGAATTTATCATAATATGATTGCATGTAATCATAGTATGCTCAAAATGTTATTACATTATGGTCCCCATAACTATATTATGATTTCTGGATTATCATAATATGATCCATATTAAATCTTTATATAGAATCTTTTTGACAATGAATTGGTTATTGTAAATAATATTACATGTAAAAGAAATTTTCGAAAAAAACCCTCAAAAAAAATCTTCTAAAGTTAAAAAAAATAAACTGGAACTTAATAGGTCAATTGCTGAAATGTTTTAATCCCACATGAAAGGTATTTTTTACCCATCTGATATTTGTCCAGTTTTAATAAACAATTTATGATTGTTTTTTTAAGACATTTTGGTTTTTATGAAAACAAGACAATACTCGTATTAGGACTGTAAATGTCAATGTCATGTTTTATTTGATGTATAATTATTCATTGATTGTTGCCAGCATTTTATGTTTGCATAATTATCATATTTTTTACATAGTCAGAATATTTATTAGCACAGTATGGTTACAGTCAATCATGTTATAAAATAGAAGGTGGCAATCATAAAGTAGTGAAACATTTACTATAATAATGATTGTAGCGACTATGTTGATGGTTAGACAACCAACAATATGGTTGTGACAACCATACCCAACTGCAGCAAGCACAATATAGTAGCAGTGATCATGTTGCAACCATGTTTTTTCTCTGCGTGCAATGTGTTATGTTGCAGAACTTGTAGTGAATGAATAGTTTCGTGACATATCACTTGACTGTTGCAAGTGAACATGTTACAGAGCAAACGAAAAATAATTAACATGTAACCTGTCAATATTTCTTTCGCGTGTCTCATATTAAGAACGTGTTTCTGAAAGATTCCATAAGGTCCAGTCACTCAATTCACCTACAATGCTTATTACAAAAGTTTTTGCAATTTTTTATATATTGCGATTTTAAACTATTTTCTCAAAAAATACAATTACAGAATGTGAATATTTTTCAAATTTTAACAAAATTGAAGAACAAAAAATTGTTCGCTATTTAATTAAAGAAAAGTGAACTCAACATTTTCAAATTATGGGTGGGGTTAAAAGCAGCTCTGTGGAGGCAGGTCTGTGGAGGCAAGTCTGCCCCTGACAGTTCTATTCACGCTAATGATCTAGGACTAAGTTTAGCTTTTTGGATGCCAATGTTTTTCCGACTTTTCCTTTAATTTTACTCTCAAAATCGCATCCGATCGTCAAAAAAATATTTTTCCAAAAAGAGAATTTTTAGAAAATTTTTAGACTGAAAAGATTTTTAATTCAGTAGCAGGTTTTCTACGGCTAAAAAACATAAGTGGCTGCTAACTTTTTATTATTGATAAGGAGGATAAAGAATTAGTTTTGTAATTAATTTTTTTAACATGAATAAAATTGAACTCAAATATCATTTCATAAACGCATTCGAGGCGTATAGAGGATTCTCGTCAGAAACACATTTTGATAAAATACAAACACATTTTGATAAAATACAAAAAATTTAAATGTCCCTTTAAAAATTGCTATTTGAATAATAAAAAAAATCGCTATAATTTTACGGGCCTATATGGATATATTAATCTCTATAATAACAAACATTTACATATTGGTTAGAAAAGTATGAAAAGCGCGCTAACTACAAAGTGGGACATATTCAAAATTATTCGGTGGTTCATCGGAGTTATATAAAACTTAATAATATTGTTACGATTTTACCCTTTATAAAATCGTTGATATATTTACCTTTTAAATAAATCGAGTTCTTACTATATTGCAAATAATAAACACTGTTTGAAATTATTTATAGCTCTATTTATTTATAACAGTCACTAAAAATTACAGAAAAACACTTTAATAGCACACTTTATTTACACGATGCAGATAGACTAAACGTTAGCCACACTTTAGTTCTTCACACTTTGTGTTTTACTTACAAACTGAACTGCTGCGTCACTGAGTACCAGTATTTATATGAGTAGTCAGGTATTCTTGTTATTTCCAGTTTATTACGATACTAGAATCTTCCAGCTGTCAAAATTTGTGTAAAGAAATTTTTAGTGATAGAAATTTCTTGTAACAATATATAACGTATATATATATATAACGTAACAATATATAACGTAACTATCGCATAGACAAGCTGAATTCAAATTTCTTTTAAAATGAGCTGTGCTAGTGTGGAGTGTTTGAGCGTTTTTCAGTTTAAAATTTCGCGAATTTTTGGCTCTTAGGCAGTTTTGTGATCGTTACATGTTTTGAATTAATATTAATCAATGAATCAACTTTAACAAATTATTCCAACAAAAAATTGTGTATTTGATATAAATTTAACGAATTAAATCATAAAACAATTTATTCTGTCGAAACAAAATTAATAATATAAATTTAATTATATCCCACTTTATTTAATACCAAATTATTCCTTAAAAATTATTATAAATTAATCCCAGACTTGTGAAAAATGTTTGTTCAATAGTAATTTGGATTACCATAATTTAAACAGTATTTTAGTAACAACTTGTTAGGATTTTTGACTTTAATTTTACTTAAGAAATTTTCAAACAGATAGCCATTTTCAATTATAAAGTCGTTTAAATGAAGCAGTGTCCATAATGGAGTTAAGTAAAAAATAATTTTTTATATTTTAATTTGATGAATTTTGTAATAAAATTTTAACAATGTTAAGTGAAAGGAGTTCTCGATCGAAATTTTTAATAACAAATTTTGGATTTTTAGGGATAACAACCCCCCTAAGTGTTTCTTAATAAACCCTTAAGTGTTGTGACACCTATTAGTCAGTCGCGGGCAGCTTTATTTGCCTGCCAGTGACACTTTATCATGCACATTGGATTCTTTTTGAATTAATGCAGTTGCGTAATCACTTCTTTTTGAACTAGATTAGTATTATGTCATCATTTCTCCAGTCAAAAGTCGGTTATGTTTAAATCAGTTTAGTATTATGTCAGCTATGCTATGTTCTGTCATTATTTCAACTATAACAGTCCTAATTTCTTTAGTCCACATTGGTGTTATGTTTATTTTTCTTTAGTTACATGATATATCCAGAAAGAACCAGTCAATGTTCTGCCACAATTTCAATATTTGGGACACTGGTCATTTTACAGCAATTACCAATTTTTCAGACACTGAATTATATTTTACACCAGTTTTGTGACATGTCCCTCATTTATCTATCACACATTTATCACCTTGGATTAATCGACCCTTCATTTCCCGTAGGGAAGGAACAGGAAAATGTTTAAAAATTACCTATACCAGCTTTTAAATTTTTGGCTTTTTTTTTTTATAAAAAATACGCTTTTCAATAAAAGTTGTTGTTGCAATAAAATACAAAATGTTTGCTTAAATTTTCAAATAAAAAACGTTGTTACATCTAAGCATATTTTTGTACACTGCAAAATTTCTTTTAACATCAACTGATGTAATGAGGGCGAATTTAAAAGCTAGTACAGTAGAATCTCACAAATTAGAACTCTCACAAATTTGAACCGTCCAGATATTAGAACCGTCCATTTCGATGTATTGGACGCTCAGAAATTAGAATTTGTGGTTCTAATTTGAACCTTCCAGAAATTAGAACCGTCCATTTTAATGTATTGATTCTAATTTCTGGCAGTTTTTTGCTTTTATTTTTACTACAAAATAAGTTTTTTTTTAAATAATTTTAAATTAAATAAGGAAAAACTCGAATTATAAGTACAGGGTGTCCGCCGGGAAGGAACACTACTTTGTTTTGCCGCCATTTTGGTAAACATTAGTCTTGACAGTTCATATTTGGCAGTCGTGAAGTAGACACGTGGCAAATTTATTATGGAAAATATTCGATAAACGAACGTGTTTTAATTATTAAAACAGCTTGCCCATGACATAATGAGCGACGAGGCACATTTTCATTTGAATGGATATGTGAATAAAAAGAATAGTCGGGAAAACCCTCAAATTATTCATCACTCACCTTTGCATCCATTAAAAGTGACAGTCTGTTGGGAATTTGGTCAGGAGGAATCATTGAACCTTACTTCTGAGAAAATGAAAACGGCTTAACGGTAACTGTGAATGGGGAGCGATTAAAAACTTTTTAACGCCACAACTGCATGCTTTGAGCTTGATTAACATGTGGTATCAACAAGACGGTGTTGATTGACCTCCACGGTCGCCTGATTTGACTGCTCCGGACTTCTTTTTATGGGGATATCTGAAAAGCAAGGTTTATGCAAGCAAACCAGAAACGCTTGAGCAACTCAAACAAAATATTCTTGATGAAATTAATGAAATACCGCGTAAAATGTGTGAGAATGTAATGAAAAATGTGCTCAAAAGGGCTGGCTTTTGTGACGCTAACAGAGGCGGACATTTGTCTGATATTGTATTTTATACATAATTGCCGACATTAAATAAAACATTTATCAATATAAGATCCATTCTCTTTTATTTAATCAAAAAATATAAAGAAACAAAGTGATATACCTTCCCGGCGGACACTCTGTATTAATGATTTAAAATTAAAACCTTTGGTTTATTAACCACAAAGCTTTGCCATTTTGGTCTTGGCTCATTCGATTAAAAATAAAACGGGGAATCACCGAGTTATTCATGATTTATGCAATTCGGTCATATAGATGTGAAATTTGATGACTTTAAACAAAGTGCAAGTTGATAATTCGGGTGAGTTTTTTTTTAAAATAATAAAAAACAAATGTAAAAACATCTTATCTTTGTATACTTAGGTTCATTAAATGTTGAATAATAAAAATTGTTTTGTGTTAAAATAAATCTTGTGTAACTAGTTTTATTGTTTCATCATTTTCTATGAAAAAATTTATCCAGAAATTGGAAATTAAAACAACCCGAGGAACAAATTGGTTCTAATTTGTGAGATTCTACTGTACTTCTTTGACATCACATGCCAAAACTGATTTTATTAAAGATCCAGTCAGTTGTTTACTTATTCTTTTTATTACTTGAAGACCATCGTTTTTTGTTACAATCTGTTCAAGTTTGTTCTCAATATCTTTTTTGGTACAGCATTCTGGTGGGTTGGGAGGGGGAGCGCTAACATATGTATATTAGTTTAATGTAGAAATATGCCCTTAAGGATAAAATATGCTAAAAGATGTTCTAAAAAATCGATGCCAGAATTCTTAAATTGTTCTAAATCGGATAAATAGTTTATCCATGGGTCCATACGACGCACAGGAAAAAAACATAATATTGCATATTTGCGGTTTCCCTGGTGATAACTTAGCAGAAACCTATTGAAAATATTTGCATTGGACTTTTCCCGGCTGCATATCCGAGCAAAGTTCTTTCTATAATTTTTAAAATCTTTGTTTCTTGCTTTTTGAGCTTCTTCTTGGCAAAAGAGCTTGATGCATTATGTCCGACACGCTAATAAAAAATGTATGCAAAGTGGGAGGCATGCAAAACCACGAATATTTTCTAGCCGTATTGTGAGCAAATTTACGAAAATGCTTACGACCACGTTTTCCTTCATAACTCAGGAACCAGATGACTATCCACCTTAAAATTTTGCCACACATGTAGAGAGGCCTTAATTTTAAAAATATATTTTTTTCAGAATTTTAAAAAAATTTAATTTTTAGGTATGGGTCTTTGAAGATTAAACTTAAAAAAATTAAAAAGTAAAAAAAACTTACTTTTGGGACGCCATTTTGAAGGTAATGTTTTCAGTAATTTTAGCTTGTATAGTTTAGAAGTTATGGGCCAACAAAGTCGGGACACTTTTTCGATATTTTGATGTTTTTGTCAATTTTCATGACGTCATATTTCGATAACCGATAGGGCATGGGGTCAAAGGGTTAATGATTTGATAAACACTACCCATTTACAATATTTGTGGCGAATTTCATTAAAATCGGTGATGACAAATCCGAATGCTGTGCGGCTTGACATGGAATGGCCTATATACATATATATTTTTTTTAAATTTGATGTGAAATGAATTTAAAAATAAAGAAAAAATTGGAACATTTTTTACCACATGCTTTAACCCCTAAACGTGAAATTGTGCACCTAAATATTATACATGTCTACCAGACCTGGGCGATCTTAATTACATTTCGCTTTTTATCCATTGAGGATAATGGCGTTGATCTAGAATTTGTTGCACAGTGTAATTAATAGAATACTAATAAATTTAATTAAAATTTAGTTATTGTTTCTTTATTAATAGAAGTTGTTTAAAAAAAATTTGAGCAGTTCTTCAAAATTTTCAATTTCACTACATGCCACTCTATATTAAGGAGGGTATTCATTTATCTAATTGTTAAAGTATTTTTCATAAAGTAGTTGATTCTAATGAGGACTTTAAGTCCATGTTGAGGAATTTATATTATTGCTAGCAATCCACTGTTGAATTATAACTTTCAATATAACATTCAATTATCTATTCCATATTCAATTTGCATTTTTATTATTTGAGGTTTTATGTAAGTTTCATTTCATTATATAATCGTAAAGCCATTTCCGTATTGGGTGCATATCGTCTTCCTATAACATGATTGCTGTGTATTTTTGAGGGATCTATGCAGGTTTTAACTAATTTCATAAGATTTTTTGGAGTTTTAGCTGATGCCAGTAGACCGGGAAATAGACCACCACCTTTTAAGATTTTATCACAAAATATTTGTAAATTATTATTTTGTTGTACGCCGGAACAAATGGATTTCTCTTGATCACATTTACCCATACAATAGTGAACATTACAATCGGTATCATCTTCACAGGGTGAGCCATTCGATAGATGTTTATCGATTTGTGTTTCAACAAAAACATGTTCAGCATTTTCATATTTTATTCTAGAGAGAGAGAGAGAGAGAGAAAGAAAAGAAAAATATTATAACTTTTACATTGTTAAATGAAATATGTATATCTCAGTTAATAAATAGGGTCCGCCAAATAACTTTTTTTTTTTTTTGAAAATGCTATAAAAAAAAAACTACTGAATATTTGTTCAAATTTCTTTTTTTATTTGAAAGTACAATCCATCCGGTTATAAATGGAAAATAATTTCGTTCAAATGGCTGCCTCGGCTGGCCACACAGCCGAAGCTACACTCGATGTTTTGCGCCCTGTTTTTGAAGATCGCCTTATCAGCCGCAGAGCTGATGTCGTTTGGCCACCTCGGAGCTGCGATTTGACACCCTTGGACTATTATTTGTGGGGTGCCGTCAAAGATAAGTGTTACGCCGACAAGCCAGAAACAATTGACGCTTTAAAGGACAATATTCATTAAGCCATTGGTGAAATACAGCTGCACACAATCGATAATGTGCTTAAAAATTGGACCGATCGTGTAGGCTACTGCATGGCCAGCCCAGGCAGCCATTTGAATGAAATTTTTCCATTATTAACCGGAAGGATTGTACTTTCAAATAATAGTTTTTTTTTATAGCATTTTCAATAGTTTTTTTTTTATAGCATTTTCAAAAAAAAAAGTTATTTGGCGGACCCTATATTATAAACTTTTGGACATGCATATTTTGTGACATGGTAAACTTGTGTCACATTTGTTAAGATTTTATTGGTATCCCAGCAAAACCACACATTACCAAATAATGGGTAAAGTAATGTATAGCCATTGGGGTCGATGGATTACTTTATACCTTACTTTATTGATGAATTTTATAGGCGATGAGCCTCAAAGTAATGTATATACCCATTACTTTAGAGGTAATAATGTAAGGGGTTACTTATATGGTTACGAGAATGAAAAAAGTAATGTGTCTAAACATAGATTTTTGAAAAAGAGGAATTTTTATTAAAAAAATTACAAATATTTTATTTAAAATTTTTGTAATTAAAAATAATGTGGTCAAGATGGGAATCGAACCAGGGAAATCTGGTTGCCAGCCAAGAACTCTACCCACTGAGCTATCGACGCATATAGTAATTGATTGCTTTAAACTTAAATAAATTGTTGCGCTTCGTTTTTTCGCTAGTGTTATCAAAACAAACATACATTACCCTTTTGCTTACAAAAAACACAAAGTAATGTATCTAAAAATAGATTTTCAAAAATATTTGAATTATTACTTTACATTTATAAATCATATATTACGTAATCAATAATGAGTATCTTAATACTGTATGCTTGCAAATAATGAACAAGGTAACGAGCTATCATAACAAGGCAACGCATGAGAATATCGCACCCATTACAAAAGTTTTGCTGGGATGTTTAAAAAATTGTCTCTCATACCTTTTATCTCCTGTTACTCCAAAATTACTGATTTTCATTTTACACATTCTCAATGGTTCCGGTTTCATTTCATCCATTTTAAATACAAATTCCATAAGACTTAATGCAAACTTTAAACGTTTTTGCCAATCGAATGATCTGTTAAGTAAAGAGGAATTTAAATTTATAAAATTAAAAATTTTTATTTTTTAATTAAAACTACTTACATATATTGCAGTAATGTTTGTTCAGTTTTTAAAATATTTAAATTTTCCGTAGCATAATATGGACCACAAGAACCCAATACAGTTGGAAATAGATTATCCTCGTCATATAATTTACTCATCATATAATTATTGTCTTTAAATAATCTCCAAAAATTTAACATTTGATGCGGATTGTTCTTGTCAATTTCTTGGTTAACTAAAGCTCGTATCTGGAAGAAAGAATAACATTAACATAATTCTAAAATTTATCGAAAAGCTAACGTATTTTTAGCAAGGTTGAAAAAAAAAATTCAAAAATCTCTTGTGAATAAAATTAAAATTTATTTCAACTTGATTATTATTTCATAGTAGCGACTGGTAAATAAAATATTTTTTCATATTTTTTCACCAGTCGCTTAGAAGTGAATAATATTTCATATTCCGCTTAAATTTTTTTTACCTTAAAAATTTTTTTCCACTAAAATTATTTACACACAAAAATTTTACGCCACCTATAAAGCTTTTCACCTTCAACAAATTTTTTCTCCTCCATATTTTTTAACATTGTTTGTATCAAAAACACTGTAGAGGACAAGGATGATAAATTTTGTACTTACGCTCACCAAAAAAAGTCTGTAATCACAACTGAAAATTTTGCTGTTATAACGGGAAATTATGCAAAATTCAGCAACATATTTCTACTGATGTGCAGTACAATGAAATTAGTAGAAAACATTAGTAGCCACTACTAAATTTTAGTAAACTTTTTGAAAAGTGGATTTAAAATCTGTTTGCTAAAATCAGCAAAAAAAAAATTACAAAATATTAATAATATTTGTACAAAATTTTAAATGTATTTTCTTAATCGGTCAACAAAAGTTTTTTTTTTTATTTTATTTATTTTTTTTTAATATTTTATACAAAATTAAAAAAAAAAAAAAAAACAAATGGTTAAAAATCTTAATAATTTTTAAAACATAAACGAATTTATCATTTTCTTTTAATTTGGTAATTTCTGTTTTGAAAAATATTTTAGTAAATTTTTTTTTAAATTTTAATTGTTTTTAGGGATTATTTTTAGTACTAAAAAAACTTTTTAATGCTATTTTAAGTGGATGTCCTATTTTTAGACATGAGTCGGTATATTCACTTCCGATCCCTTTTTTAATCCTATGTAACATTTTAAGGAAATTTAAGTTTGTAGGTCTAAGTTTTAATTAGAAATAACATTTCCTTCAATTGAAAACCGTTTACAAATTTTTCTACTAACTTTTTTTTTCTGAGTGCAGATAATTTTTTGTGGTACTATTAAAGCCTTAAAAGTACTTTGGTACTCCTTTGACTTAATTTATTTTTTACAATTTTGGTGATATAATTTCTTTTAAATGCTGTTTGATATTAAATAATACTATCCAAAAAAAAACTAAAATCGAGTTTCAATTAAAATATTTGTAAATACAATTAAAAATTTAATTAAATTTGGACAAACTAAAGAATTTGTTATATCAATTCATTTTTTTTTTTGTAAAAATTTACTGAAATTTTCTCAAGTATTTTTTTAATCATATCAATTACATATTCAATTAAAGTTTTAATTAAATCAATTAAAACTTTTAATAAAGTTCTAACCAAAAATCACTTAAGATTACCAATTAAATTAAAATTTTGTCAAATTTTAAATTGATGCACAGGAAAAATTAAAATCGTTTCAATTAAAATATTTTATTGAATTTGAACATGCAAAAGAATTTGTTATATAAATTAATTTTGTTTTTGTTAAAATTAAATGAAATTTTCTATTAGTTTTTAATCATATCAATTAAATTTTTAATTAAAAATCTTTAACATGTTTAATTAAAGTTTTAATTATATCAATTAAAACTATAATTCGCGAATTAAAAAAAGAATTACATTTGAAATGATTTGATTCAATTGAATCAAAAAAGATTCAAATGAAATTGATTAAACAACTATAATTTTAAATCTGATTAAATAAATTGATTTTTAAAAAGAATTGTTTTTTTTGCGAATTAATTTAACAAAGATTTATCTTTTTTAGGTCTGTTATGGAGTAAGCAAAAATGTGAAGAAATATATATATATATAATTCATATATAATTTTATATGGTTCTGTATAAGCCATATTCAAGTATATATGGTTCCGCATAAGTCATATATAAGTAAATACACTCAGAAAAAGTTAGTAGAGAAATTTGTAAACGGTTTTCAATATTTTTGTACTGATTTTTAGTAAAAAAATGATTATTTAGCAAATCCTTTTTGCTATTTACATTTTACAAATTACAGAGTTTTTACAGAATATTTACAATTTTTGTTACTAATTTCAGAAATCATTTTACAAATTTTTGAAAGCCGATTTGCTAAAATTACAAAAAAATATTACTAATTTTAAAAAAGTGGATATTAAAACTTACACCTACAAACTAAAATTACCTTAAAATGTTACATATATTAAAAAAGGGATTGGAAGTGAATATAGCGACTCATGTCTTAAAATTGGACGTGGATGTCCTAAAATAACACTAAAAGGCCCTAAAACAATTAAAATATGACCTTAAAAGTAAAAAAAAAAAATTACTAAAATATTTTTTAAAACAGAAATTACCAAATAAAAACAAAATGATTAATTCGTTTATATTTTAAAAATTTTTAAGATTTTTAAGCATTTGATTTTGTGTTTAATTTTGTATAAAATATTTTTTGAAAAAAATAAATAAAATAAAAAAAATTTGATGCTCGATAAAAAAAAATAAATTTAAAATTTTGTACTAATATTAATTTTTAATAGTATTTTTTTTTGCTGATTATAGCAAACAGATTTTAAATTCCACTTTACAAAAAGTATACTAAAATTTAGTAGCGGCTACTAATTTTTCTACTAATTTCATTGTACTACACGCCAGCAGGCATTAGCAAAAATACCGCTGGGCTCAAATTAGCAAAATTTCCCGTAATAACAGCAAAAATTCCAATTGCCATTACAGACTTTTTTTTCGTGAGTGTATGGTCCCGTGTAAGCCATATGAAATTATACCTATTGTTATATATAATTTTATATGATATAATATCCTAAGATTACTACCCAGCAAAAATGAAGCTGCCAAAGAAGCAGTAAAAGCATCACTTCTTTTCTAGTGGTTTCATCGATGAATTTAACATTAGCGTGTCATAGGATGGAAGTATTCAAATGTAGCTACTAGCATTACTCATACTTTACTCTAAGGAAGCAATGATAATACAATGATTAGGTATTCTGATGCATGAGTGGAAAAAATTCATATACTTTGTAGTATTTAAGCTTTGATGAAAATTTAATTCATAAGAATGCAGCAAAATAAGTTTAAAGAAGCGAAATTTATGCATTGATATACAAATACTCTTTATTAAAACAAATAAATAATTCTGCATTAGTGAAAAAGCATTTTTGAAACATTTTTCAAAAATTTTAATGAATTTTTAGACAAATTTTAAATTTTTTTTGGATAATTTAAAAACTGGTTGTACAATTTGGAAACATTTTTAGACAATTTGGAAATATTTTTAAACAATTTTAAATAATTTTTGCACAATTTTAAAACATTTTTGGGCGATTTGAAATAATTTTTACACAATTTTAAAATTATTTTGATAAATTCTGAATTAAAACTGGAAATGGTGTAGTGTTAAATAATAAACACAATGCAAAAATGCACAGATTGCGTTGTCAAAAAAAAATTGCAAAACTGCATTAAATCTAACCCTCATGCAATTTTGAACTAAAATATAAAAAATGATTTAGTCAAAAAATTAAAAAAGTTCATCAGAACTATTTTTTCAATTTGAATAAATGCTTTAGATTCCAAAAAAAAAAATATACGATATACTATAACTTATGCTTTAGAAGTAATGAAGAGATGATATTTTAAGATATGCATCGGGTTTATATCCAGATCATTGCATTTGAAATATGAACACATGAATTCTTTTGGAAGTTCCTTCGAATAACACCAAAAAATCATAAAAGAATGTCAACTGAAGTTTAGGAAACAATGAAAGAAGTTATAGTCACAGAATGACTACCATTTTTTTTTGCTGGGTATGTAATGATAGGTCATTACCTTTTTAATTACTTCAAAATATATCGCGACATCGGGACATCGCGAACAAAAGTAATTAAGCGAGTAAATAGCCTGGTAACTAGTGAAACCTTTGTGTTCTACTTTTTTTTTTTTTTTAAGAAATATTTATTAATTCAATAAAAAATTAGGTAACAATTGATCAAAATTAAGGCCTCAGCGCCTTACAGGCTTATAAGAGGCTATAGTAGGCAAATTAACATTATATGTTTACAAGATTAATTACATAATATTCTTTTTTATATATAAATATTTTGCAAATTTTAATAAAAAAAAAAAAAATTAAAAAGAAGAAATTTACATAAGAAGCTCCCTTAATTATTTGGTAATATCTGTTTTTGCTGGGATATACCACATCTTATCACATATGACACAATATAAGGTAATTAAAAAAAATGAATGTAATATATAATTATATATGGAAATACATACTGACATACAGGTTGGTTGAAAAGTTCCTGCGCTCGAAATGAAAGAATACTGTTTTTGTTACGAAATATATTTTTTTATTCAATATTATCTCCTAGAAGCTCAATACACTTGTTCCAATGATCTTCCAATAATTTTATCCCATCCTTATAATGGTTTTCCGGAAGCTCTGCAAAATAACCGTCTACGGCTGATATGGCCTCTTCATTCGACGAAAAATGCTTTCCACGAAGGAATTGTTTGAGATTTCTGAAGAGATAGTAGTCACTGGGAGCCAAATCTGGTGAATACGGTGGATGATCACGCAAGCAATTCGTACTTTAATTCTTTGAATTTAGCCATCGTCAAAACACTTTTGTGAGCAGGTGCATTGTCTTGATGGAAAATGATTTTTTTCTTCTTTAAACCAGGTCTTTTCTTACGAATTTGTTCATCCAGCTGATCCAAAAGGGTGCAATAATATTCAGAGTTGATTGTTTTACCTTTCTGAAGATAATCAATAAACAAAATTCCTTTTGCATCCCAAAAAACTGATGCCATAACCTTCTTTGCTGATCGTTGTGACTTCACCTGCTTTAGAGCTGAACAACCAGCTTCAGTCCACTGTAAACGTTCTTTTTTCAATTTAGGATCATGGTGGTAGATCCAAGTCGCATCTATTGTTATAAAACGACGCAAGAAGTCGGTTTTTTCGGCTTAAAATGCCCCAAATTAGGCTGAGAAATTTGTTTTCGATCCAGTTTTTGTTGAATTGTTAATGTGTGCGGCACTAACTTTCCAAACAGATTTTTCATACGTAATTCTTCATGTAAAATATGGAGTACTCGTTCGTCTAAGATGCCTATGGCATTAGCAATTTCACGCTTAGTCAAACTTGGATCTTCACTAACCATATTATGTACCTGCTCAATGATTTCTGCTGTGGTTGCAGTTTTTGGTCGTCCTTCGCGTGGATCGTCTTTAAGGCTGGTGCGACCACGTTTAATTTCACCAGCCCAAAATTCAACGGTGCGTTTTGAACTGCTTATACACTTCTAACAATTGTTCATAAATTTCCTTTGCTTTTAAACCCTTCAAAACAAAGAATCTATTCACTGCACGATATTCAATTTTTTCCATATTAAAAAAAACCAATGACAAGTCAACTTCAAATGGCTTATAGACAAAGAAAGAATTGAAAGAATGACTTGCAACTTTGCATGTGTTCTCAGGACAGTTATACCAACTTGAGAAAAAAAAAGTTTGGAGCTAACAGTGCAATCTCTTGGTGAGCGCAGGAACTTTTCAACCAACCTGTATGTAAATAGATATAATAATATATTATTGGATCAAGCCACATATGATTATGTCTAAACTTTTTTACTCGGATATTAAGCATTCTTTATTTCTTTATATGTTGTCGATAGTGTTTATTGTAAACTAGAATATTTTTTACAAGCTCATTATCTATTAAAAATTTAATTGAAAAATTTAATTGATATGATAAAACTTTTAATTGAAAATGAATTGAAATTTTTTTTGGCAATCAATTTTTCTATGTATAATACAAATTGTGGACCAATTTAGTATCTCAAATGTACTTTTGTGCTTAAAAAAATTAAATATATAAAAATATTATTTTTAATACCATATAAGTAAAAGTTTAAACTTATATAACAAGATAGATATTTTAGATATTTTGCTATTTGTGGGGTTGTAAAGTAATTTTACACACTACAGGGGAAGCATTGGCAATATGTATCTAATTTTTTTTTATTTTAAAAACGTACCAGGCCCAAAAGTTTGCGTACGTTTGGACATGTACTTTTTAAAAGCTTTATACTTTATTGTTTTGCTTTGTTTTATACTTTTTATTTTTTTTTTAATTCCCCACTGTGCGAAGTCGAAATCATATAATTTTTTTATGAAATTTTTATATTGACCAAATTAAATCTAAACCTCTTAATTATTAATACATACCATATTATCATCCAAAGTCACATTATAAGTCAAAGTTATATGCATTTTAACAATATGATGAAAATTTTCAATCTTCGGATATACCTGTGCACCATGACTGTTAACCCAACTTAAATCATCCCTTATGTGGCGTGCCAACTAAAAGCAAAACAAGTTGTATGTCAACAAATATTTGTTCCAAAAAATATATTCTCTACCTTAAATCCATCCTACCTTGATGGCGTATACATCACCATTTTTCTCAGCTGTAAACATAATTGTACCCATATCGGTTTGTGGGCATTTAAAAGATTTAAAAGCTTGTTCATTAATACACAACTCCTCGCATAGGGAACCACTATATTCATTATTTTTATATTTTTTACACTAGAATGGTGGCAAAAACAAACAAACAAACAAAATCAATATCAAAATGCATTTGATGAAATCCTGTTTCCACAAAACTTACCATATAAGTTAAACTATTTTGTGACATAATTTTATAACAAAATTCCAAATTCATATAAGAAACAACTAACATAAATATCGCTGCCAATATGGCCAATAGCAATAAACGTTGCAATAATGTGCGAAATTTTCTTTTAAAGGCATTTAACATTTTAATTTTTTGAAATTAAATTTATATTTTTGTTTTATTTAATTGAAAAATTTCTTTGCAATTTACTATTTTCTTAACATTTTCTGTACACACGTAAATATATTATGTTTAGAGCCTTAAAGTGTTTTTTTTTTGACTGGTCCAGGAATTTGGGGGATATTTTTGCTTGATTATGTTTTTCTCGTGTGTTTCTGCATTGTTTTTTTGCGTCTCTATTGCATACGATATTATGTTTACATTTTGAAAGTACTGTTAATGCTCGATTATACGAATTTGTGTCATTTAGTTTTCAACATCTGAAGCATCTCAGTTAATCAACACTTTACTGTATCACAGTTAGGAAATAAAACATTTTCGATTCGGCGCAGTTAAGGATAACAGTAGTGGTTTTATTATAAGGACACCAATATTTTTTTATAAAAAAAACACCTTATTTATTTTCTGAAATTGGATCTCAAAGTGTTTTAATGCTTATTAAAGTACCTGCTTTTACAAGCAGTAGTTTTTACATTTTTTAGTAGTAGTTTAGTTAAAGATAACTTATTTTTTACTTAATTGAAAGGTAAAATAACTGTTGTCTTTTTAACAATATATATATATGTACATATATACAGTTTTCTGCAGATTTTGCTTTGAAAAAGTACTTTATTTCAGATCGTGACATTTTTATGTTAATATATGGAAACTGTAAAGTCTTAACCCATTTGGAGCTACTATCCGAAAAATTCCGTGACATTTTCAAGTAAAAATTCAACTTATTGTAATTGTTTTTTATTAGTCAAAACTTAGTCATATAAAAAAATTCTTTTTTTACTTTTAAAAAAGGTACTTTTACAGGTTGGTTGAAAAGTTCCTGCTCTCGAAATGAAAGAATACTGTTACGAAATATATTTTTTTATTCAATATAATCTCCTAGAAGCTCAATACACTTGTTCCAATGATCTTCCAATAATTTTATCCCATCCTTATTATGGTTTTCCGGAAGCTCTGCAAAATAACCGTCTACGGCTGCTATGGCCTCTTCATTCGAATGCTTTCCACGAAGGAATTGTTTGAGATTTCTGAAGAGATAGTAGTCACTGGGAGCCAAATCTGGTGAATACGGTGGATGTTCAAGCAATTTGTACTTTAATTCTTTAAATTTAGCCATCGTCAAAACACTTTTGTGAGCAGGTGCATTGTTTTGATGAAAAATGATTTTTTTGTTCTTTAAACCAGGTCTTTTCTCACGAAGTTTTTTATCCAGCTGATCCAAAAGGCTGCTTTAACATTCAGAGTTGATTGTTTTACCTTTCTGAAGATAATCAATCAACAAAATTCCTTTTGCATCCCAAAAAACTGATGCCATAACCTTCTTTGCTGATCGTTCACCTGCTTTGGAGCTGAACAACCAGCTTCAGTCCACTGTAAACGTTCTTGTTTCAATTTAGGATCATGGTGGTAGATCCAAGTCTCATCCATATTCATAAAACGATGCAAGAAGTCGGTTTTATTCGGCTTAAAACGCTCCAAATTACGCTGAGAAATTTGTTTTCGATCCAGTTTTTGTTGAATTGTTAATGTGTGCGGCACTAACTTTTCAAACAGTTTTTTCATACGTAATTCATCATGTAAAATATGGAGTACTCGTTCGTCTGAGATGCATATAGCATTAGCAAATTCACGCTTAGTCAAACTTGGATCTTCACTAACCATATTATGTACCTGCTCAATGATTTCTGCTGTGGTTGCAGTTTTTGGTCGTCCTTAGCGTGGATCGTCTTTAAGGCTGGTACGACCATGTTTAAATTCACCAGCCCAAAATTCAACGGTGCGTTTTGAAGGTGAGGACTTCTTACATATACACTTCTAACAATAGTTCATAAATTTTCTTTGCTTTTAAACCCTTCAAAACAAAGAATCTATTGACTGCACGATATTCAATTTTTTCCATATTAAAAAAAATCAATGACACGTCAACTTCAAATGGCTTGTAAACAAAGAAAGAATTGACAGAATGACTTGCAACTTTGCATGTGTTCTCAGGACAGTTATACCAACTTGAGAAAAAAAAGTGTGGAGCTAGCAGTGCCATCTCGTGGTGAGCGCAGGAACTTTTCAACCAACCTGTATAAAACTAGTTGTTTTTGAAAAATACTTTAAAAACACATGTTTTTTTTTTGCAAAAATCACTTTTTCTAAAAAATTGCATTTTACAAAAAGTACTTTAAAGAAAATATTTTGTTACTTATTGCAAAGTACTTATTTTTACGAAAAGCACTTTTTAATTTTTTTTCTTGTGAAAGGCACATTTTTGAGAAAGGTACTTTTTTTGGAAAAAAAATTGTTTTTTTTTTTTTTTTGAAAAGGCAGTATTTTGGATAAATACCGTGTAGACCGCCCGTAAGACGAGGTTGATCGAAATCCGGGTTATTTATACAAAATATAATATACACAGAAAGAAAGCACTATCTGTACGTGAAAATACGGTTTGCCAGATCGGAAAGAGGTGGAAAAAAACCTGTGCCTTTTTGCACTTTTTACCATTTCCAGCTTCAACTGAGAATTTTCCAAAATAATATTAAAATTGTGTAAAAATGTTTTAAAATAATTGAAAATAATTTTAAAATTGTGTAAAAATTATTTCTAATTGTCCAAAAAGATTTTAAAATATTATTTAAAAATTTTCAAAAATATTTTAAAATTGTCTAAAAATGTTTCAAAATTGTCCGATCAATTTTTGAATTATACAAAAATATATTAAAAAATATTTCAAAGTTGCTCAAAAAAGCTTTTTCATTAATGCAGAACTACCCAGCAAAAAAAGAGCTGAGGAAAAAGTAGTTAAACACTACATCTACTGAACACGAAGTTGTGAAAATTTCGGTGTTTCATTAATGATTTTAACATTAGCGTGTTATTGGCAGGAAGTAGTTTGTTACGGTGCTATAAAAAAATCGATGAGCAGATGGACTTTTTTACTAGTTTACGGAAGTTGTAAAATAAATATAGGAAGTGGCTTTTTTTTAAGTTAAAAATGAGATTTTGAACACGCCAAGATTTATTATTCCGACCAGGACAAAGTGAATGTCACTGGTATGCAAAATATGTTTTCCATAAGGCATTTAATGACTGCAGGAATTAAACCATTTATAGACCAACTAAATAATAGTTTTTTTTTTTACTAGTAGGGGTTAATATCAAAAATTTGCAAGTTGTTTAAAATGACTTCTTACAAATCGAAAAATTTGCACTATTAACATTTTTGGATGTTCTGGAAAAGAAATTCGTAAAGAATAACATCCATTTTATTTTGGTGGGTGTGTTTGTTATTTGTTCTTATAAATAGTATTTCTATATCAGTGCATAAAGTTGGCTTATTTTAACTTATTTTGCTGCATTCTTATGAATTAAATTTTTATCAAAGCTTAAATACTACAAAGTATATAAATAATTTCCACTCATGCATCAGAATATCCAATCATTTCATTGTCATTGCTTCCTTAGAGTAAAATAAGAGTAATGGAAGTAGCTATATTTGAGTACTTCCATCCTATGACACGCCAATGTTAAATTCATTCATTAATTAATTTTTGCTGGGTTTTATATACAGAGCAGATATTCAAGAAAATCATTGAATATGATTAGATATTAAGTCAGATAAACTCTTTTTAATCGTGTGTGCAAAATACATAAGAAAAAAAGTTGCACTTAGTGCGCGCAAAAATTGAATTACTTTGTAAATTACTGGAATATAATTGTGTCACTTATAAAAATGCTGTCAAGATGGTGACTGTATATTAACCCGAAATAACCCACCATTACCATATGGTAATGCAAAATATGTCGTTACATTTACTCAAATAAATCCAAAAGAGTAAAATTACAGTAAAATTACAAATGAAAACGTTATTTAATGCAAAATAATTGTGACTTGCCAACAAATAAAGTTTTTGATATTCTGAGCTCAGTTAACGAAGATATCGCTTGTGAAATTAAGGTGACAAAAAAAAAAGTTAACAATTCCCATTTTTCGATATGGCGCTTCGGTAAGTATATGTTTTTAGTATTAATTTTTATATAAATTTAAAATATAATTACACTTATTGGTAGCTAATGAAATAAATTATGACATGCGAATTTGTTTTTTTTAGAAAACATATTTGTTTGTATTTTTTTTTACATTATTCTCCAGGCGTTACCATATGGTAACCGTGGGTCGGCTAGGGTACATGTTTTTTTTTTTGTATTTCATGTGAATTTCTGTATATTTTTGGAAATGTATTTAATATATTTATTCATATTCCATTGGCATTTTATAAATTTTACGGTCTTCAGAGGTTTATCTTTGCAACAAATGCTTGATTAGATTCAAGAGATTGATGAAACAGACGATGGAAATGAGCTACCTGATATACCAACTGCCATTTACATCGAGCCTCCTGTAGATGATGCTGAAGATGAACGTGGGGGCGTCCCAGATAATGTTTTCCCGGCTCAGATAAAAGGCTGCTGTGAAATTGTAATGGCTAGTGGACGGCATTTACAAAATTTCAACAATATAAGTTTATCAATTATTTTATATTTGAAATCCAAAATTCTTCAGCACCAAATGTAAAAGATTTTCCCGTTATTGTGGCTGCAGACACATATCAAGGATTGGATTATCAACCAATAACATCCAATCGCACAGCATCACCAGACAGAAAGCGGTTACGTAAAGTGCAGTAAACGCCTTCAAATGTGGCATTGCCACAAGGGAACAAGGAAACAATATTTTGATGGGTAAAGAATGACACGTCAGCTGTTATCTCCATTTTTCCAGTTACAAATTACGAAGATTGTCGTAATTTACTACCACACCAACAATTTAAAAAGTTTTTTGATGACGTCTTATTGCGACAAATTTGCGAACAAAGTGCATTATATGCGATCGCACAAAATAGACCAAACCCCAACAGTCGGCGAACTTTGAGCATTTATAGGCATATTGATCATTATCATGCCAATTACAGAAATTTGTGGAGTCAGGATAAAGACATTCGCAACAATCTTGTAAGTAACACCATGCGTCGGAATCGATTTCAAGAGATATTGCAAAGTCTTCACTTCAAGGCTTCTTCAAAAACCGGAGCAGATCACTTGAAAGCAAAAATGATTGAAAATTTTCATGCAGAACAAAATCTTTTTTTCGTTGAAAGTTCGATATCATACTTTAGTAGACACGGATGCAAAGAATTTATAAAAGGCAAACCGTTACGATTTGGCTATAAAGTTTGGTCTCTTTGTAAACAATGTAAAGTTAACGGGCGAACAGCATGTATAAAATGCAACGTAGGCGTTTGGGTAAAGTGTTCTGCCAATTACCACACTAAACTCTAATTTATTTCAGTTCAACAAATATATGAATTTACTTTTTATTTTTTTCTTCTTACTTATAATTTCAATAAAAATGTTTTAAAACATCTGCTTTTGTAAAATTTATTGAAAAAAAAATGTTCAAAAATCATTTTCACTTTAACATAAAACCTGTACCCTAGGCGACCCAGGTTTACCATATGGTAACCCTAGTTTTTCGCGTTTTTTTTTTGGAAAAACGCAACAGTGTTTTGAAAAATGGACTTTATTTTTGTGCTCATGAGGTCAAAATAGTAAAGTGTACAACTTTTCAGCCAAATATAAGACAAAGAAAGTTCTGGGAAATACCGGGTTAAGACAATTTATCATAGTGGGGGATTATTGTAGACTAAACGGAAGTACAGTATACCGTACGCACAAACGGGGTATGCGTTGATGACACTTGGTCTATAATTATTTTAATTAAAAGTAATACTTTACTGACTCACAAAAAAAAAACCTGTAATTAAAAATTATATTTCTAATACTGCACAAAAAAAAATTGATATGGTGTGAAAAATAATATTAATATCATTGACATACCAACGGCCTTAAGCAGTGTTTAACCGATTTAAAACAAATCATTTCTTAAACGAAAAATTATACAAATGTCTATTATTGAAAAAACTTCAAATAGTTTCACACTACGCGATTTTGTGCGATTGCCATTTAAATTTTACAACATAGTTGGTATAAAACTTTTCAAATGGGATGATGATGATTTTATGACGAGCAAAGATAAATTCACAATGATATTCACCTTATTCAATTTGTGCATGAACTTTATATTTAAATGCGCTTATTTTATATTCAATGAATTCGAAAATACTGTACAATTTACTAAATGGTTTTTATATTTGTCATTTGCTACAAATGGTTTCATTAAAATGTGCTCCGTGGTTTGGGGTCGCAAGACACTGCATTGTGTGTTGAAAGATTTAGAACCTCTATTTCCACGGACAGCCAAGGAAAGGCTTGATTTTCGTTTGGTCGAGAGTTATGCCTTCATAATGCGTCATTCTAAAATTTTGAGCATTAGTCATTTCGCCATCGCACTAATGTTTATTATATTTCCCATCGTTCAATCATCGCTGGAATATTTACTCAGCAACGAGGAGAATGTTGTTTTCATAAAACGTACTCCGTATATTTTAACATATCCATTTGATGCTTCAGCAGGAGCTGGATATATATTTGCTTATTGTTCTCAATTTTTGGGTGGTTGTACGATATCGTGTTATTTTGTTGCCTCCGATATGCTGCTGTTGTGCACAATTTATGTGGTTAATTTACAATTTGAATATTTATGTTATCGCATACGAAAATTTAAACCTACAGATTTTGAAACGGATATGCAGGAATTAAAAGATATTCTGGAGAGGCATCATATTGCAAATGAGTAAGTTAACAAGAGTTTGTGTTTTGGTAAAAGTAGCCAAAAATAACATATTCACAACTACTTTCAGTTTAGCCAAAAGGGTTAATAATATTTTCAGTTTTTACATTCTATTAAATTATATGATTTCAATATTGGTCATAGTTTTGATTGGCATACAAATAGTGATGGGTTCAAATTTATTGGATTTTGTTAAATTTATTGGCTTCTTCATAGCATCTATTATGCAAGTGTATTATGTCTGTATGTTTGGTATGCAAGTAATGGAAAATGTAAGCATCAAATTGTATGTATAAATAATTTATAATTTTTATATTCAACTCATTCAAGAGTGCTCAAGTAAGTGAATCATTTTTTGGCCAAGAATGGTATATGACAGATATTCGTTATCAACGTATGGTGGTATTGGCTATAGTACGTTCACAGCGGCCGGCTCATTTGACAGCTTTTAAATTCTTTATAATTTCAATGGAAAGTTTTTCAAATGTAATTTTGTTTTGGTTTTCTTATTTTATTGACGTTTTAATGAAATTTTTCCTTTTTATAATTTTTCAGTTAATGACAACATCTTATCAATTTTTTACTTTACTTAAAGCACGTATGGAAGAAGAACAACTTTAAGAATTTTAAAAATATGCAATATGACTTTCTGAATTTGTAGTTCCATCACAAAATTTAATCATTTAAGCAAATAAAATGCACGGTGTTAAATTTAGAGCACGATAAAAATTTGTTTATAAGTTATATGTTTGTTTCTCTTTGACTCATTAACGGCCAAATAAAATCTGTCGCAGAAAACTCAATAAAAATATATTTATGTTAAAGGCAAAGGCGTCAAATAGAATAAAGTAATATAGAAATTGAAAAAAAAAAAATTTAGATATCCTTGTTAATTGCCAAGGAGCCAAAAGTGGAAACAGGCTCTGCTCTCTCACACACACTTATATTCAAATTTTTATTACAAATTTAAAAAATTAAATTTTTACTAATAACCAATTTATTCTTTGAGCTTAAGGTTCCTTTTTTACAAAAATATTACATATTTAGTTTTCAATATTTCGCTACTCTTAATTATTATGGCATAATAATAATGGAGTAGCGAAATATTGAAAAATAAATAAATTCAAAGAATAAATTAGTTATTAATAAAAAAAAAATAAAAAAAAAAAGTTCAAAACTTACCTGTAAGAAAAATCTTGCCAAAGTTTAATATTTTCAATTGCCATCAAACGATGCTTTGAATACCTAAAGGTGTTGGTTCTAATAAAATTGAAATGTTTCGCCCAGTCTCTATTTTGTCAGTCATTGATAAGGTGTTCGAGAAGATTGTATTTAAACAGTTATCGGAATACTTACATAATAACATTTTTTTTGAACATCAATTTGGATTTTGCAAGGGTTCCGGGACGCAGGATGCCATTGTAAACGTTGTGGACTATATTTGTGGGGGATTTGATGATGGTTTTGGTAGTGTTGCTGCTGAATTTTTTGATTTATCAAAAGCCTTCGACTTAGTTAATCACAATATATTGAGTAAAAAACGAATTATAACACAGTACAACAGCCAATCTGGGGGGTGAGAAATTCCAAGTCAGGTGATGGTACTAGGTCAGTATAGTAAAACCCTCAAAGGGTTTGGCGTTCGTATGTGTCAGTTTTTTTTTATGACCTTTTAAATTTTTTCCTTATCTTGATGTTTTTTCGCTTAGTTGTAACATTTTGGCAAAAACGTAGTTTAACATAACTCGAGAACCACTTGTCCGATTTTGATGAAACAAATTTAGAAAAATTAAGAATTACAATTTCTCTAATCTGTTTCTATACCGTTTTCCTATATGTGCTACACTTTCGAAGTTAAAAATGAATGTATGAAGGGAAAAAAGTATTTTTTGCCTAAAAATTTAAATATTTTTTATTTTTAAATTCATAAAAAATCCAAAATGGAATAAAGTGCCAAAACTAATTACTTTCGCGTAAAGTCACATAACTCATGAGCAAAAAAAGGCATAGATCATGAAAATCGATGCACGCGTTTCTCATTTATTCACAATTAGGTAAATGTATGAATTTCAAAAATTTGCTCCAGATATGCACAATATTATTTGCAGAAAACATTGACACTCACAAGCCGAACTCTCTCATATTTTTCTACTGTACTAAAAGAGAAATATTGGTGTGGCAACAATGGTTCTGTAATGTTCACATAAAACATGCATTGTCATTATACTTCTTCTCTTTCTCACACTGGTTCTGTGATTTTTGTCATTCAACAAGTGCCGACGAACGCGAACAGTAAAAGTGATTTTTCTCCAGTTTTTTAAAAGTGAACAAAACTGAACAGAATATGGAACTGTGCAAGCCAGATATAAATAGCTTTTGCTACTGCTGTGGTCAATATGTCTCAACACATAAAAAAAAGTGGAAATTTCAGTACTGATTTTGTTCAAACATACGAGATGTACTTCAACCAAAATGTTATAGTGAACGAAAATTAGGTACCAAATATAGTGTGTTAAAGCTGCTACAACCGTCTAATAGATTAGAAAAATAGAAGACGTGAAAGTATGCCATTCGGTATCCCAATGACTTGGACTAATCCTGGCGAAGGTCACAATCCATTGAATTGCTATGCATGTGCGAATAAAGGAGCCGCAAAAAGGATAAGAAAATCGTATAACTACGTTGGTGTTGCAAGTGCCGCAACACCATTGCCTCATTCGGACCACATTCCTGTGCCAAAAGCTTCTAGCCCAGATATTTTCTCTTCTACGACTGCTCCGACATATCATGCACGTGATGATCCCCCATATGAGCCACCAGTATCCAATGAGCCAATTTTAATAAATCAAAATAAGCTTGATTCAATTGTTGCCAAGTTGGAATTAACACAGTATAAATCGGAAGAGCTGGCTTCCATTTTGAAATCAAACAATTTGTTGGCACCCGGTGTGAAAGTCACAGCTTATCGAAGTCGTCAGGCAACACTCCAAAGTTTATTCCTTGTGAATGATGAAAAAACTTCTGCATATTGCCCGGATGTAGGAAAATTGATGGAAGCAATGGAAATAAAATATGAAGCAGATGACTGGAGATTATTTATTGACAGTTCAAAACTCAGCTTGAAGGCGGTTTTACTGCATAAGACCAATAAAAAAACGATAGAAACATATGATGCACTGGAAAATATTTTAAAAATGGTTAACTACGCCAAACATATGTGGCGCATATGCTGCGATTTAAAAGTTGTAGCAATGCTTTGCGGTCTTCAAAGCGGCTATATGAAATATATGTGCTTTTTGTGCGATTGGGACACACGATTTTTCGGTGACCAATATGCATGCCACGGATGGAAACTCAGAGAGCACAGCAGGTTACAAACGGCCAATATTATTCGTGAGCCTCTAGTGCCGAAGGAGAAGATATTGCTGCCTCCACTGCATATTAAACTTGGAATTGTTAAGAATTTTATCAAAACTGTCGCCAAAAGAGATGAAGTTTTCTTGTGTTTGAAACTAATTTACCCGAGACTCAGCGAAAGTAAAATTAAAGAAGGTAAGTTATAATATCACATTCATTTCCCATGATTTTCCATCTTAACAAATTAATTTTTTCCAATCAGGCGTAGTAAATGGTCCAGATATACGAAAGCTGATTAAAAGTGACGCATTCAACAATATTTTGATTGACGCTGAATTGAATGCATGGCAGGCAATCAAAGAAGTAATAGAAGGCTTGTTGGGAAAGCATCGTTCTAACAACTACGATATTTCTGTCGCAAGGATGTTAAGAGCATTCTCGGAAATTGGTGTCCACAATTGGCTACCGAATCTGATGAACAAGGTGAACGCTATCATCAAGTTGCTATGCCATTTGAAATGAGGTAATACTGATTTTTTATTTTCTCAAACTCATTTTAATAAAACAAAAACTTACAGATGTAGAGGCAAAAAGTCGCCGAGTGCAATAATTGCGGAAATTTGCTGGTGGAGTAAGCTTGTGTGGCAAGACAAGGATGATCTTGATGATAAAGAATTTTCAGGAGATGCAGAAGGGCCAACAGTGGAGTCACACATTGAAATTATGTGTGGTTCAGAAACTGATGATAGCGATGAATGCGATGCCACTAGTCCCGAACAACCACCATCGAAAAAGTCTAGGCAATATTTATTAAAATAAATAAAAATAAATAAATAAAATAAGAATAAAAAATTATAAAAATGTTTACTTAATTTTTTTAGTAGTTTATGGCCAGAAGTCTGGAGTTATTGGGGAAAATTTATAAAAAAGGCGATAAATGACACTTTTTTGAATAAAAACAAATATCAATATTCTTGTCAAAATGGGATACCTTCACTTAATTGTAAATAAAAGCAGAACGCGTTAATCCATTTCTATGATCTATGTCGCATTTTGTTTATAGGTTATGTGACTTTCCATGAAATTAATAACACTTGATCCTTTTTTCCGTTTTGGATTTTTTATGAATTTAAAAAAAAAAAATTTTAATTTTTAGGCAAAAAAATATTTTTTTTTCTCCACAAATTTATTTTTACCGGCAAAACTGTTGATTATAAAGAAAAACGTTATATGAACGCATTAAAGAAATTGTAATTCTAAATTTTTTTAGGAAAATCGGACAAGTGGTTCTCGAGTTATGTTAAACTACGTTTTTGCCAAAATGTTACAACTAAGCGAAAAAACATCAAGATAAGGAAAAAATTTAAAAGGTCATAAAAAACTGACACATACGAACGCCAAACCCTTTGAGGGTTTTACTATACTGACCTAGTACCATCACCCTGACTTGGAATTTCTCACCCCCCTGACAATAATCCCAAAAATGTTCCATAGTGTAATTGGTGTGTGGAATAACGCTATTGAATTAATAAACGACTATTTGAAAGATCGTAAACAATTTGTTCAGATTGGAGAGGCTAAGAGTTCGTCGATACCGGTAAAATGTGGAGCACCTCAAGGTAGCGTACTTGCTTCACTTTTATTTGAAATATTCGTAAACGACTTAAAAATGGTATTCCTTTTAACGGGAAGCTGTTTATGTTTGCGGACGATATCTGTCTTCTTTAGTGTTATAAGTATTCACGAGTGTTGCAAACGCAAATTGAGTATGATTCGTCAATATTGGCTGAATATGTTAGAATCAATAAGCTCATGTTAAGTGCAAGTTAAACTAATTTCATTAGATTCAGACCATACTTGTTAAACAACGACCCAGTTATACAGTTCATATCGATGGTATTTCGAAAACGGAGTCTAGTTCTGTAAAGTATTTAGGTATGCAGTTTTCTTCAAATTTGCAATGGAATGATCATATTGATGCAAAAAAAAAAAAAAAAAATCCAAAATATTCTCGGCTGTCGGTGTTTTACATAAATTTATAAATAAATTTGATTTGTATACGAAGATGCTTATATACCAAAAATGGTATACGTAGTTCTATCTCATAGGATACCATGAGGTCTACTCTGATATACAAATATTTTGATCCCAAAATGGGTTCATATCATTTAATTAAGTTATATATAATTTGCTATAATTTGAATATACCACAAACTAAACATTCAGATTTTAATGAAATTTAGAGAAATGGTAGAAAAATAGTCTAATATCGACCGAACTTCGAAATTTTATGGGGACAAGAAGTACTTCAAAAATAAATTTTATTGAGAACTTTTTACTGATACCTGTTTTTGGTACTTTTCTGATTTCACTGTTGTAAAAATGTCAAAAAATGCATAAATTTGGACAATAAATTATTTAATTATTTAAAATTTATAGTTGGATTTATATCAACACACATTAAAAAGCAGCAATCCTGATTGAGCTTACGGCAAAATCTAACACTTAAGCGAGATTTTGTTTTGAGATTTTGAAGGGCTTTGACCATTACTCACGATTGTAATGCTCATTTTAGGACTATTAAACTTTAAAAATTGGTTAAAAGGTAATTTTAAGTGGTCTAAATAGTACACTCAAGTTGCAAAATAAAACTTAAGTCTTCAGTATAAAACTGGCTCTTAAACGTGTCAAATATAGGGTCCGCCATCTAATGTTTTTTTTTTCAACTAGTGCTTATTTCGTGAATGATAACACTTAGCTCATGTCTGATTTGACACATAATTAGTTTTATCCTTTTGCTGAACGAATATGGTTGTGTATACGCTTGAACAACGCTGGGAAATATTGCGACATTACTTTGAATGTCATGGTAATGTTGCAGAATGTGTGCGAAAATTGCGTACGGATTTTGGAAGAAGAGAAGCACCGTCAGCTCCGTATGTGGCATCCTCATCGATAAACCAAAGCGTGAAAAGCCAAAAACAGTGCGTTCACCCGAGAATATTGCTGCTGTGGCAGAAAGTGTGCGTGAAGCGCCATCAACATCAATTCACCGTCGTTCTCAACAATTGAACATTTCGGAGACATCATTGACAGGAATTTTGCATAAAGAGCTTGGTATGACGTCATACAAAGTCCAATTGGTTCAGGAGTTGAAGCCAACTGACCATCAAATGCGTTTTCGCTTCGCTAAGTGGGCCTGCGAACGACTTACAGAATATGCCGATTTTGGCAAAAAGAAATCATCTTTCCAAATGAAGCTCATTTTGATCTTGGCGGGTATGTAAACAAGCAAAATTGTCGCATTTGGGGCACAGGAAACCCGCACGCATACATTGAAAAGCCGATGCACCCAAAACGAGTCACTGTTTGGTGCGGATTTTGGTCCAGAGGCATAATTGGGCCATTTTTCTTCCAAAATGAGCAAGGAGTGGCCGTTACAGTCAATGGCGATCGTTATCGGGCCATGTTGAACGAACTTTTGTTCACAAAAATTGAAGAGGAGGATATTGGCAACATTTGGTCTCAACAGGACGGCGCTACGTGCCACACATCCGAAGCTAAACTCGATGTTTTGCGCCCTGTTTTTGAAGATCGCATTATCAGCCGCAGAGCTGATGCCGTTTGGCCACCTCGAAGCTGCGATTTGACACCGTTGGACTATTATTTGTGGGGTGCCGTCAAAGATAAGTGTTACGCCGACAAGCCAGAGACAATTGACGCTTTAAAGGACAATATTCGTGAAGCCATTGGTGAAATACAGCTGCACACAATCGATAATGTGCTTAAAAATTGTACCGATCGTGTAGGCTACTGCATGGCCAGCCGAGGCAGCCATTTGAATGAAATTATTTTCCATTATTAACCGGAAGAATTGTACTTTCAAATAAAAAAAAAAATTTGAGAAAATATTCAGTAGTTTTTTTTTATAGCATTTTCATAAAAAAAAGTTATTTGGCGGACCCTATATAATACAATAATGGGCCTGATTGCAATTGGTGTTGTTGATATCGACACATACGTCATAAGATCAGTTTTTTGCAAAATTATATCAGCGAGTTTACCTTATATAACCTCTAAATTGCAATAGATTTGCCGACGGAGTTGTATTTATTTGTAAATTTCAAAATAAAAAAAATATCGTTTAGTATGCAGGTGTGTTTTTCGAAATTCAGAAAAGCCCAACGAAATTCAAATTTAAGACTTAGAATTTAAATTGGTATTTCGGAATTTGAATTGAATTGTCTCACTCACATGTTGATCAAATGATTAAAAAAAAAAAAATATAATAATAATTAACACCTTCATCTTCCTTGGCGTGTTTATGTATAAAAATAATAAATATTCCGTGAATCCATTAAGAAAGTGATTTCTAATGTGGTCTAAATCGGATACTTATTTTCCAATTGAGTCTCAAAGTATTACTAGAAACTGTATAATTTTATCTTTATATATAAAGGAATAACGTTACTGACTGACTGACTGACTGACTCATTCAACATCGCCCAGCCCAAACCGCAAGAGGTAGGAAGCTGAAATATGATACGTAGGCTCACCCTCCGGCGTAGACATCCGCTAATATGGGGTTTTTGGAAATTCCTTCGGGGAGAGGCAAAAAGGGGGAAAAATTCCATTTTCACAACCTACACATACCCCTTTAGCTAGAAACCAGAAATTTGATATATGCCTTCCTGGGAGTTTGTACTAACTCCTTGATAATATACATTTTAGAATTTTGACCAGGGATAAAAAAATGGGGATTTATAATGCGAAGTCTTCCCCTTTACGGCCTTCCAAACCGTTGGACCTGGAAAGTTGAAACTTAGTATTCAGACTCCTTCTCCAGTGTAGATAACAGCTAAGACCTTATTTTGAAAAACCCAACGGGTAGGGGCAGAAAAGGGTGAAATTCTCCCCTTCGACGGCCTTCCCAAACCGTTGGACATGGGAAGTAAATATTTGGTATGCAGGCTCCTTATCTAGTGTAGATAACAGATAAGACGTGATTTTTGAAAAATCAAACGGGGAGGGGCAGAAAAGAGTGAAGTTCTCCCCCTTAAAGGCCTGCCAAAACCGTTAGAGCTGGAAGAATGAAATTGTGTATATTTGACCCACCTGAAGTGTTGACATCCACCCAGGTAGAATTTATGTAAATTCCTATGGGGAGGGGCAAAAATGGGGAAAATCTCCCCCTTAAGCCCACACCGAAATAGCAAAATACCTGAAATTTTAAACATGTATTATGTATTATGAGTATGAAACTACTCACTAATAAGCTACATTTTAGAATTTAAGCCAGGGACGTGTTTAAAATGGGGTTTAATGGATGAAATGTCTACCATTTAACAGATTGGTGAAACCGCTGGACCTAGGAAGTTGAAATTTGGTATGCAGGCTCCTTCTTCAGTGTAGTTAATAGATAAGACGCAACTTTCGGAAAATCAAACGCGGAGGGGCTAAAAAAACGAAAATTCTGCCCCTAGACGGCCTGCTAAAACCGCTTGAGCTGGGAAGTTAAAATTTGGTACATAGATTCCTTCTCCAGTGTAAATGTGCAAATTTACAAAAATGCAAATCTGCAAATGTGCAAAAGTGCAAATTTGCAAAAGTGCAAATGTGTACATGTGTAAATATTTATATATTTCATTCAAAATTTAGCAGCCCAAACCGCAGGAGGTAGGCCGCTAAAATTTGGTATGTAGGTTCCTCCTGCGGCGTAGAGATTCGCTAAAACGTGGAAGAGCAAAACGGGTAAAAATCCCTTTCACGGCCTGCCCAAACCCCTGTAGCAAGAAACCTTAAAACTGAAATGTGAAATATGCTATTCTTGGAGTCTTCCTTTTAACATCCTGCACAAACCGTTGGACCTATGAAGCCTATGAAACCTATGAAATTTAGTATGCAAGCTCCATCTCCAGTGTAGATAACAGTTAAGACGTAATTTTTAGAAAAGTCAACGGGGAGGGGCAGAAAAGTGAAAAATTCTTACCCTTGACGTCTTGCCAAAACCGCTGGAGCAAAGGTTCCTCTTGCAGTGTAGACATTTACCTAGGTGGGATTTTTGGAAATGTGTACGGGGAGGGGCAAAAAGGTGAACAGTCTCCTCCTTAACGGGCTGCCCACACCGATTTAGACAGAAACATGCAATTTTAAATATGTGAACTGGAGTATGTGCTAACTCATTGATCAGCTATATTTTAGAATTTTAGCCAAGTACATGGTAAAAATGAGGGTTCAAAGAGAAAAACCTGAAATTTGAAATATGCGAACTGGGTTATGAGACAACTCACTAATGAGGTACATCTCAGAATTTTGGTCTTGGGCATGGTGAAAATTGGGGGCTCCGGGTAATTATCGGGGAACTTCGTATATTTTCGGGCGTTAGCCCGTACGATCCCGGGCTTCAGCCGGGGCAACCATTTTCTACGCTAAGTTACACGTAAGAAATTTTGTCAGCAGAAAAACAGTCGTTTGCCAGCACTACTATTTTTGTAGGGTTAGTTATTTCTTAACTGGCTGATTAAATAAACGAGGTAAACACCAGTGATGCACTTTTGAATGTTTGATGGCCCTGTGGTAATTTCTAATCCATTTTGGCCCTTTCAGCTCAAAGTTTAACTACTACAAACTATTCAGTACATGTTTAACAATTTTATTTACAACAATGTTTTTTGTCAAAGAAAAACTCTACTTTTATTTGCAAATCTGTCTTGTTTCAAATAAAAATTATTTTAAGTATATCAAGTAAATACAAAAAGAAACAAAGTAGACTGTCAAATAACGGTAACGGTAAAAAAAATCTTGATAAATAAAATTTTGTATTGACAAATAAATTTCCTATTGCTTTTAACATAGTTTTAAGTGAATGGTATTTGTAAATTTAAGTGAAACAAAAGGGGACAAGTTTTTGAACAGGTAAATTTAAATATATACTTTAATATATCAAAGTAATTATAAATACTTTTATATTTTTAGCAGGGTTGGCAGCCAGTACCGCTAAAATACCCTTATCGATCCAATACCCTTTCAACTGACTATTGTTACCCCTAAAATACCGTTACCGAAATAACTAAAATATCTTTACCTTTAAAATAATGTTATCGAAATAATAGAAAATAGCGTTACCCCATGATTTTCAGAGACAATTCATGTTCCGATCAATGTGATCCAACGTTATCTTTAAAAAGAAAATCCAAAGAAAATTAAAAACAGATTGGATTAAATCTTACCCATTGCTTATATATATTTAAATTTATTAAAAAAAAAACTAATAAATATGTTTGAAAAAATTTTTGGCTCTATCAAAGGTATTTTGGCCCTTTTTAATTTTCAATTTGGCCCGAAAGAAAAAAAACAAGTAAAAAAGGGCTAAATTCGGCTGTGCCGAATCTTTGAAACCCTCCACCAAAGGGGATAAAGATGATATACGTATATACTAAATTTTGCATGAACTGTAATATGAATATGTTTTGTCAATTTATGTAACAAACTTTTGTTATTTAGTTTTAGTAATGTTATTTATTTAGTTTTAGCAATGTTATTTACAGAGGTCTGCTCTGTTAGCGACTTTAACATTGTTCATTTTTACGTTAACTTAATCAGAGTAACACACAAATAGCTCTAAGAATGTTATTATTCTCTATGTAAGACAATAAATGTAATCGAACAATAAGAAGACTTAATAACATTTTTACTTACTTAACAGAAAAAAAAAATAGATACAGAAAAATTGTACAAATTTGTATGGAAAATTTAGAGGTACCTTCACATTTTCACTCATAACTTTTGAACCGCTTGACCGATTTTGCTCATTTTAAATACCAAACTGCTCGGGAGGATGTTCAATAATCTGGGTAAAAATAGGCACCCGCGCTTGCGTCTTCGCGTCGTGATCGTGATCGTGATTTCAACAGACAGACAGACAGACGGACAGACAGACGGACATCGCTAAATCGACTTAAAATTGCATAAGGATCACGAATATATATACTTTATGGGGTCTTAAACCTATATTTCGACATATTACAAACGGAATGACAAACTGATATATATACCCTCACCATATATGGTGGAGGGTATAAAAACACAAAATTCATCACTGGTAGACACACTCGATTTAACTTTGCAATAAATTGCAGGGTTGGATTTACGTATGAGTGTTATTAATTCAAATATTGATAGTACTCATACGCCTCAGTACGGAATATTATTTTAAAACAGTGGTGGACACATATGTATTATCACTTAATATGGTTGTGTGTGTAGCAGCAAAAAACCAAATGGAAATTTACTCTCACCAGTGATACACTGAAAAAACTTTACAATTGTGGAAAATAAAAGTTTTTTGTTGTTTTTTTAATATCTTTAATATTATTGTATTTGAACCTTTTTATGAAAGTATGTATTAATATTTTTATTGTGATTTAATTATATTTATAATAATTTTTTATTCATATAACAATAAATTGGCTAATAATAAATTAAAAAAAGTAAACAAAAATATATAATAAATAAATAAAAAAAATAACAATAAATGATAATAAATAATAATAAATAAATAATTTTGGTGATAAATAATTGTTTCATCAACCATTTTTTTTCTTCTAATTTTATTTATAATCTATTTACAATAATAAGCAAATTTGAATAATATATTTATACTAAAATGTCTTGTTGATCCCATCGGAAACAACAATATAAGATATTTATCAGTCTTGATAAATAGTGTTGATTAATACGTTATTAATAAATAAATAATGCATATATACAAAAATGAAATGTTATTATTTAATATGTAATAATGTATATACTATATAATATTAGTTAATTACATAATTAAAATACTATTTATATAAAGGGGAGATCTAAAATATGGTTTCTTTTAAGTCTTCTGACTTCATCAGTCTCATCTAATAGTGTGATTGCCAATATGTTCGGGTGATTGCTGAGTCTTTGTAAATAGTTACAGCTAAATTTTCTTATTTCAGATTTGAGGAAAGGAAATTGTATGAGACGATTACCGTTTCCCCTAATCGTCTTAAAGACATACATAAAAACTTTTTGTTTATATAATCCTTGTATAGGAAGAATATTTTTGGCATATTTTTTAAATAAGTCCAAGGTAGAGTATCTAAGAGGTAGATTAAAAACTAGTTTTAAAGTCTTGTAGGGATTTTAAGGAGCTATTGTTTCTGCAACCATATACGGAGGGAAGATATGTCAGATGAGAGTGTATAATTGACTGATAAATGAGTAATTTTACTGAAGTATTAAGCTTATTTTTGAATTTGTATAGTATCCCAATACCAGATGAAATCTTAGCTTTTAAGGTGTTTATGTGTTCATCCCAGAGCAGGTTATGATTCAAAACAACTCCCAAATATTTTACCATTTCGGACTCAGTAATAGCAATACCATCAATATAAACAAACATGTTATCATCATTTCTTGAATTATGGGGTTTAAATCTTACAAATTTTGTTTTAACTGGGTTTATAATAAGTCTATTACAGCGAGAAAATTCAGTTAATATAGCTGCATCGTACTCTATTTGAGTTTTTAAAACTTCCGAGTATTTATATCTGTAAAATAAGCACACATCATCCGCATACATAAACAATTTACCATTAAAATCTATATTTTTTATATCATTTATAAAAATTTTAAACAATAATGGTCCAAGGACACTTCCTTGTGGAACTCCACATTTAACCGGCAGCTTTGTACTTTTTGAATCACCAATCTGTACAAATTGCATTCTTTTTGTTAAGTAATCATGAAAAATATCTAAAGTTTTGTTAGAGACTCCAATTACTTTAAGTTTCTTGATTAAAATATCATGGTTAATGAAGGGTATTTTGAGATCATTATGTAGTGCCATATTTGTAACATAAAAAGGAGCATTTGTAATGGTTCTTAAGGCCTTGGACTGGAATCTTTGTAAAATTTCTACATTTGAATTACTGGCGGCCCCCCATAACTCTATGCCATAGGTCCAGATTGGTTTTAATATTGTTTTTAATAGCAGAACTTTATTTTCGAAAGAGAGTTGAGATTTGAGTCCTAGTAGCCAGTACATTCGTTTAAATTGAATGTCAAGTTGTTTTCTCTTGGCTTTTATATGTACTTTCCAAGTAAGTCGTCGGTCCACATAAAGACCCAGGTATTTTATATCATCTTTGCTGGGAATCGCAGTGTCATATAAGAACACAGGTGGGCATTTTTCTCTCCGTAAAGTAAAGGTAATGTGGTTTGATTTTTACGTATTGACAATAATATTCCATTTAGTAAGCCAGTGTTGAAGACTGTCGAGTTGCAATTGCAATATCCTGGAGGCTTCAGATGGCGATTCATGAGAAGATATAAAAGTCGTATCATCTGCGTAAGTTGCGACAGTAACGTCATCTCTAGTAGGCATATCGTATGTGAATATTGTATACAATACTGGACCGAGTACGCTACCCTGAGGTATACAAGCTTTTATTTGGTGAATGTTGGAAATATCGTCATTGGTTCTGACATAGAAACATCTATTACTTAAATACGACAAGAAAAACGTGTAAAATTGAGGTGGAAAGATAGTTTTTAGTTTATATAGCAAACCACTGTGCCAAACTTTATCAAACGCCTGTTGTATAAAAACACGGCTGAACAATATTTCTTATTTTCGAACGAATCAATAATTGTTTTGCATATTCGGTGACACTGTTCCGGCGTTCCATGTTTTTGACGAAAGCCGAATTGATAGTCAGGAATGATACTATTTTTATCGAGAAAAGGTAATGAACGCTTATATTTTCGAGAAAATAGGCAATAAACTAATTGGTCTATAGGAAGACACGACATCAATTGGTTTAGATGGCTTTAAGATCAAAATTATCTCAGCGCACTTCCATTGCGTGGGAAAGTGTTGAATTCATCAACCATAAATTTTAAAAAATACTCTGCTTTTAATTGCAATAGTTTCAATTTTCGTTCACCTTTACATTAGGTTCTTAAAATTTCCACGACAAGTGTCGAAATGTCTTTTTAAATAATAACTAGATACATAACTTAAAACGCGATAAGCAAATCACGCATTAAGCTTCGCCATCCATATTTTCTATAAAAAAAATCATTTTCATATATTTCATCAAACATTTTTAATAGTGTATTTTTAAAGGGCAGATCAACGAAACTCCTTCTTCATGAAGTGATCAAGTGCAACCAAAAAGTATATAATTTTCTATAGAGTATTTTTCCCGCTCTACCAGATATTCAACATGGTACAGAGTTCAGCGGCAACATTTTTAAATGAGAGGGCAACATTTTCAAAGTTGCTAAAGTGTTGAAAAACATTAAATTTGGTGTATGCAGTGCTGCCACATAAACAGTGTAATTTTTTATCACAGTTTTTGGGATTCTTAACTGTTTACCAGTTTTTTCATGAAAACAATTTTTTTCAAATTATTGCATTTTTTATAGCTTTTTAGTTATATGTTGCAACAATTTATAGCATATTTATTCTCTTTATTATATATTTTTACCATAGAAATGGAAAATAATGGATATGAATAGACATAGTTGGTCAATGTGTGTGTACACACTTGATACTTTTCATGTCACAATGTTATGTTTGAATTCGTAACTATTTTTTAACACAATTGCAAATTTTTGTTGTATTTTTTTACTTTATTAGACATGTCTAATTTTATTAAAAATAAATAGTATATTGAACAAATATTAGATTTTTATATGAAAAATCTGAAAAAATACATGAATAAAATAAAAAAACATTTTTTTTATGAAATAATATGAAAAATCTCTAGCATCCCAAAAACCTGCAAAAAAATAGTTAAAATTGGTTATATGGCAGCACCGCTAAACACTACTAAAAGTTGCCGACCAAAACTCACCTTTGTTGCCGCCAAACTATGTTCGTGTTCTAAGAGAGTACTAAAAAGTTCGTGAGAGAGAAACATACTCTATAGAAAATTATATACTTTTTGGTGCAACTAATTTGTTTTATTATGTCAAAATGTAAACAAACCAATAACCGAACTATTGTAATCGTTAGTCATACGAAGGTATGGCTTTATGTTTATATTGTACGTGTATTTTAATTCCGTTAGCAGAAATTTGTTCATCAACTCCGCGTGAGATAGGAAATTCTCTCTTTGGCCATCACTGTTTTAAAAATATGTTGTCAGCATAGCTACCAGGTATTGTAACTTTTATAAAAAATCGTCAAATTTCCGATTTGATTTTTAAAAGACTTGATTTAAAAATTTCGTAAAAAAAAATCGTCAAAATAAAAACTTAAAGTTTTTAAATAAATCAACAATTTAACAAAAAAAAAAAAAAAAAAAAGAAACATTAAACAGTTCATCCTATAAAAACATATAACATTTACTTATAACCAGGGAAACCGCAAATATGCAATATCATGTTTTTCCTGTGCGTCATATGGATCCATGGATAAACTATTTATCCGATTCAGAACCATTTAAGAATTCTCGCATCGATTTGTTAGAACATATTTTAGCATATTTTAGCCATAAGAGCATATTTTTGCATATTTCAGCATTAAGAGCATATTTTAAGGTAAAAGCATATTTTTAGGGCATATTTCTACATTTTTAGAACATATTTGTATCTTTTAGGGCATATTTTGATTTCTTTTATACATATTTTTTTTTCATTTTAATATAAGATGAACGAATATTTGTTAGCGCTTCACCTCCCCCTCCTAAACCACCACTTATTGAGCAATATGGGTTAGTAAGAGAAATAATCAAAAGTACCAGAATGCAATACCAAAAAAGATATTAAGAACAAACTTAACGGTGCCGTAAAATAAAGTCATATGCCTTTGTCAATTGAAGTGAAAATAATGCCATACCAGTGTAAAATGCAATTAATTGTAATAGTTACATATGTTGTTGCTATTGTCAAGCGTTGAAATGGTATGGCGTACAGGCGTTGGAAGGGTGCCGGCGCGGCGCACAGTGAGACAACGCCGGCATTAAATATAAGGAGTTATTGTAGAAATTTTGCACAGGTTATTTTTGAGACAATTCCAGTTAAAAAAAAAAATTAAGAAAATTCGCCCACTTTTACGCCCACCTCCCATACAATCGAAATTTGTAAAATGCAGTATTGTCCGTAGTACTTTAGGTATAACTTTCAATTTTGGTATACTTGAATGTTATATTGTTACAAACATTATCGGAAAAAAATGTTGAACTTTGGCCCACTTTTACCCCCACCACCCATACAACCTCAACATAAAAAGTGCCATATTTTGTAAAATATTTTAGGTGCAACCTTCAAATTTGATATTACTGTAATTTATATCATTTAAAATGTTTCATGCAAAAATTACAATAACACGCCCACTATTACGCCCACCTCCTATTGAAATGCAATAAAAAAGAACAATTTTTTTTTCTTCTATCAATAATTTTTTAATATCATCATGGTATTCTAATTTTTTCAATTTCATTCTCATTCTAAATGAATTAATAGCATCTGTTAATATTTGCAAATAGTGCATTACATCTTCATTCGTAGAAATACGTGAATTTTTACGAGAATGGAATAGCCTACAGTTTCTATACTCCTTATTCATTGCTTCTTGCGCTTCTTCGGATAACATTCCTGTAGCAAAAAAAAAAAAAAAGTTAATATTAAATAAAATTTACAAAAATACTTTAAAAAATAAAAATTGCAAACAAACTTATTGGCAATATAGCATCAGATACCATTTTGCTGCCGTGAATGAGAACTTTATGCACAGTGATAGGCATGTAATACCAGCCATAAAGCTCTACATACAATTTTGCAGTGTCCATGCAATACGTATGAAATTTACCAACATCTATATTTTTACTACTATTTATAGTATTTAATATAATTTTAAAGCGGTGAATTAAGTCTACATTTACACCAGTTATGTCAGCGGTTATTTCTGGATTTTCAAAAAATCTTCTAGAGAATTACCATCATTGGTTGTTCCCATGCCTTGTTTCACCACATCGACTTTTAAACCCAGAACTAATTTGAATTTTTTTTTATTTCTGTTTTAACAGCTTCTTTCTGTTCTTTTGTGTCTTTATTTGTCCTCCACGCTTTAAAACTTTTATTATAACTGATATGTAATATACATTCCATGAATTTTATTCGAGCATGTAGCGGCGAAATTCCAAATTTCAATGCTTCAGCTGAATTTGTTCTCAAGATAACTGCATCCAAATTATTCATTTCAGTAGGTTTTGCCTCCACATATGAAACAAACAGCCATCGAGCAACTTTTATTGACTGTTGTTGCCACTTTTCCCTCAATCATCGTCATAGTTAAACTATGAGATATCGCAAACTTCTTGTTGAACATTTCGAATCCTGTCGTTTTTAAATTTTGAATTTCTGTATTTACTCGATTCAATTCATTCCCAGCAAAAATAAATGGAAGTGATTCTTAAGGAATTAATTTTTCATTGATTCTAAAGTATCGTTTAGTTCTGATTTTTCTCTTCTAAGGAAGTTCTTTTTCACAACTTATAAAAATGTGATTTTTGCATGCTAACATACGTATAGCGACAGAATGTGCGCGTTGCGTATTTTTTGTAGTTTTTTGTATGTTTAAAGTACTTTTGCAAACTTTTGCTATATGTACTTTACTTTAAATGAAAACTGAGACTTTAATCTTTCATTTGATATAAGTCTGCACATAGGGCAAGGGGCTGCTCTATATTTCCTAGTCCATTGAAAATGCAAAATGTTCAATTTTTACACCACAATTCTGTTGTTAAGAAATTTTTTTTGTGTTTTTTTTTTTTTAATTTATTTTTTCATCTATTCATTCTACAACAACTAAATTAATTAAAAAAATACTTTAAAGTTATATTTATTATGTATTTTTTTATTAATAAGCTTTTGAATATTACATATTGAACTAACATATTTCAAGCGCGTTGGCATACCTCAACTTTGACTTGCTCTAGACCAAAAAGTAATGAAGTTATGAGGCTGAAATTTCAGGGAATTGTTACTCATATATCTGTTAATATACTGTCCAAATTGGACGACACGCCAAAAACCATTTTTTGCAGCGGTTACTATAGGGCTGTCTCACTGTGCGACGCACACTGGATTAAGAGCGGCATTAATTCATTTTTTTTTCATGGCTTCTGATCTACCTGATTTTTCCACAGTTTGTAATGGACAATCTAATTATCATGTACCAAAAATATTAGGCTTATATCTTTATTATTTTTATGTCCAGAGACATTCAAAGTTGACCCAAGTGAATGCGTTTGAAATGACTGTATTATATATGCTACCTTCTATCGCTTCATGCTTTTGAAATACTCTTGAAATGACACAATTATGATTTTTTTTTTGTATAAAATTGGACGTATAAATGATATATATGCAAATAAAAAAATTTTCAAAATTAAAGAAAAAAATGTTTTACTACTATAAATTTTCCAAAAATATTTATTTTCTCCAACTTCTATGGCTTGTATCTATTGATCTCCAATGACTCTCTAGCTCGAGACTTATATCAGATTAAAGTTAACGATTTATTAAAAATTCAGCTGCCCATTTTTGCCCCTAAACAATTCCGGTATGAAAATCTAAAAAAAAGTGAGGAAAAATTTCCTTCACAAGCATGTTATTGCGCATGCAATAACAGCTTAAGGGTTTTCACTCGTGGTAGTATACAGGTTGGTTGAAAAGTTCCTGCGCTCACCAAGAGATGGCACTGCTAGCTCCAAAATTTTTTTTCTCAAGTTGGTATAACTGTCCTGAGAATACATGCAAAGTTGCAAGTCATTCTGTCAATTCTTTCTTTGTTTACAAGCCATTTGAAGTTGACGTGTCATTAATTTTTTTTAATATCGAAAAAATTTAATATCGTGCAGTCATTAGATTTATTGTTTTGAAGGGTTTAAAAGCAAAGGAAACTTATGAACAATTGTTAAAAGTGTATAAGGACTCCTCACCTTCAAAACGCACCGTTGAATTTTGGGCTGGTGAATTCAAACGTGGTCGTACCAGCCTTGAAGACGATCCACGCGAAGGACGACCAAAAACAGCAACCACAGCAGAAATCATTGAGCAGGTACATAATATGGTTAGTGAAGATCCAAGTTTGACTAAGCGTGAAATTGCTAATGCCATAGGAATCTCAGACGAACGAGTACTCCATATTTTACATGAAGAATTACGTATGAAAAATCAGTTTGGCATTAACAATTCAACAAAAACTGGATCGAAAACAAATTTCTTAGCGTAATTTGGAGCCGAATAAAACCGACTTCTTGCGTCGTTTTATAACTATGGATGAGACTGTGATCTACCACCATGATCCTAAATTGAAACAAGAACGTTTACAGTGGACTGAAGCTGGTTGTTCAGCTCCAAATCAGGTGAAGTCACAACGATCAGCAAAGAAGGTTATGGCATCAGTTTTTTGGGATGCAAAAGGAATTTTGTTGATTGATTATCTTCAGAAAGGTAAAACAATCAACTCTGAATATTATTGCAGCCTTTTGGATAAGCTGGATGAAAAAATTCGTGAGAAAAGACCTGGTTTAAAGAAGAAAAAAAATCATTTTTCATCAAGACAATGCACCTGCTCACAAAAGTGTTTTGACGATGGCTAAATTCAAAGAATTAAAGTACGAATTGCTTGCAAATCCATCGTATTAACCAGATTTGGCTCCCAGTGACTACTATCTCCTCAGAAATCTCAAACATGGAAAGCATTTTTCGTCAAATGAAGAGGCCATAGCAGCCGTAGACGGTTATTTTGCAGAGCTTCCGGAAAACCATTATAAGGATGGGATAAAATTATTGGAAGATCATTGGAACAAGTGTATTGAGCTTCTAGGAGATTATATTGAATAAAAAAATATATTTCGTAACAAAAACAGTATTCTTTCATTTCGAGTGCAGGAACTTTTCAACCAACCTGTAAATAAGTTTTAAATGAAAATTGTTTATTAATTTTATAATTGTAAGTTTGGTTTTAAATGCCAGCTTTTAAAAAAAATGTTTAAAAAATATATTTTGGGCCCCCTGAAATAAAATTTCAGGTTAGCTTTAAGCAACTTTATTGTAAGATAAATTTTATAAATTCAGTTAACAAAGAAATCTAAGAGCATTATAAAATACTTGTTATTTTATAATCCCAGTAGTTTTATGTAATTTTTTTTACAAAGTTTTTAACATCAATTTGGTTTTGTTGGAAAAAATAGTGGCATAACGGTAATTGAATAATCGATGTTAAGCTTACAACTTTGATCAACCACAATATTTGTAGAACAATTGCTAGATTGTTCTGGAAAAATATTTTATAAAAATAAATAGCAGGTTTTTAAATATAAACTGAGAACTTTCGATAATTAGTAATATTCAATATTTTAAAAGTTTTTAAATACTAAATATTTTTTGATTTTCAGCACAGTAAACACGATTTTAATAGCATGAATTTCCTTGCCCTAATAATGATACTTGGTGTATGATTATTTAATTAAAAAAAAAAAATTCATTGTTGCCTCATTAAACTAAACCTGTAATAAAATATTTTTCTCGATGTTGCAAAGTAATAATAGTGCACAGTGTGACATGTTGAAAAAATATTAAAAAATAAATAAATAATGAGCGCCCCAAATAGCGTGCTAGCTTATCAGTGCGGGGGTCGTGGGTTCGATTTCCACCAGAGGCTCTGGTCTGTTTTGCTACAACAAGCCGATGGTCTTTGTTGCTAGTGCTCGGTTAGGGTATTAGGATATAATTTGTAATTATATGATTAATATATAAAAAATAAATAAATAAATAAATAAATAAATAAATAAATAAATAAATAAATAAATAAATAAATAAATAAATGTTTATTAACCCTTTCTCCTCTACAGTTATTAAATTTTTACTCAGTTATTGCAGCCAAATGTATTCCTACCCCATTGAAAATGTGTTGTATAAACCGAATTTCGGTCGCCACTAACAGATATGTCGTTGGCTCCAAATAATCCAAACAGTAATAGCCTATTTCCACTGAGCTACAACCTTCATCTTTCATCAATTTGCAAAAATGTTAATATTTTCCCATAAGAATTATACAGGCCAAAAAATCTACATCTTTCTACATTTCATTTTGTTCCATCTTACATCTTTCGTTATTTTAAGTGTCATCACTAAAATAATGACAAAAAAGATCGATTTTCTTTGTGCCATCACTAGCAAACTGACATTGCAGAAAACAAACACAACAAAAAAAAAATTATTGAACAAAGGTAAATGAGAGTGGCACATGTAGGAATTTCACTCTTATGTCTACCAAAAATTCTTCTCCATCATCATCTTCTTCAAGAATGACCTTTAATATTTCAATATACTGCATTCAAATTCGGGTTTGTTTTTGCAAAGCAACAACTACTCCAATGATTAATGCTATCTCTATTTTTCTGTTATTTTTTTGACAGCTGAATAAATGGCAGATGAAAGATGTTGCCAATCTTAATACATCTTTCACATTTTCAACATCTTCCACGCGTTTCACAAAGATGTTGTTCAGTGTCAAAAGCCTATTAGCAGGAAATTCGATTGTCACAATGAAGCAGTTTTCTCTGCTGTGCCACTGTGCAGGGTGCAATGATGCGAAAAATTATATAAATATCCTTGTCACACCAAGGACATTAAACAGTGTGTAACAGATTTAAAAGTTGATTATTTTAAAGGCAAAATACAAAATATTCAAATGAAGAAATTTGAAAAATCATCAAATATGGTTACAATACGCGATTTTGTGCGATTACCATTAAAATTGTACCTCATAGCGGGATTAAAACTTTTCAAATGGGATGATAACGATATAATGACGAAAAAAGATAAATTCGCATTAGCAGTTAACGTAACGAATCTGTTAATCTGCTTTTTTTTAAAATGGTCCTATGTTATATTCGAAGAATATGATACCGTACAATTGACTCAATGGTTTTTATATTTTTCATTTGTTTCAAATTCTATGTTTAAAATGTTCTCAGTGGTATCTGGTCGCAGGACACTGCATTATGTATTAAAAGATTTGGAAGCTATATTTCCACGGACAGCCAAAGAAAGACATGACTCTCGTTTGGGCGAAGGTTATGCCTTTATAATGCATCATTTTAAAATTATGAGCAATTGTCATTTCGCCATTGCATTTATGTTTATTATATTTCCGATTGTTCAATCATCACTGGAGTATTTATTCAGTAAAGATGAGAATGTTATGTTCGTGTATCGTGTTCCGTATTTATTGGCATATCCATTTGATGTGTCAGCAGGAACTGGATATGTAATTGCTTATTGTAATCAATTTCTGGCTGGTTGTGCTATGTCGTGTTTTTTTGTTGCCGCCGATGGTCTATTGTTGTGTAAAATTTATGTGGTTATTTTACAGTTTGATTATTTATGTTATCGCATACGAAATTTCAAACCTACAAATTTTGAAACGGATATACAGGAATTAAGAGATATTTTGGAAAAGCATCATATTTTAAATGAGTAAGTCCAGCAGAATTTGTGTGTTGTTTGATCAAAAATTCACAACTACTTGCAGTTTAGCCCAAAGGGTTAATAATATTTTCAGTTTATCCATTCTACTGAATTATATGATTACCATAATGGTTATTGTTTTGATTGGCATACAAATAGTGGTGGGTTCTAATTTATTGGATTTTGTTAAATATATTGGATTCCTTATAGCATCTTCTATGCAAGTGTTTTATGTCTGTATGTTTGGTACTCAACTAATGGAAAAGGTAAGGATCAAATTGTACTAATAAATAATTTATAATTTTCATAATTATTCCTTTTCAAGAGTGCTCAAGTAAGTGAAGCATTTTTTGGCCAAGGTATAAGACAGATGTTCGTTATCAACGTATGTTGGTATTGGCTATAGCACGTTCACAGCGGCCGGCTCATTTGACAGCTTTTAAATTCTTTATAATTTCAATGGAAAGTTTTTCAAATGTAAGGGCTTAAATTCTATTCTTTCTTTAATATTGATTTGTTTTAATAAATTTATATTAATTTTTTTTTCTTAAATATTTTCCAAAAAATCTGATTTTGATTTTATAGTGACATAAACATTTAAACATATTTAACAATTATTTATTTTTTATTCTATTTTCAGTTAATGACAACATCTTATCAATTTTTTACTTTACTTCATTCCCGTATAGCAGAAGAAGAACTTTAAAAAATATGATATAATCAAATATTATTATGCATCTGAATTTGTAATAACTTTTAAATTTTGTAGTTTCAGCACAATTTAATTATATTGTCACACAGATATAAATCTGTACAAATAGCAGAAAATATTGACTAAAAATTAGTTAAAAAGGGTACCTACAGAAAAAGCTATTGTAACAGCCAAACTTGCTGATATAACCGGGTAATAATAGGAAGTGGAATAAGAAAACAAAAGCCAAAACTTACGAGTGTAGGCATAAATAAGTCCTTAGAAAGAAAGCAAATTGTGGTAATGGGTGCGATATGCTCATGTGCTACCTTGTAATAATAGCTTGAAATGTTTTTAAAAATCTAGCTTTAGCTAGGTTCGATTCCCATCATGACCACATTATATCCCAGCAAAAAAAAAAAAGTAGCAAAAGAAGAGAAAAAGAAGCAGTGATTTTGATTCCGGTGTTGTGAAAATTTGAATCGGAACCAATAATTTTTACATAGGGGTGTCGTAGGGTGGAAGTTTTCTTTTATGATCCTTTTTCATTGAATCTAAAGCCCTTCTTATGGTTTAGTCAAAAATTAGATCTTTTGATGTTTCTAAATGAATTTTGAATTTGTAATTTACATTTTAACAGGACATCAGTAATCGGGCCTTAGTCTTACCTTGAAATTTAACTACCTGGGAATTAAACTGACACATTTGAGTTTGGCTGTTGGTTAAATTGTAACGGGACATACAGTAGTCGGGACTTATTTATTAAATTAATGTATTATTATTTTTAGAAGTTGTAAAAAAGAACTGCCTTAGAACTGGAAAATCAGAACTAAACGACAACTTAAGAATCAATGAAAAATTACTTCCTTAAGAATCACATTCGTTTATTTTTGCTGAGATTTAATTACGTTTAAAATGTTTGTAATAAAATTGTTTGTATGAAAACATATTTTTAGACACATTACTTTTTCCATCCTCATAACGAATTCATTATCCACTTACCTTATCATCTACAAGGTAATGAGTCCATGCATCAGTGCAGTGAGGTGTAAAGTAATGCATTGGCTACTATATACATTACTTTGAACATTATTTGGTAATGTGTGGTTTTGCTGGGTCTCGCTTAAATTTGCTGAAATACTCGTATTAGTAGACTGAACGTAATAAGCACATTTTGTTAATATCCCATCTAAAAATCGAAATATATATGAGCATACATGATCATACATGGGCTTGTATATGATCATACATGGGCATGCATGGTCATATACGTCCATACATGATCTCATATATGATCATATATCTTCGGATCCGAAATTTGAGGGTATATGGTGATATATCTGCATATATTATCATACATGCTCATATATTATTCATGTATGCTCGTATATGATCATATACGTCCATATACCCTCAAATTTCGGATCCGAAGATATATGATCATATATGAGATCATGTATGGTCATATATTGAACAATGTATGGACGTATATGACCATGTATGCCCATGTATGATCATATACAGGCCCATGTATGATCATGTATGCTCATATATAGTTCGATTTTTAGATGGGATAACAGTTTTTTTTTGTGATGTTTTGAGTTTACTAATATTCAACAAAACTTTTACCGATTTTAGAAGAGTAATTTGTCATTTGCAATTATTTTAAATATAATGAAAATTTAGCAAAGTGAACAGATTTTTGTATTGCTGTTCTATCGAATATATAGCAAACAGATTTTGCTGATTTCTGCAGTTGTTTTTGTAGTTTTTTTAAACTAATTTTTCATCAAAATAGCAAACATTTTTATTGAATAATAAATAAAATGCACAGTGTTCAATATATATTATGTCTCAATTTTTTTTTTTAATAGTTAGAAGTATTTTTGTATAAATTTTCAGCATATGTTGAAACGAAAATGGTAAGTACTGTTAAATAAAATAATAAATAAATAATAAAATACACTAATAGAAATAAAGCTGTAAAAATGACAGACAAAACTACTAAAAAATGGTTAAAATTACTTTAGAAAAAGCTGCAGAAAGTAAAGGGTGTCCCAAGAAGAACGCAATTTTTAAATCTGGCAACATTCGAAGTGTCATTGTTTGACATTTGAACAATTGTTATTGTTTGCTAGTAGAAGGTACGAGGTTAGTAAAAATGGAGCGCTACACGAATGAACAACGCATTCTCATTGTGAAATTGTTTTACTAAAATGGTGAAAGTTTTGCGGCTACAGTTCGCAAATTGCGATCAGTTTGGGGTCACAATAATGCTCCAAAAGAGTCAACTGTAAAGAGATTAATGGATAAATTTGCCGAAACTGGGTCTGTTAGTGATGTAAAGACAACAACGCGCCATCGACCAGGTCGATCGACGGAAAATGTCGCAGCTGTACGTGATGATATCGTTCAAACTCCATCCACCTCAATTCGACACCCAGCTCAGCAAATTGGTGTCTCCAAATCCACTGCAGCGAATTTTGACGAAAGATTTGCATCTTCATGCATACAAAGTTCAATTGACTCAGGAACTGAAGCCAGCTGACCATGGACAGCGAAGGGAGTTCGTTAATTGGGCATTGGAGAGACAACATGAAAATGCTGATTTTGCCGATAAAATCATCTTCAGTGACGAGGCCCATTTTCATCTTGATGGCTTCGTCAATAGGCAGAATTGTCGCATTTGGGGTGAGGAAAATCCTCGAGTGATTCACGAGAAGCAAATGCATCCTCAACGTGTCACTGTGTGGTGTGGTTTTTGGGCTGGAGGAATCATTGGACCTTTTTTTTATGAAAATGAGGCAGGTCAAGCGCAAACAATCAATGGTGTTCGGTATCGTGAAATGATAACCAGTTTGTTCTTGCCTAGAATTGAAGAAATGAATGTGGAGGGCATGTGGTTCCAACAAGACGGCGCCACATGTCATACAGCCAGAGAAACAATTCAATTGCTGCATCAGTCATTTCCCGGTCGTGTTATTTCGCATTTTGGAGATCAGAATTGGCCGCCTAGATCGTGCGATTTAACACCATTAGATTTTTTTCTTTGGGGTTTTTTGAAGTCGATGGTTTACGCGAATAAGCCGACGACGACTCAAGCCTTAAAAGAGGAAATTGGACGCTGCATTAATGAAATACCGCAGCATTCATGCAAAACGGTCATTGAAAATTTCATTAAAAGATCGCGTGCATGCCAGCAAAGCCGCGGCGGCCATCTGCACGATATATTGTTCCATACATAACCTCATTCTGTCTACTTTACGATATAATAAAGTTTCACGATTTTTTTTTTAATATCTGTGTTTTATTTAAAATTTAAAAATTGCGTTCTTCTTGGGACACCCTTTATATGGCTTTTAAAGAATTATATATACTTGTATATGGCTTATACAAAGCCATATATAAATATATATGCTACCACATATTTCAGATATAATAATATATGGTGCTTTACCAAATCTTATTTTTAATACGGTGTGAGATATAATTATATATGATTAAGTATATGGTCCCAGACCAGAAATATTTCTGATATTGTTTAAGACATACATAATATTATATAATTAAATATATTGTTTTATATCAAAAGCATTTTTTTTTTATATATGACACAATTTGATCTTTCATTTTTTTTGATCAAATAAGATCAGCTAGATATTATACTGTAGCATATAAAGGGTGATTTAATTTTAAGGACCGATGTTGATTTTGAATAAAACAAAAATTATTTAGGATATTATTGTCTTTTCTTTTTATTATGATAATATGGTATGGTTCATTTATGTATGGAATAAAATATCGGCCAAATGGCCGCCGCGCACCTCCATCCGATGGTCCAAATTTTCGATGAATCTGAGGCATAATTAAGGTTCTATGCAATTAATGTGCAGAACTATCTCATCCTTTAGCTCTTGAATTGTTGCTGGCTTATCAACGTACACCTTTTCTTTCAAATAACCCCAAAGAAAGAAGTCAAATCACATGATCTTGGCGGCCAATTGACATTGCCACCACGTGAGATAACACGGCCATTGAATTTGTCGCGCAAAAAAGCCATTGTTTCGTTAGCTGTGTGGCAAGTGGCACCGTCCTGTTGAAACCACATATCGTCTAGGGTAATATTCTCAATTTCTGGCCATAATAAATTCGTTATCATCTCGCGATAGGAACAACATTCATAGTAAATGCTTGGCCGACCTCATGACACACTATCGCGAACAACAGCAATGTTTTTCGCAAAACGAACTGGGCGAGCATGCACAGGTATTTTCACAGACCCGGTTTGCTGAAATTTGCCCACAATTCTCCCGATTGTGGACACATTTGGTCGATTATGCTGACCAAAAAAAATCACGAAGTGCACGAAATGCTTTTTGATATGAACGCCCATTTTCATTATAAGCCTGAATAACTTTAACGCGTTACTCGTTTGTGTATCTTTCCATGTTTCAAATTGAGTTAGTGTGAAATTTATTAAAGAATATCAAATATTGAGCCGAATCAGTTTTTTTTTTACTCATATAGTCATAATTTCTTAAAAAGTTATGCACACTTGTTTAAAATTACATTAGGATTTTACATAAAGGATTTTTTTAACACAACTTATTTTATGAGGCAACACGTGATGAAAATTAGACCAAAAAATTGGACATTTTGTTCACCACTTCGCCAAGAATTTTAATTAAATTTTAGTTTTACTGCTTTCAAGCAAAAGCTTTATACATTTTTGAAAAATAAAAATAATAATAATTTCTGATGAACCAGTCATATACTGACTACGCCGAAAGAACTTTTTATTGTAAGGTCAAGGGAAATGACGTCTCCATGGCTGAAATGAGAAAATGAGACGCTGAATTCGAATCCGGGTTTTGTTTTTCAAGAGTAGTATAATGGTATGGCTGTCACATTCTCATATTTATTTGCTTATTATTTATTCGTTCAATTAATCCTTTCGACCCGATATTTAAATAGCAATACTGCAATAAAACTCGAGATATTAAGTGGTACCAACAAGTTTATACCGTCCGAAAAAACAAGCTAAATCAAAAAGAAGTATAGCAAATAATCATAAGATTTTTTATGTATTGAAAAAGAAAAGCATAGAAAGGTTATAAAAAAATTATTTTTACATAAAATGTATGTAAAAATAATTTTAAAAATATCTCTGATCAGACCAATTTATAAAAGTGGTATAAAATCCGATGTTAATAATTACAGACCTATTGCCATCTTATCGGTTATTGAGAAGATAATGGAAGAAGTTATTTGCAAAAGATTAACTAGTTTTATTAAAAAACATAATATCATCAGCGATAACCAATTCGGATTCCAAAAGGGTAAAAATATAAATAAACTCCTCGGTCATTTCACGAATTATATAAATGAACAGCTAAGCAAAAGCAATCACTGCCTTACTTTATTTATAGACTTCAGTAAGGCATTTGATACTTTGTCGCACTCGAAGCTGCTGAAAATGATGGAAAAAATCGGTATACGTGATACATGTTTAGAATGGTTTAAAAACTATCTAACTTTGCGATCATACTATGTTAAAGTCTCTAACAATTTAAGCAACAGAACTGAATTAAATTATGGAGTGCCTCAGGGATCAAAGCTGGGACCTATTTTATATATTATTTATTCAAATGATCTAACGAATATTTTACAAATGAGCAAATCTTACGCGTATGCTGATGATACCGCGATTGTTGTGGCACACAAAAGTATTGAAAACGCCAAACAGATTCTGCAATACCAACTAGACATCGCAACAAAGTGGTGTCATGATTATGGATTGGTAATTAACGCATCTAAGACAAAATTAATGCATATAAAACCCCCGCATTTTCGATACACTGATCTTAATTTAAGTTTCCATAGCTTAGAATGTATTCACAAGAACGGATTGCAAGATTTTGAATATAGTGATGATAAGTGCTCTACGGTAATTGAACAAGTAGATACTTATAAATATCTAGGAGTTCATATAGATAAACATTTTAAATGGAATATTCATATAGACGAGGTACGCAAAAAGTTAAGAAAAGCGTCGTATATGCTATATCATTTGAAAAACTGCTCGAATAACTCCGTTTTACGGCAGGCATATTATGCACTTGCTGAATCACAAATACGACACGGAATTGCTGCTTGGGGAAACTCAACATATTGCGCCAAACTGCAACATACACAAAACCAACTGCTTAAAATTATACAAAAAAAAGGAAACCAATTTCGAAATCAACAAATCAACAATCACGATAACATCATCGACACAAACAATATTTTTGTTTCAAATAGAACCAATACAAATAACAACAATCAGCCACAAAACAACAATATTCAATATCAAATCAATGACAACCAAGCACAAAACTACAACAACCAACATCAAAACAACTTCAACTACAACGATCAGCTAGAAAATAACCCACAACTAAATAGTAACTACCAATATCATAGCAACAACCAACAACAAAATCACATCAATCAAGACAACAACAACCACCCTGAAAGCGTCAACCTACAACAAAATAACAACAGTCATCATGAAAATAATTACAACCAACAGCAAAACAACAACTACCAAAATCTAAACAACAATAACCAACAACTAAATACTCAACACCAGAACAACAACCAACAATTAAACAACAACTATCAATATCAAAACCTCAATCAACGTGAAAACAACATCAACCAACATCAAAACAACCAACAACAAAACAACCAACTTCAAAACAACTATCAATATAACAACAATAACCAAAATGAAATCAACAACAACCAAAATCAAAATAACATCAATCTACAACAAAACATCAACAACCAACATCAGATCAACAACAACCAAAATCAAAATAACAACAACCATCTTCAAAACAACACCATTCAACAACATAATCGAAGCACAGCTAAGCAGGAACATATATTGAACATACGAAGCATATTCTACACTACAATGGCCATCAAATTTCACGATGATGCCAGATTTTTGCAACTCATTGATCATGCCCACAATACAAGAAGAAAAGCAAAAGGAAGATACAAGGTCCAGAAATATAGGAACAACTATGGAAGAAATACTTTATATGTTTTACTTCCAACAATTTTTAATATGATTCCACCAGAAATTATCAACACATCCGATAAACATAAGAGGAAAAAACAATTTAAGGAATTTTTTATGAATTTGCAATGAACACTATTAATTAATGTAACATAACTTATATTTTTTTACCTGCAGACAAGCCAAAATGGCTTTGCAAGGTACCTACATATAATGAATTGTTAAATTTTAATAATAAATAAATAAATAATAAAAAAAAAAAAAAAAAAAAAAAGATATGGTGCAAAGAACATATTGCAAGTGCTAATTGGCATTTCTTGCAGATTGTATGTTTCTTTTGAGCGCTGCAGTTGGTACAACGACGTCGGGAAGTTGCTTCAACAGGAAGATGCATTGACTTGCGATTGGCAGTTTGTGGTGCCAATCGAACGGCTGTAGTTTTTAGGCCTTCCTGGATCAATGTCTCTGCTAATGTAACTAAAAACTATTTGAATGGCATTTTTTTTCGATTGAGATCATATAAATGACCCAGAAATTCACGGCTGTCATCATTATCAAAAGATAAAAAGTTTTCTTCCACCACATATTCGATTTTCGATCATATTCGTAAAGGCCAGACATTTGATCATGGTTCGGACATGAGACTTCAATCTTTTCGCCAGTTTTCAATGTTTTTGTAACAGTTGTTAATTTTGCGTCGTGACAATTAATTACCCAGCAAAAATGAAGCTGCCAAAGAAGCAATAAAAGCATCACTACTATGGCAAAGGCATCACTTCTTTTCTGATGGTTTCATCGATGAATTTAACGTTAGCGTGTCATAGGATGGAAGTATTCAAATGTAGCTACTAGCATTACTCATACTTTACTCTGAGGAAGCAATGATAATACAATGATTAAATATTCTGATGCATGAGTGGAAAATGTTCATATACCTTGTAATATATGTATAAGCTTTGATGAAAATTTAATTCATAAGAATGCAGAAAAATAAGTTTAAAGAAGCGAAATTTATGCATTGACATACAAATACTCTTTATTAAAACAAATAAATAATTCTGCATTAGTGAAAAAGCATTTTTGAAACATTTTTCAAAAATTTTAATGAATTTTTAGACAAAATTTCAAATATTTTTGGATAATTTAAAAACTGGTTGCACAATTTGGAAACATTTTTAGACAATTTTAAAATACTTTTGAACAATTTTTAATAATATTTGCACAATTTTAAAACATTTTTGGGCAATTTGAAATAATTTTTACACAATTTTAAAATTATTTTGGTAAATTCTGAATTAAAACTGGAAATGATGTAGTGTTAAATAAAATACATAATGCAAAAATGCAGAGATTGCGTCGTCATAAATATTTAAAGATGAAAAATGCAAATGACATGCCAGCTAGTTTCAATTAAAGGTAAAAAATCTCTTTTTCTTGAATTTTTAAAACTTTTATAAAAATTGCAAAACTGCATAAATTCTAACCTTCGTGAAATTTTAAACTAAAATATAAAAAATGATTTAATAAAAAAATTAAAAAAGTTCATCAGAACTATTTTCTCAATTTGAATAAATGCTTGAGATTCAAAAAATATACGATATACTATAACTTATGCTTTGGAAGTAATGAAGAGTGATATTTTAAGATATGCATCGAGTTTATGTCCATATCACTGCATTTGAAATATGACGCATGAATGCTTTTGGAAGTGCCTTAGAATAACACCAAAAAATCATAAAAGAATGTGAACTGAAGTTTAGGAAGCAATTAAAGAAGTCATAGTCACAGAATGACTACCATTTTTTTTTGCTGGGTAGTACTAAAACTTATTTGGTGTCTTGCCATTTTGCGCATTTTCTGCTTCACCCCTTTTCAACTTGTTGCCAAAAATATTTAGGCAAAATTTAGGCTGGAAAGGAAATAGTGTTTAAAAAAATTCACAGAAATTTGAAGATGATGTGGTGTATTTGAGAACACTGCAACATTTAATAAAAAACTTTTAGAGACGTTTAAACTATAAGTGATACATATATGTACCATCCCGGTCGAAAAAGTTAAAATCGTGCAATTTTAAAATCCCAACAAATTTTTCCCGAAATTTCTTTTTTTTTTCCTAAGTTTTGATACAATTTGACAATTCTATACGTTTTGCATTATTATTATATTATTTTAATGTAGTTTTTAAATAGAATTTAAAAAGTTTTCGACATGCTGCAAATTAAAAAGTATTCAAAACTTCCCGAGTTTCTACTTCATAGAAATCTAATATAAATCTAAACTCTCAAAAATATTTCCCTGAGGGCATGGGCTGATTTAAAAATATGGTACTTTATGGAACATGCAATAAAAGTGTGGTAAAAAAAGAGTTAAAAAAAAAATGTTAAAACGTTCCTTAATCACCCAGCCCAATAGGTTAGATAACCGACATTTAAAACATGTTCGGTTGTCATAATGAATAAAACTAAGAACGATTTGCGCTAAAACCTTTTTCGGGAAATTAAAAGTAAAATATTGGAGATTTGTTTCTTCTTGCTTTAAAAAAAAATAATTTTTGAGTAATAATTTATTATTTGGGAACAACATCATCTTGCAACATCGTCCCAGCAAAAAACTTAAGTAGTACTTCAAAAAGCTTGAGTATATTATTTACATCCAATAAAAGGATATTCAAAGATAAAATAAAAAAAATATAACAACATATAGAAACTTGAACCATGTTCAACGTTAAAGGTTTTTATATATATACACTCAGAAAAAAGTTAGTAGAAAAATTTGTAAACGGTTTTCAATCCCACTTTACTATTTTTGTATTGATATTTAGTAAACAAAATTATTATTTAGCAAATCTTTTTCAAAGTACACAATTTTTACAGAATAATTATAAATTTTTGCTGCTTATTTCAGAAATTATTTTACAAATTTTTGAAAACCGATTTGCTAAAATTAGCAAAAAAAATTTACTAATTTTAAGAAAATGTTATTTCTAATTAAAACTTACACCTACCAAATTAAATTGCCTTAAAATGTTACACTAATTTAAAAAAAGGGATAGGAAGTAAATATACCCACTCATGTCTAAAAATAGGACATCCACTTAAAATAGCACTAAAAAGTTTTTTTAATTCTAAAAATCAGCCCCAAAATCAATTAAAATTTGATGTTAAAAGTGAAAGAAAAAAAATTGAATTAAATATTTTTCAAAACAAAAATTACCAAATTAAAACAAAATAAAAAATTCGTTTATGTTTTAACAATTTTTAAGATTTTTAACCCTATGATTTTGTTTTTTAAATTTTGTATAAAATATTTTTTGAAAAAAAAAATAATCAAAATGTTTGTTGCTCGATAAAAAAAATAAATTTAAAATTTTGTACTAATATTAATAATATTTAGTATTTTTTTTTTGCTGATTTTAGCAAACAGATTTTAAATTCCAATTCCAAAGTTTACTAAAATCTAGAAGCAGCTACTAATTTCGTTGTACTATACATCAGCAGACATGTGCTGTTAAGATTAGCAAAAAATACCGCTGGGCTTAAATTAGCAAAGTTTCCGTAATAACAGCAACATTTTTAGTTGCCATTACAGACGTTTTTGGTAAAGGGGTAAAAGGAAAAAGTTGTCCAGCTTCTTCTTGTAGTCAAGAATTGGGGAAAGGAGTGATCTCAGCCCAATACATAGTATTCTACTGACAATTTGTTAAATTTACATCGTCATTGGTTCTTTCCTATGACACGCACATATTAAATTCATTAATAAAAACCCCAAATTTTAACTACTTTTATTTTTGAGTTGCTGTTAGTTTAGAGCTGTTAGTGGTTAAAACTTTGACATTTGGAGTTTGTAAATAAATTATAGAATTTTGAAAGGATCCACTCTAAGTTTTTTTAAAGATTGAGAAACAAAAAGTTGATATATTTTTTTTTTAATTTTTAGAGAAGGATTCAAGGTTGCTTCTTGATCGTTAAAATTTTGGACTTCGCATAAAATAGTTCAAAGAATATTAAAATCTATAAGCTGATAATCCGTATACGGATCAGAAAATGGATTTTAAGGAACATCAAAACTGATTCGAATCCGTTAAAATACCGTCCATGACGGACCATTTACTTACCGATATGTTGTGAGAAAAACGGAGTTGTGTCCGTTGAAAAATTTTATAAATGTACAAATTTTTTTAATAAAGTCAGAGAAGAGAATATTATAATTTCTTTAGTAATGAATAATCATATATACATTAAAAAAAAATATATAAGAAAAATTTTTTAAACCTGTTAGGCGTTTTTTTTTTTCGGAAAATACATGATCCATAATTTTCGCTGTAACTTTGAAATCAAAATAAATTTAAAGAATAACCTAACATAATAATATGTATTCCTATTAGTATAAATTTGTATCCAGTTTTTGCTTTCACTAAATTCAGTTAATGTAAAAAATAGTCTGAAAAAATAAAAAATATAAAACTTTTTGGGGAATCTTTGTTTTCGTTTTACTTTTTTAAAAAAAATATATATTAAAATATTTGTATTATTCTGCATTTTCAAATTCATCACAAATATCCCAACTATCACAATCTTTATTATCATCATTATCTTCATCATCATTATTATAATCTTGTTCATCATCACTGTTATAATCTTTCACATCATTATCATCAGCACTATCTTCATCGTTATTATCATCAGCATCTTTATCACCATCTTCATTACCATCATCTTTATCATAATTTTAATTAAAAATATCTGGCAAAACTAACTCTAATTCCGAAGTAGATAAATTAGATTTTTTCCGCTCATATTTCTTGCTCATGCTATGTAGATATGAATGGGTCAGAACTTAGCAGAAACCTATTGAAAATATCTTCATTGGACCTTTCCCGGCTGCATTTCCGAGCAAAGTGCTCTCTATAATTTTTAAAATCTTTATTTCTTGCTTCTTGAGGTTCATCAGATAATTTTCCTATTGGTAAAAGTGCTTGCTGTATAATATCCGGCCCGTGAATAAAAAAATTATGCAAAGTGACAGGCATACAAAACCATGGATATTTTTCAACAAAATATCTAGCCGTTTTGTGAGCAAATTTATGAAAATTTTTCAAATAAATCTCATGACCACAAGAAACATCAATTTGTATTGTACGCATTTTTTCTTTATTTCAGCGGAAATTTCCGCGTTCTGAAAACAACGTCTGGCGGAGTTTCCGTCATTCGAATAACCAAAGCCGGCTTTTGGCTGATCCACAATCAAACAAGTTCTTTCTCGAAACTTATTTTGGATACGACATATTTTTTCAGATATGTAGCGTTGTCGTAGAGACGAGAATAAATTAATAAAGGTGTGTAACCTAATTATTAATAAATGAAATTAATATAACACAAGTAAGAGCGGCTAAATTCATGGTTGGGAAAAAACTGAAGTTTATATATGGACATATATGCAATGGACAGATTTATTTTAAGAGGAAATTAACCATTTAGTTTGGTGATAAAACTTGGACTCGGGAAGATTTATGGTTCCAGAAAATAGGTATTTAAAAAAAATTTATGTTTTGGGCATAACTTTTTTGTATCTGAACCGATATTTCCGAGTTTTTTAAGCAAATATGTTATACTAAAGATTTTCGATCTGTTGCTATATAAGACGTATCCGTAGGTCATATTACAGCTCTAGAATAGTGTTTGTTGTTTGTGTATAAAAGGTGAAGAGGTGAAAGAAAAGAATTTTAACAAATCGTTGAAAGAAATCACTAGAACTGCATGTGTTTTATTTCTACAAAAACGTTTGATTTAGCTGGAAAATTTGCATTTGGGATTTTATTTCACTTTTTTATTAAAAAATATTTTTAAGTTATGACCTAAAATAGTTGCACTCAAAGGTAAATTATGTATAAAATTTTCTTAATATCGGCTCGGTTAGTTTAATGAATTCAATAAATAAATAAATTAATTAATTAATAAATAAATAAATAAATAAATAAATAAAATGGTTTAAAAATCTGTTTATAAATTCTTTTAAATCGGAGCAAAAAATAGAAATAAAAACGTTTGTATTTTGTTTGTATCAGAGGGTTTTTATAAAAATTTTGATGTTTTTAGCCTACTTATGGATTATTTTATTATTAATATAAAATTTTATTTAAATTATTTATTAAATGTTAAAAAAACAAAAAATAAACAAAAAAAAGTTTTAAGAAAACAAAAAAATGTACAAAAAAATTGAATTGACCGGGTATCGAACCCGCGGCCTTAGAGAAAAAAAAGTATTTGTGACATAGCGTCTAGACAACTGAGCTATTGAAGCTCACACAAAATCATCGTTAATAGAGGTACATATATAAAAAGTCTTCGTTCATTAGAGATTTGTTTGGTTTTTATTTAAATGACAAATCTTTGTATGTGTTTGTTGTTTGTGTATAAAAGGTGGAGATGAAAGAAAAGAATTTTAACAAATGGATGTGTTTGGTAAGCGTAAAACTCTACATACATATTAAACAAAGTGATTTTACGGAAAAATTAGAGGTAGTCCTGGTTTTCTGCTAATATCTCAGCCATTTATTAACCGATCTGTCTGATTTTCAATAGCAAACAGAAATGGATCACATGTAACAGAAATAAATAACAATCAAGTCCTCATCATGTCTGGGTTCTTTGGAAAACCCATTTCAACACACAGACGGACAGACGGACAGACGGACATCGTTAAATCAACTTCGCTCTTCATAAGGACCCAGAAAATATATACTTTATAGGGTCTAAGATCAATATTGTAGAAATTACAAACGGAATGACAAACTTATATATACCCTTCCACCTGTGGTGAAAGGTATAATAAAGTATATGGTGGTAATAGCTTTTGGTTATGAAAATTTTAGTATTGTAAATTGTGCGTGATACAATTTTTTTCACGTGAGCTTAAGTGACCGAAATCACTCATGCACTCATCTTTAAAAAAACAAAATGCATCAATAAAAACAAAAACAATAAAATACCAAAAGTAAAGAGAATGACAATATCATTATTATTATTATTATTTTTATACCCTTCACCATAGGTGGAAGGGTATATATAAGTTTGTCATTCCGTTTGTAATTTCTACAATATTGATCTTAGACCCTATAAAGTATATATATTCTGGGTCCATATGAAGAGCGAAGTTGATTTAACGATGTCCGTCTGTCCGTCTGTCCGTCTGTCCGTCTGTCCGTCTGTCCGTCTGTCCGTCTGTGTGTTGAAATGGGTTTTCCGAAGAACCCAGACATGATGAGGACTTGATTCTTTTTTATTTCTGTTACATGTGATCCATTTCTGTTTGCTATTAAAAATCAGACAGATCGGTTAATAAATGGCTGAGATATTAGCAAAAAACCAGGACTACCTCTAATTTTTCCAGTAAAATCCCTTTGTTTAATAAGAGTGTGAAGATAAATACGTAGGTTAAATACGTTTCACAACTATTGTGAATGATATAAATAAAAAATAAATAGTAGTGTCGCCAACTTTTTTTTGCCTAGAAAATGCCAAATTTGACAAGAAAAGCGCTGAAACATATGGAAAAATATAAATTTGAGATTTTACATGACATATTATTTTGGATTAAAATTTTTGGACATTTAAGAAAAAATAAATGGGGATACCGCTTGTTTGTGGAGAGCTATGAGGTAGTAGATTCCAACGATGTATTCATCTCCTTCAGAATACCATGGTGAAGGGTATATAAGATTCGGCATAGCCGAATTTAGCCGCTCTTACTTGTTATTATTATTATTATTATTATTATTATTATTATTATTATTATTGTTATTATTATTATTATTATTATTATTATTATTATTATTATTATTATTATTATTATTATTATTATTATTATTATTATTATTATTATTATTATTATTATTATTATTATTATTATTATTATTATTATTATTATTATTATTATTATTATTATTATTATTATTATTATTATTATTATTATTATTATTATTATTATTATTATTATTATTATTATTATTATTATTATTATTATTATTATTATTATTATTATTATTATTATTATTATTATTATTATTATTATTATTATTATTATTATTATTATTATTATTATTATTATTATTATTATTATTATTATTATTATTATTATTATTATTATTATTATTATTATTATTATTATTATTATTATTATTATTATTATTATTATTATTATTATTATTATTATTATTATTATTATTATTATTATTATTATTATTATTATTATTATTATTATTATTATTATTATTATTATATAATTGTTAGATATAAATTCTTAAATAAAATAATTAAAAAAAAACACATTTACTTGTATTGTTCAATAAATGACAACCAGAGTTTTTACACAAAAATGAAAATAAAAAAGGGCCGGCCATTGTCTAGACTTTTTTTTATTTTAAATATAAGCTGATATCCTATACTTTTCTAAAATCCATAAAACTAATTCCAACTCTTACTAACTTAATACCTGTGGCCCATTAATTGCGGAAATTATCCCAATTTTGGACCTTTTTTAAAAAAATTATTAAAAATATTTACACATAATTTTTCTAAACAAAAAAAATTTACTTTATACTATAATAACTGATGTTAAAGGTTCCATTATAAAAAATTTACTTTTAGTAGATTCAACACTAATAATAATCGCTTGAATTGCAAAAATTTCCAATTTTTTCACTTTTTTAAAAAAACAGCAATAATTTGCTAATTTTGACCGCTCACTGAAAAGAAAGTAAACAACTTAGTTGATTGATTTTGACAGCTATTAATGCAGAATTTTATCCACCTTTACCCTATACCAAAATTTATTATAAAAACCACTTTGATACCATTTGAACCCAATGTGCCACGGTAGTAACTTCGAAGCTTTTCAATTTTTTTTTAATTATTTATTTTTCTCAATAACTTTGGAATCACCCTATTGTGGACCCTATAACTCGACTGCTATATATTTTTGTGTAGAAATTAGTAATGAGGACCTTTTCCTAAGATTTTGCTGGGTTCATATACTACTTCGTTATGCATAACACATATCATGCGTAATATCATGACACTCTGTCTATGATTATTTTAATTAAAAGATATACATTGTTGCCTTACAGAAAAACCTATAATAAAAAATATTTTTCTAATACTGCAAAAATTCTAATAATAATATTGTACAGTGTGAAGTGTAGAAGTTATAGGTTGGACAAAATTATTGCAACATATGCAAAAATTAAATATGAAATATATCTTTTAACTTTCCAAAAAGTAAGCAAACAAGGAGCGGTTAAATGCTTAAGCAAAGTTTCAATAAAATCAAATAAATCTCGATAAATTCGATAGTAATCGATAAATATTCATTAAAAATCGGAGGAATCGATATATTATACAGGGTCGTCTAAATACATGAATCTTTTTAAATCATATGCTAATCATATTGACTATCAGTCAGTATCATACCTCCGCCGATGAAAATGTGTCGCTTTACGCTTAAACATCGTTGAGAAATATTTCTAACTTATTTCCAAAGTGAGTGCTGTGTTGTCCAAACTGTGCGTTTATTGAAAAGAAGTTTTGGTCGGATTGAAGCAAAAACTTCATAAGACTGAAACTTCTGTTCCCCGTTGTCGTACGGTGCGTACTGAACATCGACTCGCCATCGATATCGAATTATTGGCTTACAAGGTTCCTTTGACTTAGCAGTTGAAGCAAGCGACCATCTACAGGTTGGTTGAAAGCAATTTGTACTTTAATTCTTTAAATTTAGCCATCGTCAAAACACTTTTGTGAGCAGGTGCATTGTCTTGATGAAAAATGATTTTTTTCTTCTTTAAACCAGGTCTTTCCTCACGAATTTTTTCATCCAGCTAATCCAAAAGGCTGCAATAATATTCAGAGTTGATTGTTTTACCTTTCTGAAGATAATCAATTAACAGAATTCCTTTTGCATCCCAAAAAACTGATGCCATAACCTTCTTTGCTGATCGTTGTGACTTCACCTGCTTTGGAGCTGAACAACCAGCTTCAGTCCACTGTAAACGTTCTTGTTTCAATTTAGGATCATGGTGGTAGATCCAAGTCTTATCCATAGTTATAAAACGACGCAAGAAGTTTTTATTCGGCTTAAAACGCTCCAAATAACGCTGAGAAATTTGTTTTCGATCAAGTTTTTGTTGAATTGTTAATGTGTGCGGCACTAACTTTCCAAACAGTGTTTTCATACGTAATTCTTCATGTAAAACATAGAGTACTCGTTCGTCTGAGATGCCTTTGGCATTAGCAATCTCACGCTTAGTCAAACATGGATCTTCACTAACCATATTATGTACCTGCTCAATGATTTCTGCTGTGGTTGCAGTTTTTGGTGGTCCTTCGCGTGGATCGTCTTTAAGGCTGGTACGACCATGTTTAAATTCACCAGCCCAAAATTCAACGGTGCGTTTTGAAGTTGAGGACTTCTTATACACTTCTAACAATAGTTCATAAATTTCCTTTGCCTTTAGATATTCAATTTTTTCCATATTAAAAAAAAATCAATGACACGTCAACTTCAAATGGCTTGTAAACGAAGAAAGAATTGACAGAATGACTTGCAACTTTGCATGTGTTCTCAGGACAGTTATACCAACTTGAAAAAAAAGGTTGGAGCTAGCAATGCCATCTCTTGGTGAGCGCAGGAACTTTTCAACCAACATGTACTTCGTTCCGGCTTGGCCCTACAAAAGCTCCAATCGGACATCGAATTTGGCCAAAAAAACAATATTTTCTGAACAAATGAATTTTCATCTCGGGAGCTATGTCAACAAACAGAATTGCTGCTTCTGGTGATCAGGAAACCCACACGTTTTTGTTGAGAAGCCCATGCATCCACTGAGAGCGACAGGTTGGTTTGGATTTTGGAGTGGCACTTTTTGCGAAAGTACTGCTGGACCGACTTTTTATGGGCAGAAATGGATAATCTTTGTTTTTTTTCAGAAAAGCAACACTTCCTACTCATTAATGTGTTGCTTAGATGAGAGTTGAAAGGTGGTGAAAGATGATGGACAACACAGTAATTGTGCGAGATGATAAATCTTAAAATAGTTGTTGTTTGCCATCTGATGAAGAGTTGGCGAAATTGTTGAAGCGTTTTAGTTCATAGCCCTGTTATGTTATTTTACTGCGGTGGGGTTAAGTGCCATGGGAACACCGAAAGAGAACGAAAGAGAACGTTGCGATATGTATGAGCGATAGAAAACTAGTACATATTATATTTTTAAATTGATGATGTTGCTGGGGATCAAACCCGCAAATTTCTGTGTAACAGTCGAACGCGCCAACCATTACACTACGATGCCCTCAAAAATCTTTGGTTTCAGCAGGATGGTCCATCATACCACACATCCCATCAAACAATCGATCTTTTGCGCACTAAGTTCGATAATCGTGGTATCAGCCGTCTTGGCGATGTCAATTGGCCGCTTCGGAGCTGCGATTTGACTCCTTTAGACTTTTTCTTGTAGGGTGTCTTTAAAGACCGATGCTATGCGAATTTTTCGCACTAACAGGATTTAAATTTTTATTTATAAAACCTTAAACCTCCATTTCTATTAATTTTTACTTTTTGCTTCTTTGGTTCGAAATCAATTAAAAAAATAGCAAACAGGTGATTTCCAATTCATTTTCACTATTTTTTTTTGTTATTTTATTTTCAACAACCAGTGCAGAAATAACGGTACAAAAATAATTTTCAAATTAAAATCCCATTTCCTATGTGTAATTTTTTATTGGAAATGCATTTTTCCACCAAAGCGTATCTCTACTGGTTACAAAGTTAGCAAAATCTCCAATGTGAAACCTACACTCAGTAAAAAAAAAGTAAAAGTACAAAAATTTGTAAACGGTTTTCAATCCCACTCTATTATTTTTGTACTGATTTTTAGGAAAAAAAAATATTATTTAGTAAATTTGTTTGCTTTTTATATCTAAGAAATTACAGTTTTTTGTTGCTAATTTCAGAAATAATTTTACAAATTTTTGAAAACCTATTTGCTAAAATTAGCAAAAAAAAAAAAAATTTCCAATTTTAAAAAAGTGGAAAATGAAAAAAATTTTATTTTTAATTAACACTTAAAATTTACTCCTACAAACTTAAATTGCCTTCAGAACCGACTCATGTCCAAAAATAAGGACTTCCGCTTAAAAGAGCCCTAAAAAGTTCTAAAATTTTACCTGAAAATCCAAAATATTTATTAAAAATATTTTTCAAAACAAAATTAGCAAATTAAAATAATATAATACATTTGTTTTTGTTTTTATTATTTTTAAGACTTTGAATTTTTTTTCTTAATTTTGTCTAAAATATTTTTTTTTTAATAAATTAAATAAAAAAATTGTTCCTCGATGAAAAAATATTAATTTTTGTATTCAAATTCGTAAGGCAATTTTAAAGGAATCAGCAGCTTTAGAGTGTAACAAATGTATCTGAAATTTATTGGGTTAATTTGTGCATTTTAATATTTTTTTTTATAAATTAAAATTAGGCTGTATTTTATAATATTTCTTTTTCACTAATATTTATCAAACATTTTTAATTTATTAAACTTTGTATTGAGTATAAATAGTTTCATTATATTACACGTAAGCAGACATGTGTTGCTAAGATTAGCAAAAAATTCCGCTTGTCTTGAATTAGCAAAATTTCCCGTAATAACAGCAAAGTTCTCAGTTGCTATTACAGATTTTTTTTTCGGTGAGTGTATAGTAGAATACCTATGTGTTTTACTACACATGATTGTTTTTGATTTAAATTTAAAAATTTTCCTATGATTTTATATCAAAATGAAATGCTACGAAAAAAGCATCCGAATTAGATCACAGCATTAAAATCCTATTTTTTCATTCACAAAATTATTTAATATTAATTGCTTTCGACAAAAACACGTATACCAGCCATGAAATACAAATGTGATAATTATTTTTTGAATGAGAAAACGGGAGTTTTTGGAGCATCCCAGCAAAATAAGAGCTGAGGAAGAAGTAGTTAAACACTACATCTACTGAACACGAAGTTGTGAAAATTTCGGTGAATCATCAATGATTTTAACATTGGCTTGTCATTGGGAGGAAGTAGTGTGTTTCGGTGCTATGAAAAATCGATGAGCAGATGGACTTTTTCATTAGTTTACGGAAGTAGTTAAATATAGGGACTACAAAATAAATATAGGGTGTGGCTTTTTTTATGTTAAAAATGTGATTTTGAACACGCAATGAATTTTTATGGAAAATATGTTTTCAATAAGGCATTTAATAACTGCAGGAATCAACCATTTATGGACCAACTAAATAATTGTTTTTTTACTAGTAGGGGTTAATATCAACATTTTGGAAGTTGTTTAAAATGACTTCTTACAAATCGAAAAATTTGCACTATTAACTTCTTTGGATGTTCTGAAAAAGAGATTCGTAAAGAATAACATCCATTTTATTTTGCTGGGATGTGATAAAGATGAGGTGCATAAAAATTTTGGAAGTATTCTTAACCCTTTAACCACTGAAGTCGAAATGTTATAAAATTGTAGTTCTAGTATCATTTTGGACCAAAAAGCACGAATGTGAAGTCCGTTTGCCAAAAAAAATTTAACCTGAAAGCGCCAGGTGGAAAAAATTAAAGATCACCTTAAGAGAAAATGCTCGATTCAAACAAAAAAATTTGTTTCACAAATCAAACCCGCAACAAATTATCAAAATACAACTTGAAGCTACTTACAAAAAGAAATTCCGAGTCGATTGTGCTGTTGGAAAGTATGTTTTTGTTTTTAATTTTAATTGCACCAAAATTATAAATAATTTTCGTATCTGTTTTGACAAAAATCTTGACAGAAATGGGTGTATCTATCAAACTATTCAACTGAGCGCGTTCAAACCGGCACTGTTCGATAGTTAAATTCAAATCGACAAAAATGTCGTTGGCACCAAAAATATTGCTTTGTATATAATTCGACTTTAGTGATGACCTTCTGTAGATGGTCTTATTGGTTAAAGGGTTAAAGACGAAAAGAAACAAAAAGTTACGAATGATGGGAAAAATATAGATAGAAAAGAGCCAGGAAAGTACTCGTATAACGCAAATTAAGTCAACATCTCATTGCGTTAACTCTTTTTGCAATTTTTTTTCTTGGTAGGCCTAAAAATAGTATTATGGGCTTCGAACAACCGAGTAAAAATATAATTATATATATATATATGTTACTTTGACTGTTGTAATTAAATGGGCTAAGGAAATACACAAAAATTAAAAAAAAAATGTCGCGAATTGACAAAATAAAACAATATTTTTGCTCATCGATCACTACCAAGCAAAAACAGGTTTTCAACTGCATACCAGCCTATTTACTCGCTTAATTACTTTTGTTTGCGATACCCAAAAAGTAATGAGTGGTCATTATCTTCTCACTTACAAAAAACACAAAGTAATGGGTGGCCATTACCCCCTGGCTTACGAACAGCCAAAAAATAATGGGTACTTTTTGGACATCGCGAAGAAAAGTAATTAAGCCAGTAAATAGCCTGGTAAGTAATTGATAAAATGTTTTTGCTGGGTAGCTAAAAAACATATAGGTGTTTCCATTAGAATACCCACATATAAGAAAACATTTTCCTAGGAATAGCAAGTTCTCAAACAAAAATCTTTGACTTGTTAATTAACTTTGCGGCTTTAGAATATAACTACTAGATTACGGTAAGAGATTAACTAATTACAAATCTTAATTGTAGTCTTATAAGGGTTGTAGCTATTGCCTTTAACATGGCACTTAACATTTTAAATAACTAAATTATTTTAAAAACATTTCACGTCGCAATGTCTGTTGCGTATTATATTAATTTTTTTATTTCTTTCAAATCGATATATCACCCTCATTCCCCTGGATACGCGCCTGTGTGAGACCCAGGATTCCACATACCTAGTACCTGATATCCCAACTTTGCAGTGTACATTCGCGACAATGTTGTGTAACAGAACCATTAACACCTGGACTGTAATGAAGCAAAATTAAACTCATTTTGGGTAAAGATCCATTTCATGTCACACATTTTGCACTTCGGGTTCTTATACACGAACCGAAATATGAAAAGAGTGGATAGCTTTTTTCAATTCTATTTCAAGATTTCGGGAGAGTTTTCCCGAATAGTGATATTGCCGTTGCTAGCAATTTGAATATACCTGTCTTTGTCATTCGAGACATACAGCTCCCAAGAGCCTTTAAGTTTCGTAGTAAACGAACCAACGCACATTCTGAGAGTTGAAGGTGCACACGAAAATACTCTTAATCTTTTTCTCACTTCGCAAACAAAAACAAAGTGAAAATAATTTGCACTTCTCAGAATTTCGGATCATTGCAACATTTCCTCATCTTTTTTCATTTTCCAGACTTCACAATGTGTCAACATGGCTTAAGATATGATGAATGAAAAGTAACGTTAGGCTGATCTCAACAAGTTTGTCCGGCATATCTATTGGGAACTCTATTGATGCTGCTGCGAAAATGTTCGTAAATGTTATATCGATTGACATGAAATTCTTCATTCTTACAAAAAGCGTTTCAGCAAAACAAAAGAATAATTGTTGACTTATTGCCGGTGTTTTAAATCAATAGATACCGATTACGAGCATTGACCAAACTTGCAAAAACGCACTCAGATCTAGAGAAAGAGAGAGAGAGAGCGCGAGAGAGAGCGAGAGAGAGCGTTTAGAATTTAGCTCGACAATACAAACGCTAATTATGAACACATACGTAAACAGACGGGAACCAGTGTTCGAAAGTACTTAAATGGGAAAAGCTTCTTTTCGAACAGCGTATTCGTGCTAAAATTCTTTCTGTTCATTCGTAGCTCAGCAAAGCTCAGCTATCCCAACTCGTTTAAAGAATGATCAGATGACTGAGCCAGTTGATAAAGTTAGCTAAATTGTTTGTAAAAAATCTAGAAATTTCTTTCGAGTTCGAGAGAATCTTTTCGTGAAAAAGTAAACGGTGTCGGATGATACTGAAATAGTGCTCTTCGACGATAGATTGTCCATTGGCTAACTTCGCTAGATTTGCGAACCGTGTGTAAGTCTTTCCCTCATGCTGGATGATTGTCAATGTTCGGGTAATCCCATCTTATAGCTTTGGGTGTCAGTAAGGGCGTTTTCCATTTATTTATTTTTTTCGGAAGAAACATTAATTGGATTAAAGTAACTTAATGTGCTAAAATCTCACAAAACTTATAACAATTTGTAAAAAATAATTTGTTGTAGGCTGTTCTCTATCCGGATTTTATTCGAGTGGGGTCTTGCAAATACATCCGATTTCAATGCATATAAAATCCAATGTTGTATGATGAACTATATGGCTGAGGTGCTCATGAGCATGAGTATTCAGTGTATGAGAATTCAGTGTAATGGCTGTTGAAAAAAGCACGTATTTCAAAAAGAAATATTCGAGTGCCTTGGTCTCATAAAACTGTATACTTCACCCTATCCGATTTCCTTACTATTAATACCGCTTATATTCGACAGAAGATGGAATATGGGAAGGAGCTTAAAAATATATTTTAGAGCTTTTATTCGTGTATTAATTTAAAAATTAAAAAAAAAAAAAATTAAAAATACAAATGATGAAGGGAAACCTTCAATTCCCCCACACCCCCACCAACAAAAAAACAACGTAAAATGTTCCAAAAATGGATGAAATAGGAATTACATACATCATAACATAAGGGACACCTTGGTAGCTTTCTTTAATTTAATTTCTAGCTGTGATCTCAGAGAAAAAATTGGTGAATTTTGAAATTTAAGTAAGAAAGCCAGGGGAAGTAGAGTTAGCAACTTAAAACTCATCATAACGATGTGGTTTTTCAATAAAATATAAACTCGTCATGTATTCTTAAAAAAAAACTTTTAATGTGAAAACAAAAATGTTTTGGTACCTTTTTTAACAAAAACTGACTAAAATGTCATTTGATTGTCCCACTGTGCAGTATGTAATGGTGTGAAAAATTATATAAATATTATTAGCAGACCAAGGACTTTAACTAGTGTACAACCGATTGGAAAGTGGATAATACTAACTAAATAAATATTCAAATGAAAAAATTTGAAAAATCTTCAAATATTATTACAATACGTGATTTTGTGCGATTGCCATATAAATTGTATAACGTAGTGGGAATAAAACCCTTCAAATGGAATGATAATGACTTAATGACGAATAAAGATAAATTTACATTGATCTTTATCATAGTCAATGCGTGTACAAGCTTTATTTTCAAATGTTCTTATTTTATATTCGATGAATTCGAAAATACCGTACAATTGACTCAATGGTTTTTATATTTGTCATTTGCTACAAATGGTTTCATTAAAATGTGCTGCGTGGTTTGGGGTCGCAAGACATTGTACTATGTGTTGAATGATTTCGAAGCTATTTTTCCACGGACAGCCAAAGAGCAGCGTGATTTTCGTGTGGTCGAGGGTTATGCCTATGTAATGCGCCTTTGTAAAATTTTGAGCATTAGTCATTTTGCCATCGCATTAATGTTTATTATATTTCCGATTGTTCAATCATCCTTGGAGTATTTACTCAGTAATGATGAGAATGCTGTTTTCATAAAACGTACTCCGTATATTATGACATATCCATTTGATTCTTTAGCATTATCTGGATATATATTCGCTTATTGTACTCAATTTATGGCTGGTTCCACTATATCGTTTTATTTTGTTGCCTCCGATGTGCTGCTGTTGTGTACAATTTTTGTGGTTAATTTGCAATTTGAATATTTATGTTATCGCATACGAAAATTTAAGTCTACAAATTTTGAAACAGATATGCGGGAATTAAAAGATATTCTAGAAAAACATCATATTTTAAATGAGTAAGTTGAAAAGTGTGGCCTAAGAAATTTTGATTAAAAATTCACAACTACTTGCAGTTTAGCCCAAAGGGTTAATAATATTTTCAGTTTATCCATTCTACTGAATTATATGATTACCATAATGGTCATTGTTTTGATTGGCATACAAATAGTGGTGGGTTCTAATTTATTGGATTTTGTTAAATATATTGGATTCCTTATAGCATCTTCTATGCAAGTGTTTTATGTCTGTATGTTTGGTACTCAACTAATGGAAAAGGTAAGGATCAAATTGTACTAATAAATAATTTATAATTTTCATAATTATCTCTTTCAAGAGTGCTCAAGTAAGTGAAGCATTTTTTGGCCAAGAATGGTATAAGACAGATGTTCGTTATCAACGTATGTTGGTATTGGCTATAGCACGTTCACAGCGGCCGGCTCATTTGACAGCTTTTAAATTCTTTATAATTTCAATGGAAAGTTTTTCAAATGTAAGAGATTTTTTTATCATAAACTTCTTTTTTTATACCCTACACCTGATCAGAATATAATAAGTTGATGAGCTGATGTTAGTAACGAACCAATATATTGGAGATAGACCCACCTTATAGTACATCTAATCCTCTTTTTACATGGTACATACATGTATTTCAGAAAATATCGTGTAAAAAAAGAAATGATATTTTCCTTAAATGGCCTACAATAATTAATTATTCGGTGAAACAAAGACAGTATATACGCAGAGAATAAAAATGCTTGCAACTGCAAGCTACTTTATTATGCTTGCTACATTCGGGTGTGGTTGTCACAATCAAGTTATTGGTTCTAATCATCAATATAGTCGCTATCATCATTATTATAGTAAATATTTTATTATTTCATGATTGTCATTTTCTATTTTATAACATGATTGGCTGTAATCATACTGTGGTAGCAAAAATTCTGACTATGTACCCAGCAAATTAAGAGCTGAGGAAGAAGTAGTTAAACACTACATCTACTGAACACGAAGTTGTGAAAATTTCGGTGAATCATTAATGATTTTAACATTGACGTGTCATTGGGAGGAAGTAGTTTGTTTCTGTGCCATGAAAAATCGATGAGCAGATGGACTTTTTCATTAAATAACGGAAGTTGTTAAATATAGGAACTACAAAATAAATATAGGGAGTGGCTTTTTTTAAGTTAAAAATGTGATTTTGAACACGCCAAGAATTATTATTCCGACCAGAACAAAGTGAATATCACTGGTATGCAAAATATGTTTTCAATAAGGCATTTAATGAATGCAGGAATTAACCATTTATGGACCAACTAAATAATTGTGTGTTTTTACTAGTAGGGGTTAATATCAACATTTTGGAAGTTGTTTAAAATTACTTCTTACAAATCGAAAAATTAGCACTATTAACTTCCTTGGATGTTCTGAAAAAGAGATTCGTAAAGAATAACATCCATTTTATTTTGCTGGGTAAGAACATGATAATTATGGAACTATAAAATTTTGTATCACTTCAGTCACCCATGTAAAAATAATAATATACATATAATAATTTTACCAGGTATGGGCTTTACTTTCAAAAATGTCTTTTACATATAACATTATAATTTACACTAATCAATTCGTGGCTGAAAAGTTTATTGTCAAAAAGAATCTATAAAACCATTCTTAAAAATATGTTTATTAATTCATTTGTTCTAAAATAACGACATTCTTGTACAAAAGGTGCACAGAATATAAATAAAATATTTTTTTATAAGAATCAGTCTGTAAAACCCAAAAGTTGCTTTGTCCAAAAAAAGTTTTTTGTACAAAATACTGGATAGAAAGTTTTCTGATAGCAATATTTTTAGATTCAAAGGACTTTTCCTTAAAGTAAAATTTTTAGATTCTGCAAACTGTTTCTTGATAAAAATTCAAATATTCTTAAAAAACTCAGATTCCAAGGCCTTTCTTTAAAATAAAAAATTTTTGGTTTCTAAGGACTCTCAATCATGAAAAATACTTACATTTCAAGGATTTTTTCTAGTAGAAATATTCTTAGATTCTAAGGACTTTTTCTGAAACAAAAATTCTGAGATTATTCTAGACAATTTAAAAAAATCTTAAAAATTTCCTTAGAATCAAAAATTATTTTATTAGGAAAAGGACAAAGCATCTATATTTTTTTTTTATTAAAAAAATCTTTAGAATATAAAAAAATTGTTGAAGTACTTTTCTTTAAAAAAGTTGAATGAAAATAGTTTCCTTAAAAAACTCGTTAATATCAAACTTTTCTGTAGGAAAAATTTTTGTTAACAAAATATTCTAGAATTAAAAGTATTTTTTATGGCTTCAACTTTTAATATAACTGTAGGGAATATATTATGGTAAAATAAAAGTTATTTTATTATCATAATAGGATAACTATATTATAATATGAATATGATCCCACAAATATATGATGCTTCTCGAATATGATTGCCCCAATCATGTTTTTTCTCTGCATTTCTCTGTATCATTTAATTCACATAACACATCGGTTAATATGTTTTCAGTCTAATGAAGAAAACATAACTTTTTTGGTCAAATTCGATTTAATACATCAATATAGTCTTCTTCAAAAGCGATACAATCGTTTTAGCGCTTGTCTCACATTTCGCTGGATGTCAATTCGTGCAATTTTGCCATCGATAACTCGTTGTTGTTTTTGCTCAACTATTAGCACCCACTTCGAAAACAGCTTTCTCACAGGAAAATATTCATACAAAATAAAGCCTACATGCCCCTTTGATATATTAAGAGAAGTTGCAGGAGATAACTCCTGCAACTTCACTTTACGGTCTGCCAAAACTATTTTGTTGGCTTTTTTGGTGTGTTCTGGTGTGTTCTGGTATAACCACCTCTTTTTGATGATCAGAGCGTTCAACGTCATTAGTCAATAATGTTTGGTCCGGATAACACTTATCTAGCCAAGCTTTTGTTTCAGCGTTGTTTTTCCCCGTCAAAACGCTATGTTTTATCAACAGAAAAAAATTATTTTTTTCCATTGTTTTGAAAATAAAAGAAAATTTTCGCTAAAGCCACTGTAACTTTAAAATTAAACCTGAAATCGTCATACAATATTTAAGTTCTAAAAACTTTTAAATATTTTAAAAATAGGACAAATTTTGTCGTGTTATTTAAAAAAAAACGTGTACTGCAGTCCACCGTGTTATTTGAAAATCGTGTAAGAAAAAGGATTAGTTAGATAACAAATATACTTAGAATCACTTTTTGATGCGATTTACCGATGTCAGTCCGTCCCAGTTTATATTAAACATTTGTATCAATCTACAGATCGCAAATATAAAGATATTTGCATAAAATTTATTGCATAAGTTTCTAATTACTTAAGGACAATACCTGTTTGGTTAGAATCGGTGCATATGTATTAAGATCCTATCTGAATTGAGGTTTAATGATATACAAAACCGTAAAAGATATCTGGTTGAAATTTGCATTATGAATGTTGTTGGGGACAATAAGACATGCTTCTAAATATAAACCCTTCCAATGAACCAAGGACGAACCATGTTGAATTTGGTTAAAATCAGAATCAGACCTATCCGCTCTCGAAAGGTTCTTTCTGAATTGGAATTACATAGTATTTTAACATAAAAAGTCGTAGATGTCTGGATAAATTTTGGGTTGCAATTTCGTTTGAACTAAAAAATTAAGATAATTTAGCCAAAGCCGCACAAATAGCCAGTGAAACGGGTCGATCCAAAGACCTGTACCGTTTTACGAAGGAGATTTTCGCTCACAGTCACCACAATATTAAACCCCTGAGGAATAAGCAGGGCATATTGATCTATACCAAAGATCAACAGTTGGAGTTGAAGGAGAATTTTTTCACTAAACTGTTGTCGGTCAATCCGACCAAATCTACAAAAATATGTGATTGCGAACCAATGCATCATAAAAATAACGTTCGAAGCGATATGAACGTTACAACACCCTTATCCGAAGAAATAACAGCTGCAATAAAACGTCTGAAGTCCGGTAAATCAGCAGGCCCTAAAGGAATACCGCCCGAGATTCTGAAAATAGACATCACCCTAAGGAGGCCTTATAATCAAACTTCAAAAAAAAAAAAAAAAAGGAAACTTGCAGATTGCTCCAACTGGTATTACTCTTTTGAATATCGTGCAAAAAATCGTAGCCCACACCTTGCACAATCACATTTGTCATCCATTATTGGACCACAGCTAAGACGAGAATAAGAGGGCTTTAGACCAAAGAAGTCATTTATTGAGCACATCAACAGATTGAGGGTAATTGTGGAACAGTCGGTTGAATGGCGTTCACTCCTTTACTTAGTGTTCGTTGACTTTAAACGTGCATTTGACACATTACAACACAATGCGATATGGGAAGCTCTAAGATGCAAAGGAGTTCCCGAGAATATAATTAATCTCTCCACTGCTGTTTAACATAGTACTTGATGTAGTTATGAGGCACTGTATGAACTACTGTATGGATATGCATTATGGCATTATGGTGTGGCCTTCATGATGGGTTAGATGATATTAATTATGCAAATGACGTTTGTCATCTATCCCACCGCTTCTCTAGCATGCAAGCCAAGATTTAAGCCTTTGCTACACGTGCTTACAAATTAATATCAGCAAAACTAAATCAATGCGCATAAATTCTTCATGCAACACAAACTTCGCGATTTTGGGCCAACCCATTGACGATGTTGAAATCTTTTGCTATCTGCGGAGCATAACTTCAAAAAGAGGGACCAGTAAAGAAGATATAGAGAACGGACTTTGTAAGGCAAAGCAAGCCTAGGGCATGCTTAATAAATTCTGGAGATCGCAAAGTATCTCAAATCACACCAAAATTAAGGTTTTTAATAGCAACGTGATATCTGTGCTTCTGTATGGCTGTGAAACCCGGAGTATTTCAAGTCGTAAAATGAGTTGAATGCAAACTTTGTAAACCCCTGTCTCAGGTGTATACTAAGGATATATTGGCCTGTCACGACATCTAATCTGTTTTTGTGGCATTTAACCAAACAAATTTCTTTAAGTATGAATATCCCATTGCGTAAATTTAGTTGGCCAGGACATAAGGGTGTTCCAAGAAGAACGCAATTTTTAAATTTTAAATAAAACACAGATATTTAAAAAAAAATCGTGAAACTTTATTATATCGTAAAGTAGACAGAATGAGGTTATGTATGGAACAATACATCGTGCAGATGGCAGCCGCGGCTTTGCTAGCATGCACGCGGTCTTTTAATGAAATTTTTAACGACCGCTTTGCATGAATGCTGCGGTATTTCATTAATGCAGCGTCCAATTTCCTCTTTTAAGGCTTGAGTCGTCGTCGGCTTATTCGCGTAAACCATCGACTTCAAAAAACCCCAAAGGAAAAAATCTAATGGTGTTAAATATCACGATCTAGGCGGCCAATTCTGATCTCCAAAACGCGAAATAACACGACCGGGAAATGACTGATGCAGCAATTGAATTGTTTCTCTGGCTGTATGACATGTGGCGCCGTCTTGTTGGAACCACATGCCCTCCACATTCATTTCTTCAATTCTAGGCAAGAAAAAACTGGTTATCATTTCACGATACCGAACACCATTGACTGTTTGCGCTTGACCTTCCTCATTTTCATAAAAAAGAGGTCCAATGATTCCTCCAGCCCAAAAACCACACCACACAGAGACACGTTGAGGATGCATTTGCTTCTCGTGAATCACTCGAGGATTTTCCTCACCCCAAATGCGACAATTCTGCCTATTGACGAAGCCATCAAGATGAAAATGGGCCTCGTCACTGAAGATGATTTTATCGGCAAAATCAGCTATTTCATGTTGTCTCTCCAATACCCAATTAACGAACTCCCTTCGCTGTCCATGGTCAGCTGGCTCAGTTCCTGAGTCAATTGAACTTTGTATGCATGAAGATGCAAATCTTTCCTCAAAATTCGCTGCAAAGTGGATTTGGAGACACCAATTTGCTGAGCTCGGTGTCGAATTGAGGTAGATGGAGTTTGAGCGACATCATCACGTACAGCTGCGACATTTTCGGTCGATCGACCTGGTCGATGGCGCGTTGTTGTCTTTACATCACTAACAGACCCAGTTTCGGCAAATTTATCCATTAATCTCTTTACAGTTGACTCTTTTGGAGCATTATTGTGACCCCAAATTGATCGCAATTTGCGAACTGTAGCCGCAAAACTTTCACCATTTTGGTAAAACAATTTCACAATGAGAATGCGTTGTTCATTCGTGTAGCGCTCCATTTTTACTAATCTCGTACCTTCTACTAGCAAACAATAACAATTGTTCAAATGTCAAACAATGACACTTCGAATGTTGCCAGATTTAAAAATTGCGTTCTTCTTGGGACACCCTTTACAATAAAAAAGGCAGCGAACCACTTAACTCGACAGTCCGTTGAATATAACTCCCAAGGATCCAGGAGACCTGAGAATACTTGGAGACGCCAAATTGAGAACGAGTTGCGTGATCATGGTGTGTACTGAAGTGAGATGAAAATGATGTCTACTGATAGAATAGAATGGAGAATATTTGTTGCGGCTCTATGTTCCACTGGGAATTAACATAGTGGGTCCTTATCCCCATATAAACCCACTTTTCTTGTATTTGTCTTAATGTCTCTCTACATTTTTCATCCTGTTCATAAAAAATAATCAGGACTCTTCCCGGAATTCGTACCGCTTTCCAAAATTTTGCCTAAATTATACTTGGTGTAGGGTATAATATATTCGGCAGGACCGACTTTCATCTTTTTAATTTTGTTTCGTTATAAAAATTTTAAACTCATTTTTTTTTTGTTAAATAAATTTCCGAATTTCTGATTTTGGTTTTATTTTAAGCCATTCCAAACATTTTCGAAACGGTTTTAAGATATATATTTATGGTCATTGCTAAAAATAACCACGTTCCAGTGATATTTGTGCTGTATTTAGTGTTTAAATATCCGATGATACAACTTGATCGGATGTACAGAGTTTAAATCATACAGGTGGCTGGCTTGGTTTTCAATACAGTTATTTTATTAGCCGTGTAAAAAATATAAGATGTGATCAGATCCGCTTAAATCTAATAAAATATGAGTGAATATAATTAGATCTGATCGTATATGATTAGATATGACACATGTGATACACTTTATGGATCTAGTGCCGCACCTTTTTATATCTAAAGGAATTTGGAAAATTTGTTGGTCAACTCTGGATTTGTGGGATCATATCTGGTGCCAGATATGTTTATATCTAATATCAGATCTAGTACCAGATAGTTTCAATTTGAGGCTCCAAAATAAAAATGTATACATATACAGGTTGGTTGAAAAGTTCCTGCGCTCGATATGAAAGAATACTGTTTTTGTTACGAAATATATTTTTTTATTTAATATAATCTCCTAGAAGCTCAATACACTTGTTCCAATGATCTTCCAATAATTTTATCCCATCCTTATAATGATGTTCCGGAAGCTCTTCGAGCCAAATCTGGTGAATACGGTGGATGTTCAAGCAATTCGTACTTTAATTCTTTGAATTTAGCCATCTTCAAAACACTTTTGAGAGCAGGTGCATTGTCTTGATGAAAAATTATTTTTTTTCTAAAATTGTAATGATAATTCATTTTTAGTCTGATGTGCTCTCAGATTTTCTCTATATTTATCCTCCTTTATTCGATCTTCAATATTATAATATATTATTTTTTTCTTCTTTAAACCAGGTCTTTTCTCACGAATTTTTTCATCCAGCTGATCCAAAGGCTGCAATAATATTTAGAGTTAATTATTTTACCTTTCGGAAGATAATCAATCAACAAAATTCTTTTTGCATACCAAAAAACTGATGCCATAACCTTTTTTGCTGATCGTTGTGACTTCACTTGCTTTGGAGCTGAACAACCAGCTTCAGTCCACTGTAAAGGTTTTGTTTCAATTAAGGATCATGGTGGTAGATCCAAGTCTCATCCATAGTTTTAAAACGACGCAAGAAGTCGGTTTTATTCGGCTTAAAACGCTCAAAATTACGCTGAGAAATTTGTTTTCGATCCAGTTTTTGTTGAATTGTTAATGTGTGCGGCACTAACTCTCCAAAAAGTTTTTTCATACGTAATTCTTCATGTAAAATATGGAGTACTCGTTCGTCTGAGATGCTATGGCATTAGCAATTTCACGCTTAGTCAAACTTAGATCTTCACTAACCATATTATGTACCTGCTCAATGATTTCTGCTGTGGTTGCAGTTTTTGGTCGTCCTTCGCGTGGATCGTCTTCAAGGCTGGTACGACCACGTTTAAATTCACCAGCCCAAAATTCAACGGTGCGTTTTGAAGGTGAAGATTCCTTATACACTTCTTATAATTGTTCATAAATTTCCTTTGCTTTTAAACCCTTCAAAACAAAGAAACTAATGACTGCACGATATTCAATTTTTTCCATATTAAAAAAATCAATGACACGTCAACTTCAAATGGCTTGTAAACAAAGAAAGAATTGACAGAATGACTTGCAACTTTGCATGTGTTCTCAGGACAGTTATACCAACTTGAAAAAAAAAGTTTGGAGCTAGCAGTGCCATCTCTTGGTGAGCACAGGAACTTTTCAGCCAACCTGTACATCTAATGCATATATATAATCTAATCTAATTACATAGATCTCAAATTTGTACAAAATTTTGAGATTTAAGGAGATCTGATATTCATTTTTACACGGGTAAAAAAAAACAAAAAGGTATAATAAAAAACTCATAAGTGCATTTTGGACCCACTATGATAAGTATATTAACTGTACAGAAAACTTGTAGTAATTAACACTTCTATGATTGGCTTGATGGCTTGGTATCCTTAGAAATATTTTATGTTTAAACTGCTCTAGATTTTTAAGCCATTGTACGATTTTTTCAAAAATACACAATCTATTTATTAAGAGATTTCAAAAATGAAAAAACTTTAATTAAACGCAAAATTTATGCATCGTTGAATGATGAGTTGACATGATGACACTAATTTCTGCAACAAAAAAAAATATATATTATGGAACTTTGAGTCATGATACTTTAACCTAAATACAGTATATTAATTAATGTTCATTCCAAAAACGACTAAAATCGTGTCGAATATTTTTGAAATGGCTCTGTTAGCATGAACCTAAACCATTTTTAACCATTATATATTATTCTATTTTTCAGTTAATGACAACATCGTATCAATTTTTTACATTACTTAATTCTCGTATAGCAGAAGAGCAACTTTAAGAAAATTAAATTATTATATATTATGCATCACAGTTTTTATTAATTTTTAAATTTTGTAGTTTCAGCACAATTCAATTATATACCAACAGAGGAAAAGTATGCTTGCAACATGATTACGGCTTCAAAACTTTATATCCCTACAAATGTCGCAACGATATTATAATTGTATTTGTATAAATCATTACAAATATATATATATATATATATATATATATATGTGCATAGCGCATGTTGCGGGGACGGGTTTTCGTTCCACAAGTTACTATGAAGACATTTTGTTACTTTGGGGACTGTCCTCAAACTTTTAATTATTCTACTGTTTACACTGAAGACATTTTACTGGATACGGCGCATGTTATAGGGACTTTTTTGGCTGTATATACAGGTGTCTTCAAAGTATGCATAATGAATATATATATATATATATATATATATATATATATATATATATATATATATGTGCACAGTGCATGATGCGGGACGGTTTTTCGTTCCACAAGTTACTATGAAGACATTTTGGTACTTTGGGGACCGTCCTCAAACTTTTAATTATTCTACTGTTTACACTGAAGACATTTTACTAGATACGGCGCATATTATAGGGACTTTTTTGGCTGTATTTACAGCCAAAAAAGTCCCTATAATATGCATACTTTGCATACTTTGAAGACATCTGTATATACAGCCAAAAAAGTCCCTATAATATTCGCTGCATCCAGTAAAATGTCTTCAGTGTATATAGTAGTTAATGTAAAGTTTGAGGTCAGTCTCCAAAGAATCAAAATGTCTTCATATATATATATATATATATATATATATATATATATATATGTGCACAGCACATACTTTGAAGACATCTGTATATACAGCCAAAAAAGTCCCTATAAAATGCGCTGTGTCCAGTAAAATGTCTTCAGAGTAAACACTAGAATAACGAAAAGTTTAAGGACAGTCCCCAAAGTAACAAAATGTCTTCATAATAACTTGTGGAACGAAAACCCGTCCCCGCAATATATGTGCACATATATATATATATATATATATATATATATATATATATATGTGCATAGCGCATGTTGCGGGGACGGGATTTCGTTCCACAAGTTACTATGAAGACATTTTGTTACTTTGGGGACTGTCCACAAACTTTTCATTATTCTACTGTTTACACTGAAGACAGTTTACTGGATACAGCGCATATTACAGGGACTTTTTTGGCTGTATATACAGATGTCTTCAAAGTATGTGAAATGCATATATATATATATATATATATATATATATATATGCATTAAATATACTTTGAAGACATTTGTATATACAGCCAAAAAAGTCTCTATAATATGCGCTGTATCCAGTGAAATGTCTTTAGTGTATACAGTAGATTAATTAAAAGTTTGAGGACGGTCCCCAAAGTAACAAAATGTCTTCATAGTAACTTGAGGAACGAAAAACCGTCCCCGTAACATGTCCTGTGCACATATATATATATATATATATATATATATATATATATATGCATTGCCCATACTTTGAAGACATCTGTATATACAGCCAAAAAAGTCCCTATAAAATGCGCTGTGTCCAGTAAAATGTCTTCAGAGTAAACACTAGAATAACGAAAAGTTTAAGGACAGTCCCCAAAGTAACAAAATGTCTTCATAGTAACTTGTGGAACGAAAACCCGTCCTCGAAACATGTGCTGTGCACATATATATATATATATATATATATATATATATATATGTGCACAGCACATATAATCTTTTGCTATATAAGACGTATCCATAGGCCATATTACAGCTCTAGAATAGTGTTTGTTGTTTGTGTATAAAAGGTGAAGAGGTGAAAGAAAAGAATTTCAACAAATCGTTAAAAGAAATCAGCATGTGTTTTATTTCTACAAAAACGTTTGATTTAGCTGGCAAATTTGCATTTGGGATTTTATTTCGCTTTTTTATTAAAAAATATTTTTAATTTCTTTAGCTTAATTTTAAAAATTTGAAGGAAAATAGTTTATAAATTTTTTTTTTATAAATTATTATAAGTTATGACCTAAAATAGTTGCACTCAAAGGGAAATTATGTATAAAATTTTCTTAATATATGAGAAATAAAATGGTTTAAAAATCTTTTTTTAAATTCTTTTAAATCGGAGCAAAAAATAGAAATAAAAACGTTTGTATTTTTTTGTATCAGAGGGTTTTTATAAAAATTTTGATGTTTTTAGCCTATTTATGGATTATTTAATTATTAATAAAAAATTTTGTGTAAATTAATTATTAAATGTTAGAAAAACAAAAAATAAACAAAAAAAAGTCTTAAGAAAATAAAAAAAATGTACAAAAAAAAGTAAATTGACCGGGATTCGAACCCGCGGCCTTAGAGAAAAAAAAGTATTTGTGACATAACGTCTAGACAACTGAGCTATTGAAGCTCACACAAAATCATCGTTAATAGAGGTACATATATAAAAAGTCTTCGTTCATTAGAGATTTTTTTGGTTTTTATTTAAATAACAAATCTTTGTATGTGTTTGTTGTTTGTGTATAAAAGGTGGAGATGAAAGAAAAGAATTTCAACAAATGGATGTGTTTGTTATGCGTAAAATACTACATACATATTAAACAAAGGGATTTTAAGGAAAAAATTAGAGGTAGTCCTGGTTTTTTGCTAATATCTCAGCCATTTATTAACCGATCTGTCTGATTTTCAATAGCAAACAGAAATGGATCACATGTAACAGAAATAAATAACAATCAAGTCCTCATCATGTCAGGGTTCTTCGGAAAATCCATTTCAACACACAGACGGACATCGTTAAATCAACTTCGCTCTTCATAAGGACCCACAATATATATACTTTATAGCGTCTAAGATCAATATTGTAGAAATTACAAACGGAATGACAAACTTATATATACCCTTTTTAACCACCTGTGGTGAAAGGTATAAAAATGTATGGCTATTAATTCACTTAGAATATTATGTAGTGAACTGTTTGTAGTTTAATAAAAAAGTTTTCCGTTCCATTTAAAAAAAAAAGAACATACATTTATTTTTTAAAGAAATATCTATATTAACTTTTTTATACATTTATTCGAAATAATTTACTATCATTTACCATTTTTTTTCAGTTTCATTTATTTTTTTCATTTATTTGAAATTAATTAAAAATTTACCCACGAAACGGAAACTTGTAGTTTATTTGTGCCCGTAACAGTTATTACAAATTTAAATTTTGTTTGCTGTGTGTTTCAAATAAAGGAATATTCAAGAAATTTCAATTTGTTTTTTTTATTTAAATTGGTTGTATATATACAACATTTTTCAATACAAATTACAAGCACTTCATAAACACACATACATACACAAACACATTCATACAAAAAGTGTCTATATCTATGCATTCATACATTTTGTGTTGTACGAGTATTTTAACAAAAAAATACAAAAAGGGAAACAATTTCAAATAAATGATAAAACATTTATTTTTTAAGGAGCTGGTAGGTAAAATTTAGACATTTATTTTAACTGATTATATCATTAGTTTCTTACGGATGTGTCAGTTGATTAATCAACATTTAAAAATAAATAAAAAAAGTAGAAAACTTAAAAAATATATCAATTATAAAATTAAACGAAAATTTCTTTGAATAAAATAAAAAAAAAAATCACAAAAAATTGAAAAATAATATACAAAAATATAAAAAAAACTTTCCTATAGAAAAAACATATATATATATTTTTTTTAAATATTGAACCAGAAACCCTGAACCGATTTGATAAACCCGAACTAGTCTATTTTAAATTTTTGTTTTTTTTTCTAATCTAATCCCTGTCTTCGTTTTATACGAGGGCGGATCAATATGTCCGTGACTTTTTTAATGACACATTTTTTTTTTTTTTAATTTATTTTTCAACATAATCTCCTTTTAGCTCAATACACTTAGTCCAACGTTTCTCCAATTTTTGTATCCCTTACAAAAAATAGCATTTTTCGAGGTTCTTAAAAAAGGCATTTGTTTGATCAATAATTTCATCTTTGGAGCTAAATCTTTTTCCGACGAGCCATTTCTTTAGGTTTGGAAATAGGAAATAGTCACTGGGGGCTAAATCCGGCGAATACGGCGGATGAGGTACCAATTCGTTGCCCATTTTATGGAATTTTGCTATTGAGACTACACACGTGTGCACCCGTGCATTATCTTGATGAAAAAGAACCTTTTCCTTGGCCATATGGGGTCGTTTTTTTAAATCCTCGTTAAACCGGTCCATTAAGTTGGCATAATGTTCGCTGTTTCTCGTTTTTCCCTTTTGAAGGTAATCGATGTGGATTATCCCGTGTGCATCTCAAAAAACTGTTGCCATCACCTTATTGGCCGACCCGGAAAAACCCATTGTTAAGACTGCTGCTTGGTCTCTGGAGTGTTGTAATGGATCCATGTTTCATCCACAGTTTCAAAACGCCGCAAAAACTCATTCGAATTGCGGTTAAACAACTCCAAACAATCCTTTAAAGTTGTCACACGATTACGTTCATGGTTAATTGAGAGCATGCTTTTCCCTGTAATTAGCAATAGTAAATTTTTCTTTATATTAAAGATTTTTTCTTTATTTTAAAGAAATTTTTCTTAAATTAAGGAAAATTCTGTGTCTTTAATTTAAAGACAGTTTGTCTTCAATAAAAAGATATACTTTTTTTTGAGTGCAAACGCGGCACCCATCTTGAGGACAGCTTTCTTAAATCCAACTGATCATTTAAAATCGAAACCACACTGCCATATGAAATGCCTATGGCATCAACAATCTCACACACGTTTACTCTTCGATCGCCCAACACCATGTTTTGGATTTTTTCGACATTTTCGGGTGTATTAACCTCAATTGGCCGTCCAGAACGTTTAGCGTCATTTGTACTTGTGCGACGACAACTAAAGTCAGTAAACCACTTTTTTACTATTGAAATCGATGGTGCAGAGCTCCCATAGTATTTATTAAGCTTTTGCTTGATTTGATTGATGGTTTGTTTTTGCAGAAAATAATATTTAATGAGTACTCGAAATTCACTTTTTTCCATTTAAAAAAAATCCACGAGGTTGTATGTTTTGAACAGCTGTTAAACGCAAAGAAAATGACGTTGGGAGCAGTGTTGCATTTCATATAACTACGAGGGAAGCTCGAAAAGTCACGAACTTATTGATCCGCCTTCGTACGCAGCTTGCGTATATTTAAATAAGGAGTGTTTTTATTTTTTCAAATACAAATTTAAATTTTGTTTAGGAAACAAAAAGTGTGTCATTGTGGTTTCATGGTTACCACGTAGGTTACACAGTATGTAGGTTAAGGGTTCGATCCCTAGTGGCGGCTACATTAATTTAGAAATATAATATATATGAGTTTTTATCTCTCGTACGTATTGCAACTTCAACAACAACTCTTCGTCAGATGGCGGGCAACAATATATGGCGATTATGTTCAAATTTGACACTCACTTGTATTGAAAATAATTTTAAGTAAAAACTATTTGATGTACTTACTTTTATGTAACCGTGAAATGCCTGAATTTTGCGCTCACATGTTCAAAATGAAAATAAATTTTTATTTTTGTTTTTTGTCTTAACGTTTATTTTTATTTATTTTTTCATTTCTTTTTTCACAATATTATTTTTATAATTGCTATTATTTTTATTGAGCAAAGTTATTATTATTATTATTATTATTTTATAATTTTATGTGTTTTTGTATAATCAATATTTAAACGATTTTTATTAGTATTTGTGTAACTTAAAAAAAAATTATATAAATTCATTATTTATTTAAAATATGTTTTTTTTTTAATTAAATATTTTGTTTTACGTGTTTTTTTTTTATTGTGTTACAATTTAAATTTTCTTTTAATGTTTTATTATTCTGAGTTGAATATATAAATATTTGCTTGTTTTTATGATTCGCTATTTATGAATTTTTTTTTATGGGTGAGTAGGAGGAGGGGAGGGGGTGGGAGGGTAGATGTTTCAATATGTTTGCTAACATTTAATTTTTAATGTCGATTATTATTTATGCTATGTTTAGAAAAAAAAAAAGAAAATTCATTTTAACCAATGATCTGTTAATCAAAAAATAAATAAAATTAATTATAAATATTTAGTTTTTTGTAATTTTAAAAAATGCTTTATTCAAATATCAAAATTTCTTATTAACACTAACCAAATGTTGGAATGAATTTTCTTTTTTAATTTGTGAAATATTTTCTTTATTTATTTTTTTAATGCAATTTGTTCAATATGAAGATTGTTCTTTCACTATTTAAGAGGTAATTTTAAAAATTATTTTTGAAAAATAGTTTATATTTAAACTATTTTTTTTGTTTATTTACAAACAGAAATTATAAAATAGTGCTAGTTTTTTTATTTGGGGGGTAAAAACAAATTGTTATTATTTCAATTTCAAGGGTCCTATAATGTGATGAATTTGTTTTAATATTTTTATTAAACTTACTTTATATATTAATTTATTTTTAAATTTAATTCATTATAACTATTTTAGAATTTTATTTTCCACTTACTTTACTAATAATCCCTTATCAAATTAAATACTAAACTATTTATTAATTATTAATATTTTAGTTAAAAATTGTATGTCTTTTAAATTTGCAGATGAGTATTTTTCTATTTATTTTTAATTTGTTTATATACAAATTATTTTACAATATCAAACTAGCGTTTGGCTTTAAGTGATACTTTTTTGAATTGTTTCTAAATAAATATATCAATTTAATTAATCTATTCACCATTTTGAACTAATTCAGTGTCATTAAAATTCATTAAAATGTTCCCCATGAATATAATGATAGATCTGAATGATCGCAATTTGTTTGGATTTTACATGAAAAAATAAAAAAGGTAAGATTTGTTTGCACGCAAATAAAAAATTAAATTAAATTTTAATTTAAGATTATCCTGAGTGGAATAATGTTATTTGTTAATTGGCTCTAGGCTTTCAAATTACAAATTGTAAAGATCGGGCATGCGTATTTATTTTTATTTTTGGATATATTTTTTACCAAATACGCGACAAATATTTTTTAATTTGTCACTTCTTCTGGCCGACTCAAAAAGAGATTCTTATTCGATCGGTATAATAAAAAGTAAGTGTAGGTCCAGCAAAACTCATTATACCCTGTACACGTAGTGGCTTTACCGTATTTTTTTATACCCTTCACATTTATTTTATCGCATTAACATTTTTCAAATTCAAAATTATTATAATTTGTAATCATGGAAATTGACAAAAAATGTAATTAGGTACTAAGCGAATGAAATGTATTTTCTGGTCAGTAACGTCCTTATGGTGTTACTTAAGCTAAAGCCCTCTTGGTAGAACCCTCAAATTTATTTGTTTATATATGTTTACATTCTAACACTTTTTCTGGGGAACGCCAACAAAAATTTGGTTTGTTTTTTTTCAAATTTTATATCTATATCAATACCTGACTGTTCTTTACTTTTGGTAAACAAATACAATTTGAACTTATGGGGACGGCTTTGTATGAAAACTGTTTTCGTATAAGGACTTCGCCAGAACGCCAAATAGAGCAATTATATTGCTTGCCCTGCTCAACCTTTACTAAAAGACACATAATTAATTTGTTAGCATTTGTTGTTTTGAATGTTTTATCAAATTAAAAATTTCAAATATTTTTGTTTACAATTAAAAGAGAAATGTCAAGAATTTCCAAAACTTGGCACCATTTTTATAAATTCTTAATTTTCAAGTAGCCATATCTATAACTACTTAGGTAGTCTATATTTACTTAAATTTGTATGAAATATTTATATGAAATTCGAAAAAAAAACAAATCTATTGTTGGTTATATTGGTTGTTCCCATTATAACCTATTAAACTATGCCATACTGTATCTTATTTTTCTCAGTGTACTAAACTGGACTGATTTTGTATATTTTCAGTACAAAACTCTGGTATAGAGTTATACAGGGAGACTGATATTGAGAGTCAGAAGGATCATAAGTATAAGGTATACCGCCTTTTACTGTTCATATTTTACACTCTTCTGCACAAAAAACCTGATAAAAATTACGAAAATGTTTAAACTTTATTAAAATTAATAAACATAATGGTGAAAAACACTATCCATATCGATAACTATCGCTAAAATGAAAAAAAAAATTATACAAATTGTTACAAATTAATTAAAATCAAATAATATCACTAAAATGAAAACAAATCTGTTAAAAACAATATCAAAAATCCTAAAATATATTAAAATCGAAAAAAACTTTTTATCAATAAATCGCAAAAAAAATTGCTTATATCGAAAAAAATACCTTAAATTGACTAAAATAGCTAAAACGTAACCGCTAAATAATGGATCAAAAAACAAAGGTAACTGTTATTTTTTAAAACCATAACTCTAAAAAAGAACTGATATTGGTTGCGGTTGCCATCCTTGGGTGTATGCCGCAGTCGCTTAAGTCCGTAACTGATTAAATTACTGATGTAACGGTATGGTTTCAAAAGCATTAACCTTAACCGTAGTGCAAATTACTTGATATTCCCTATATGCCATAAACCAGTGGTTCCCACTAACTTTCACTTTACGGACCCCTTGAGGCATTTTTACTGACTGAAGGACCCCCAAATTTAAAATTTTTTTTTATATTTAAAGAAAAACATTTAGTCAGAAGATTTTCAGAAAAAATGGAATGGATAGAATTTTCAGAATTTAAGAGATTTACCAGATAAATTTTTTGGAAGAATCTTTTAATTAAATTACCCTAAAAGAACTTAAAAAGTCTAGGATTTTGAGGTAAAAAAGCTTCTTAGTATCTGTGTGTTTTTAATAGGAAAAATTGATTCTTAAGCACATTCTAATGATTTTTTTTTAACATCTTAGAACGAGTTCTATAAAATAAATAAAAAAAATAATGTGTATTGAATTAAACAAAAAATTACGCTTAAGAATTGGAATACCACAACCTTTTATCAGTTTTATTTTTTTTTTTTTTTGATTTTTTAAATTCAATTATGGCAATTTATTATTATTTATTATTACCTTCATATTTTTAAAGAATTTTTTCTGAACTTTTCCCAAACCCCTTTGGATGCAGCTACGAACCCCTTAGGAGGTCGCGACCCCCCATTTGGGAACTGTTGCCCTAAACGATGACCTACATTACAGTACGATTTGGATCACGTTCCAGGAAACTCAAATACAATACCCTATACCATATAGCGTGGAGTATACGACTATTTCTGTTAAAAAGCTCTTAAAAATATCTTTAATATCGGAATGTATTGTAAGATTAGATATTGGCTCGATATTGGCGTAGATATTGGCTCGACAGTTTCTGAGATAAATCGAAAATAGCGATCATCCATTTTGCGGTATTTTGGGGGTCTTGAAACTTTATATGTGAAACGGTTGTCAGTATGTTAAAAAAACCGTTACCAAAATATTTTAAATATTGGTATCTTTAAAATACTAATACCGGAATAATCTAAAATAGTTTTACAGTTGCCGATAACTGCATTTGTTTCTTCACCCCAATTTTGAATATAATTTATTATTTGGTTTGTTATTTATTGGTTTATTTGTTTGTCACAGTTATTTACTCGTCATTTATTTCTTATTTTTTGAGTGTTTATGGCCTTCAGAAATAATCCCCAAAGTATAATATAAAATAATCCCCAAAATATTATGTAAAAATAATTGTGACTTATTTGATTTTCTTTAGAAATTATTTCATCTTCGAAATTTGGAGATTATTTCCAAAATTATTTTTTTGTTTGGATTATTTAATTTTTACTTCTATTTGGGAGTTAATTTTTTTGAACGGATATTTCATTTGGTTAAGAGCTAAAATTTTGTAATATTTAAAGCTATACTCACAATATATTTTCTGTTACCGACTGTAGTTTATTTAAAAAGTAATACGTAAAGTTTGTTTTTAAATGAAGAATCAATTAAAATTCATAGAAATATATTTTTAAACTACATGAATCAGTCATTCAAAAAACAAACTATAAAAATCTGCAGACATTCAGTAGGAGTTGATATTTTCAGTTAAATGTATAATATTATGTTTTCTGTTTCAACAAATAGAAATTTGTATATATACAAAATTATTTCAATAAAAATTACAAGAAATTATTCAAATATACATACACACAAAGCCAATAAAAATATATACATTTGTTTGTAATTACATACAAATAAAAAAACTTTCAATTTGAAAAACAAACCACAAAAGTAGTTTTTTCTAACTTTTTGCCAGTAAAAATTTTGATGGTTATTTTAAACGACTTTCTATTGTTTTTACTACTTTTGTCGATTATTTAACAATGATTAAAAATAAACAACAAAATTGGTTGAATATAATGGAAAATCAGTAGTCCTCCATTTAATTGTATTTTCGATTATTTGAATGTGTATTTTAAGTTGTTTTTAATGAAATAATATTTTGAACGTATTCAAATAGGTTATTCAATTTAGTATAATTTATTTGATTTTAATTTTCAAAATCATTTAATATTTGGTTCTTTGGATATTTTGTCATTTTACTCGTTATTTCTTTGGCGCAACGGAAGTACTCTTAATAAAATAGTGGCCATGGTGAATATTCTTTAATTTTCTTTGATAATTATTTTATCCTAAATTTTGGAGATTATTTCATTAGTTTTTGAAAGATATTTAATTTGTTTGAGATTATTCCATTGGAGATTATTTCATTTCTTCCTTTGGAATTTATTTCATTGTGAAACACCCCCCAAACTTTCGAGGTTCTTTCATTTTATCTTTTCGGTATAATTTTATTTTTTTTGAATATTATTTAATTTTTTTTCTTGTCATTTATTTTATTCATTTTAGCTAAATTTCTTTGGGGGTTACTATATTGGGTATACAAATTTAAGCATGGCCGAATATAACACTTATTTTTTTTTATAAATTTAAACATTTTTTTTTCGATTATATCGATTTTTTTTTACCGATTTCAAGATATTTACTTCTTGTTTGTTTCTATTTCAGCGTTTCCCAGTAAAACTTTGGTAATGGTTGCGATATTCTCATGCGTTACCTTGTAATGATAGCTCGTTACCTTTTTCATTATTTGCAAGCATAAAGTAATAAGATACTGATCATTGATTACGTAATATATGATTTATAAATGTAAAGTAATAATTCAAATATTTTTGAAAATCTATTTTAAATACATTACTTTCTGTTTTTTTGTAAGCAAAAGGGTAATGTATGTTTGTTTTGACAACTCTAGCGAAAAAACGAAGAGCAACAAGTTAAGTTTAAAGCAATCCCTGGTTCGATTCCCATCACGACCACATTATTTTTATTATTTATTTATTTTATTTATATTAATCATATAATAACAAATTATATCCTAATACCCTAACCGAGTACTAGCAACAAAGGCTATCGACTCGTTGTAGCGAAAACAGACCAGAGCCTCTGGTGGGAATTGAAACCACGACCCCCGCACTGATAGGCTAGCACGCTACCAACTAGCCTACCGGGGCGCTCATTATTTTTAAAAACGTTTACAATATTTGTAATAATTTTTTTTAAAAAAATTCCTCTTTTTAAAAATCTATTTTTAGACACATTACTTTTTCCATTCTCGTAACCATATAAGTAACGACTTGCATTATCACCTCTAAAGTAATGAATATATGCAATACTTTGAGGCTAATCGTCTGTTAAATTCGTCAGTGAAGTAAGGTGTAAAGTAATTCGTGGGTCCCTTGGCTACACATTACTTTACAAGTTATTTGGTAATGTGTGGCTTTGCTGGGCTGCTTGAAGTTTTGATATTTTGTTGTGACTTTTCGTGATATTTGGCGATATTAAAAGTATGCCCCTGATTAGTTCTTGTTATTTTAGAAATTTTGATTTTTTTTTACGGAATGTTTAAATAAACTTAAGCTTTTCTTAAAAAGCCTTAAAAGGTCTTAAATCCGATTTTAGCGAGTACTGTCGAAAAAACAAGCGAAATTCAAAAAGTTATCAGTTTAAAACCTACAACCAGTTAATATTGTTAATATGTGTGACCTTTTGACAGAACAACATAAATCGACTTGAGTAGTTTCTTTAATGAACTTATTCCTTTTTTTTTGCTAGAATTAAACATTTTAGCATTTTTTTTAGAGAACTTAGAAGTTTATAATATCAATCAATGTTCTAATAAAACAGCCTCGTCAATAAACTATTTTTCTTAAATAACATGTTTTTCTTTGTCAAAAGCCCACACATGTTATTTTTATTATTTATTTCTATTAATATTTTATATTTTGATTTTTTTTTCTATAAATTTTAATCTAAATTATAACACAAAATTTCAATAAAAAAATTTGTATTCTGTATTTCTTTTACTTATTAGCTAAATTTTATTTATATGTTTAATATATTTTATAATAATTTTCGTATGTACAAAATTGTGTTTTTATTCTACTAAGTTTTGTTGTTTTTTATTTAATTATTTTTTACATATTTTTATTTGTTGTCATAAACTAAAAATTAAACCATTTTGGCAGTGCATTGAAATATTTTGTTTAACTACGTTAATTGTTAATTTAACGAATATTTTTATTATTTATATTTACTTTAAATATTTGTAACAAAATGTTGTTAATATAAATAAATTAAAAAAAACAACTGAATTTAAAAAAATAATAATAAGATTTTTAACAGAAAATTATTCAAATTTATATGAAAAAAATTGAAATGGAAGACAACAGTTTTTGTTTTTTTTTATATAAAAAAAAAATTAATAAAATATATTTTAAAATTAAATATAAAAATAAATATAATAATTCATTCGTACAAAAAATTTGTTAGGAACCTTCTGCTTTTTTTTTCTCATTTTATTACAACATTAATTTTATTAATTAAAACCACAAATAAATAGTTGTTTATAAATGAATTGGTATTGTAAATATTTAAAGGTGGCAACCTTAAATTCTTTAAAAGGGAAAATTCTAAGAAATTGTTAAATATTTTTTTGCAGTGGATCGAAAAAATTAAACTTTAACAAGTTGCTTTAACGGATTTTCCTGATATATATATTTTTTTGTAAATATATAACAAAAAAATCGAAATAAAATCGAAGCGTGAAGAAAAAGGAGAGCTGAACTTTTAAATATAATACTGCCAATTTTTTTCGGCGAGACATATTATACAGGGAAACAATTGTGAACCCACCTATCCCTTGTTGATATAATTTTTTTAAAGTGATTTAAATTTATTTCTAGAATTTTCGTTATAATTACTAAAGAAAACATGAAAAATAAATAATATCCTTTCTAACTAATAATCCATTTTAAAGTAAGACCTTAAATGTCCCAATAAATAGTTTTCATGTATCAAAATGAAAATTAAATAAAACGCTTTTTCATCTTAAAAGCTTTCTTCATAATACCTTAACTGAGAAAAAAAATCACTGCTGAAATCGTTAATCCTGTGAAGACAAGGCCAAAACAGGAGATTTAGAAATATTCGTCAAACTCATCGTGCACTTCTTCCATTTTATGGCGTACATAATCGTCCTTCAGAGCGGCACGATGAGTTTGAAGAATATAACAATTATTTTGATTAAAAATGTCAACAATTTGCACGCGTTGCTCTTGTGTAAGTCGATTCATAATGAAATTTCAAAGCAAACTAAACAAAAAGCAAATATCAGCTGTTAAATGGGTTGTCAAATAAAGCAGTGATGCCAACTCAAAATTGTGATACTCTCAAAAAAAACACCCTTTATATTATTGTCCTGCTGATATATGTTTGACCTTCTGGATTTGCGATGCCCAAAAAAGTCATATATTTTAACTAAATTATTGGAAACACATAAAACTATATAATATTGGTTGCTTCTTCCATAAATGTATTTTAAATCATTTAATTTATTCAAAAAAGTGACAAATAACGGTTTTCTGTAAAAACTTTGGCCATTTCTGGCGAACGTTTAGAACGTTAAGGGCAAAATTCTGACAAATGATAAATAAATTTAGAACGGGTCCATAATTTTTGTCGGGTATATCATCTTGATCCCAAAAAAATTCGCATAATGTTCAGTGTTGCTCTTAACAGCGGTTTTCCGATAAATGTAACGATATTTTTAAAAATTTTAGGCAGCAATAATTGGAGCACATAAAACTATCACTAAAAATTTATATTTGTTTAAAAGTTTTTCTTTTGCACAAAAATTTTTTTAAATGAAAATAAAATTTCTCGTGCGAAAAACAATACGTTTTTCTTGGGGTTTTCTGTAAAATAATAAATACATTTTTTATAAAAAAAAAATTGAAAATAATAAAAACCCTGGTATCAAAATTCGTTTCAAATGTCAACAGTTGATTGTGGCAAACTTTGAAATAATAATAATAAATGCTGGAATAACTTTGATTCCGTTAGTCGACCCAATAGTGAATAATTTCCAAACAGACGCGACACAAGAGAGTGTCGGCCAGAATGAGAGGGGGAAATTTACATAAGCTTTGACATTTAAAAATCGGCTAGAAGTGCCGTCATGATATATAAAGGGTGGTCCAAATACGGGTATCGTTTTAAATCATATGTTATTTTGAAACTGATAGATTTTTGCTATTCAAAATAGACAATCATACATCCGCGGATTAAAATAAGTCGCCAAAATGAAGCACTGACAGCGCGTACTGTACGCAAGTTTGTGCATAAACTTCGTGAGGCTGGCTTGCTAGTGGACAATACTCATGGAATGAATGTGTGTGAAGGGTTCAACTATACATTTAGAGTAAATCAGTATCTGTCAAAAGAATGTCGGTAATGCAGTGTTACCATTTGATTTACACTAACTGTCAAAATCATACGGACTTTAAAAATATAATAATTTATTATAAAATTTTTTTGTTTTACAAATTGTCTTACTTTTTTGTAATTTAAAGTTATTTTTATATATCTATCTACTATGGGTAGGGACAAAAAGGTTAAAATCTCTACCTTTACGGCCTGTCAAAATAGCTGGAACTCGGAAATTGAAATTGTGCTAGACAATTGAAATTGTCCTAGACATCTGCTTAGAAGGGATTTTTGAAAATGCTTACATGGAACAGCAAAAGTTTCTCCCTTGAGGGCCTGCCCAAACGAATCTGGCTAGAAACCTGAAATTCTGTAAGTTTAAATCTTTGAACATCCATACGTTGGGAGTGAAAAAGGGGAAATCTCACTATTGACGGCCTGCTTAAATTTATTTAGAAGCCTAAAATTTGATATATCTGTTTCTTGGCGAATGGGCTAACTACTGATTTTTCGAAGGTTCCAGAAGCCAGTTGTGTTTTTAAAAATATTATAAAATTCGCAAATCGATATTATTTTTTTTTATTATATATAACATATTTGTTTACAAAAATTTTGGAAAAAAATCAATTTAGGAAAAAAATAGAACCCGGTGGATTTTTTAATATGAAAGATCTGGTTAACCGGTTTTCCGTTGTATTTTAGAATATTCAAATATTCAGCAAATTTCCGAATATTTTTATTGCATTTGTTTTTACAAATCCATTCTCGAAAAGTCTCAAAACTGAGACCATCGCTGATTGTGTATACATATGTTTCATACTAACCCCAAATACAAAACAGTTGCCAACGTTTGTATTTTTGGGCAAGATTTTACAATACAGAGTTGCTGAACTTTAAAATATCGTGTTGCATCAAATTATTATGTGAGTCTAGTGTATTCCAAGACCAAAAGTAACAAAATTCAGCAAATTGGAAACTCTACACCAAATTGGCAACGCTAAACGGCCAGCGCCATCTAAGCGACAGCCAGCCGCAACCATTTGCCTATTCTGTATATTTTATTTTCTACTGTTAATCTAAATTTGAATTTAGGGTGACCATGTACGTTCATAAGTGATATCTGCTTCTTTGTATAAAATCAATTTTATTTTGTTTTTTGGCAGTAATTGTTTGTTTGATATTTAAATAAGAATTATAAAATTATAACTAGAGTATAAGAGAAAATAATAATTTTTAATTTCTTTTTTTTTGTGTTGAAAATTTTAGTTTTTTTTTTTAATTAACACAATATAATTTATTTTAAATAATTTGTTTTATAAGTACATACAATACTATAAGTCTTCACTACATTTTAAAATTTTATTAATTTTTTTTAAACACAATTTTTACATTTTTTATAACAATATTTTTTTTTCATAATACTAAATATATGCTAAATATTTAATTTATTTCGTTACTTATACATAAAAAATATTTTTATTTATTATAAGAAAAATTTTTTGCTTTTATATTAATTTTTAGACTAAGGTGAACGTAATTTTGTTGTAACATTTTTCTTTTCTTTTAATTAACTAATTATTTTTTGTGTTTCTTGTTTGTTTTTATTTTACGTTCAACGTAGAATATATATTTTGTATATTAAATGTACGGGATTATTTAGTATAATTTTATTAAGTGCATTTGATTTATTAGGTTTTTTGGTTTTATTTAAGGGATTTGATTTATTATTTTTAGTATTTTTGTTTTTTTTTATTATTATTTTATATTTTTTCGATTTATAAACAATTAACTATTTTATTTTTTTTTTGATTTAACTAAGAAAATTATTTTGTTGAGTGTATTTTGTTTTCTTCTTTAAGCTAAAACTACATTTTTTGGGGGGCTTTATTATTTTTATAAATTACTTTATTATGTTGTTCATTTAGAAGATGTCGTTGTTTTTTTTTTCTAAAGATTATAAGTATTTGTTGGTTATGTTGTATTCTGTAGCAATCCAACACAGCATTTGGATTTTTGTGGTTTTCATAAAACAAGTCAATCTGGCCACCTTAATAGTTTTACTAGTTTCTTTTTTTTTGTTTTGTTTTAACATGAATTTAATTTATGATTTTTTTTTTGTTTAGTTTTGGCAGTGTCTAACTTAATAATTTTTGTTTTTAAATTAATGTTAACATTACATTTAAATGATTTTTGTTTTACGAATTATTGCTTTTTTAAGGTATTATCGTTTTAAGTTATAAAATTGATTGCTTAATTTTATTTAGAGTTTTCTAAAGTGCGGTTAAATATGGCAACGCTGTTTTAGAGAGCATCTACACTTACTCTCTTTAGTTCTCTTTAGTTCTATTGCTAAAGAAAGAGTATACAAATATAGTTTAGTTGATTTTTGTAAAAAATGTGTAAGCCTTTAAGAACTTTTCCTATCCAAATTTTGTGTTTTAGTTTTGAGATGTAAGACCACATATTTACGTCCAAAATATGGTGAAAATTGTGGTGAATCTATTAAGAGAAAAAATAAATTGTCTCTTTTAAAGTAATCTTTCATAAAGTGTGCCATTTGTGCTCTCTTCAACTTAGCAAAAATTTGTATTGTATAAAGCTATAGGAGTAAATTAAAGTTGTGATTTTAAAAGCAGGAGAATTCAATAAGTTCAGTTTAGACAAATAAAATATTGTCATGTTATATGTCTTATTCGTCTACAAAAACACTTAAGGAGAGCAAGGGAAAATGGTTTAATTTGCTTATTTGAAAACTATTAATCAATCAACTTTTTGGTAGTGAGCACTCTTCTGCTAGATGCAGGGGGGGGCCCGAACTTTCAGGAAATATAATATAAGGTTACTTATCGAGGGTTTGCTTTAACAACCTCGTATATCAAAAACTAGTACTTTTGAGGAGAAACAAACACAAGTTTTTTAATTGTGACTTTTTTTTAATTTTTTTAAATTTAAATTCATTACCTTTTAAATTGCAAAAAAAGTTAAAAATGTCACAAGTTTATAATAAAAGGTTTTTTTTTTGTCTCTCATGTAATATACTAGTTTTTGAGATACGAGTTTGCTACAGCAAACCCTTGATATGTATTCCAAAGAGCAGCGGACCATAAATTGGTATTAACCAGATGTCATTTGGATACTTACAGTAACGTTAATATAGTTTTGTTAATGATCAATGTTATGATTTTTTTTTTTTGAAAGACGGCAATATATGATTGAAGTGTAATAATCTGAACTTCCGCCGACCAAAGAATAAAATAACATTTTAAATTTCAAACATTTTACAGTGAAAGCCCTTAATAACCCATTACAAACCGTTCCACAGTTGTTGTTATCAATTAACTACAAGAAGTGGACTCTCTATGGACGGTAAAGCTGCAACGGAACACAACAATGTAATTTCTAATGTAAAATCAATACGGAATATCGAAGATTTAAATCCAAGAGTATGCTTCAAACTGCCTTACTTCCTTACATGCCTTACATGACAGGTTCATACTTTGAAGTTTAGAAAATCTCAAATGCCGTCCAATGAACTTACATCGGGCAAAATTATCAACACACACGCTGATGAAACAACTGCGAAAGGTTATGATCTACATATTGGGACCTTGGCTGCTTGTGTCATTTGATTGAAATGTAAACAATAATACTAAATATTGCCAGGAACATGTAGAATTAAGTTCCAGATAAAGTGTTTTTGTGGGGAGTTCTTCTTCCTTATAAAGAAAAGTTCATCCGAGAGTATCGAATCTTAGTGCAAGTTTACGGCTAGCATGCTATATCTGAACAATTGTGTCGGAGTGGGGTTTGTGGCCTTAAAAGTGGTCATTTTGAGTTCGATGTCAAGAAACGCCCGTGTCAACTTAAAAACTTTGAAGACGAAGAATTGGAATTATTGCTCTATGTGGACGAATGGCAAACACTTCAGGAGTTTTCGGATCATTGGGTTCTGGATGAGTTCACAGTCAGCAAACACCTAAAAGCTATTGAATTGATTTAAAAGGAAGGACACTGAGTGCCATTCGAATTAAAGCTGCACTACGTCGAAAGGCTATTTTTCACTTGCGAACAGCTCCTCGAACGCTAAGAAGGGAACATTTTTTTTTTGCAGCGCATTGTGACGGGCGATTATAAGTAGATCCATTACGACAAGCCCAAGCACATACAAGGACAACCATCAAAATCCTTCGCAAAACCGATTATTCAGGGCATGAAGCTTATGCTCTGTATTCGCTGAGACCAGCGCGGCTTGATCTACCATGAGCTGCTCACACCGAATGAAACGATCACGGACGAACGCTATCGGACTTAACCGCACACTGAAGCAAAAGCCGATGGAATGCGAAAAAGGCACGACAAAGTGGTGTTGCAGAATGACAAAGCTCGGCCACATGATGCAAGACCGGTCAAGACTTACTTAGAGATCCTATGTATTTGCCAGATGTCACTCCTTCCGACTACTACTTGTGCCGGTCAATGAAACATTGCCTGTCCCAGCAGAAGTTCACTTCATATAAAAAATTAAAAAATTAGGTCGATGACGGGATTGCCTCAAAAGGCGAGTTGTTCTTTCGAGCTGGTATCCGAGAATTGAGATATTTGAATTTAACGACCAAAATTACCACAGTTTCTATACACAGATGGGAGCTCAACCGATCATCCGTATTCTGTTTTACAAAACTCAAACTTTCATTTTGCTACAAAATTGTCGATAGAAAATGCTGTGGAACTTACTGGCGGGATCATCTATTTATTTACCGATACAAATTCTTACCACATAATTTGCGGTAGTTAAGAATGCAAAAAGTCTCCTAAGCCGGTGAAGATTTTAAGCCGGTCTGCTTTTCAGACGATATAGACGATGCGAATGCCATCAGTGACATTATGGATAATTTGAACGGTTGAAGCTGTTTACAAGGTACTCCTTTGAGGTTTATCCAGGCATTCTCTAAACGGATAGTTGGAAGAGAAATGAAAGCGTTGGACTCTTATATCTGCAACCTCTCTCCTGGAAGTTGCTCCCGACTTCCGGATTACAATACCGTCATTCAGGCAATTACGGAATGCCTTAAATTTATTAACATTGAATTGTTCACCGTAAGTAAAAAGATCTTCAGAGATAGACAGGCGGCAATATAGGTTATCTTTTCAAACTCTTTAAGATCAGCAACTTTTCTTGGTCGCAAAGAAAAAACCAATAGCTTCCCAAACAGATAAGTATATTATTGAAATTGCATAAGTTTTAGGGCATTTTAGTATCACAGGGATCGATAAGGCTTAAGAATTAACCATGTGCTTATGGACTGATCCGGGTGGGGGCGAAAACCTAATAAAAGGGAACTTGGAAAGATTTAAAATAATCATCGGTTTTTACTAACTGTTTGATATTTGATATATGATAAACATCAAAATATAATAAACAGACGTATGATTTATATTTTATATTTAGTATTAATAACACTCATACGTCTGAAGTCTGTTATCGTAAGTGCGTGTGATTAATCTTAATATACAATAATATGATTTTTTTTATTACTTGAATAAACAAATGCAGAAATTAGATATGAACTATTTATTTTAAAAGTGACATTAGTTCACTTTTGGTGGACATTAAGATTATGATATAATTCGATTCAACTTAATTGCAATCTAAATTCCGATATAAAAACAAGTAAGTAAATTAAAAAATTACTACGATTTTTATAGGAAAAGATTAAATAGATAACGATTTAAGATTTTTTTTTAATTTAAATTGAGTTATAAAAGCAATTTTATTCAATGCACACCAATTTCGATTAGAGTGTATGAACTCAATAACTTGCATGGCCTCTGAGGTAAATTAAGAAATATTGGAACGCTACGTTTGTGGTCGCTGCAAGGCTTATCTAGTGACAATATTTCAATTACTTATGATTTCAGCTGAAAATTGCTTAGGAATTTCGACATGAGCGGGTTGAGAAGAGTATCAGTTGATATCTATATCGATATCTTACGTTGAAAACAAATATTAAAAAAAAATAATATAATCGATTTTCGACTCTCAAGTTAACTGAACTTTAATAGCACTCTAAAATTTTTTGTTTTATTTTTAAACCATTCTAACTTTAGATATTTTTTAACAACTCATATGACTTTGGCTAATAATCTAAACTGACCTTATTTTACTCTCCTCTCCCATTGATGACAAAGAGAGATAAAAAGAGAGAAATTTATTTTTTGCGTAAAAAATCAGTGTATTTGCGTGCCCTTTTGCGTACTTTTTTAAAAGCATTTGTTATCTTAAAACTTTCTCTTAAATGATGATGACCATGATGGTGATAGTGAGTATGAGCTCGTTGTATTCCTGATGGATAATCATAGTGTGTATGTTGCTGTTGTAAATGCGAGTATGATGAAGGAATTATTGAAGCCGAATACGAAGAAGAAGCCGATGGTGAAGCCGGTGATCTGGGTGTTGTAGGCGAGTATTGACAACTACCCCGTTGCGATGAAGATAGTAAATTGTGACCAGAGGCGGCATCAAAGGATTCAAAGGACATACCTTGTTGCGGTTCGGGTGATTGTAGTGATGAAGAATGTTGGCTCGATGAAGTGTTGGTCGATGTCATAACCATGTCATCACCTCTATTCATCACATCTTGTGGTATTTCATCAATACCTATGGGCTTGTTAAATTGCGAATTAGCTGCCATATTTGTGTAATCATAAGAGGGATAGGTATAGGGTAAATAACCCGCATGATGGGATTCCGTTGATACCACACCAGTACCAGAACGAGAAGTGGTATTTATAAATTTCACCTCATTAGCATTACGTTCCATACATGAACTAAAGACTATATTTATATTATTTGTACTTGAAGACAAATTAATATTGGCCGGTGTCAAGGGTGTTGTGCTATATGGTGACATGACACATGCTCTTGCTCCGCCACCTCCGGCTGCACATGCTTCAACAGAAGGATTCTGATTGAGATTAGTCTCTTTGCTAGAATTACGCCTGAAGCGAGCATCATAGCTGCGCATACTTTCCGTTCCCTCCACCGAGGACAACGTGTTTGTGGCAGTGTTATTATTGGCAAAATTATTTTTATACTGAAACTCCAAGGCATTACTCGGTTGAAAGGGATATGTTTTAGTATTATTTAATATACTACCCGCTTCCTGATGACCTTTCGATAGATATTGGTGAATGTCTTCGCTAGTTATTTGTAGATCTTGATCTAGATAGGTGTTACACTGAACATAATTGCTGCAACAATTATTGAATTGTTCAGCATCCTGATGAAATTGCACCATTGTAGATTCTTCATATTTACAAGGGCTTTCACAACATTTACGTGATGTTGAAGGTCGATCATCTGATGAAGATCTCGATTTCAATTGAGGACGACTATGAGATCTGCTGTAGGATTTAGATTTATGCTTCTCTGTAGTATGTACCTCTTCTCGTCTTTCTCTTTTATAAGGCCTGGCTTCTGGTCTGTACTCTGGCCTCATGTCATCGGTCTGGGGATGGGCGCCATTGTGTCTGTGTTGTCTTGTGTCTTCTAGGGAATCCGTTGTGACTGCAGTCTTACCATCAGCCAGAAAGCTCCATCTTATCGGAGAGGGAGAACAAGCATATTCAGGTAGATCATTACTTAAAGCATCTTTGGATGTGTGTCTTTCTATAGTTACCTTGGCAGGGGAATCTTGTGGCTGCTTACTGCTGTCACCATTTGCCGCATATTGTTTGGCTCGATCAAATATGGATGTCAAAGAGCCCATTTGTGAGTTGGGTCGCGAAGCGTTAAGGGCTCTCAGGGAAATGGAACTGTAGCTGGGCTGACGTTGTTGCTGTTTTTTCTTACGCAACGTTACCGAAGCCGATTTAACCGAATTGTTACGACTCAAGGATGACCGGGAACCATACAGACTGGTTGAATCAGTTTGATAGCAATAATCGGAAGAAGTACAGCATGATGAGGGTCGTCTTGAGGAGGAACCATAAAGATCTTCTGCGAAATATTGTGCCAGTTCGGTACGTGAATTTGTACAACATTGTGCAGATGACTTGTGTACAAATATCTCTTGAATTTCACGTTCTGGACACAGAGGATCATTGCAGGTATTTAAAGAGGTATTTGAAATATCAGTTACCGAACGATGTCTTCGTGTACAAGTGTGAATTGGATGTTGCTGGTGACCATTTTGAATTCTATCCATTGTTCCCCCTCCTCTTCCTCCTCCTCCACCATTTGTGTGTTGATGCGACTGAGTATTATTGCTTCGTTTTCGACGACGATGATTGTGTGAATGATGAGCATGAGCATGCACATGAGAGGAAGTACTTCTCACTGAGGCTCGCGGTGCAATATTGCGTGTAAAAGTGTCTACATTATCAGTGACATTTTGGTGTTGATCGTGCACACGATGGTGTGATTGATGTGGTGAAGTGTGTGAGTGAGCATGTCCATGACTGTGACCATGAGCATGTGGTGATGTGTGACAACTATGAGGTGATGTATGGCGACTATGAGGTGAAGTATGGCGACTGTGGGGTGATGTATGACGACTGTGAGGTGATGTATGGCGACTGTGGGGAGAAGTATGCCGACTGTGTGGTGAGGTATGTCGACTGTGAGGTGATGTGTGTCGACTGTGTGGTGAGGTATGTCGACTCGGATGTGGACTATGGCTGTGACTGTGTTTACGTGGCATATGATGATGACGATGTTGTTGTTGCTGTTGCTGAATTTGTGGTTGTTCTTGCTGGTTAAACGGCAGTGAGTATTCAGCGGTGCAAGTGGTGGCTGTAGTGTTGGCGGTGTTACTATTGGTGGTTTGCCAGTGCTCGTTGTGTTTTTGCTGTGCCTGATGCTGCTGCTGCTGCTGTAGCTGTTGATGTTGGTGCTGGTGCATTTGATTATCATCACATACAATATCTTTATCATAGCTACAATGTACGTGATGATGATGCTCTTGCTGCTGTTGTTTTGGATGTTCATGTGAATGTTGTTTTTGTAGTTTTGGAGTTTGTGGTAGTGGTGGCTGTTGTTCAGCGCTCGTTGAATGTACACTGGCAGTTTCAGGAAGTGAGTCGTTCCTCAGTCAAGGCCCGCTGTTCTGGTAGGCATGTGCTTGCTGACGAAGGTGATGGGGCACAGAGGCAGCGTTCCGGCCCTGGTGTGTATTTCGGCCGTCTCCTAAACAACGCTCGGAAGCAGCTATAGTAAATCATTTTTAAATATATAAATTTTAAAATTCATTATTTTATGTATGCACTATAGACGTTTGTTAAATAAATTTTTTTTAAATATTTATTTAAAGCGTGCTTTTAGGGGGGTTTTTTAAAGCTTTCAAATGTTTCATGCTTTCATATTTTTTTAATTTTGTATAATATCATACTTGCCAATTTTAGTTTTATGCTCTCCTAAGACATGCTTTATAATAGTTTTATAGTTTATGAATATTTTAAAATAAAATTAAGAAGTTTTTAATAAAAAATTCTGAAATTAGCAAAATTTTGTTTAAAATTAAAATTATTGGCATTTGAGCGGTGATACTTAAGTTAAATGTGTTCATTGTATATATTTCCAACATTTAATGTTTATTTGCGGTGCAAAGTGTAATTTACATTTAAGGCAAATTATGATGAAACGATTGTGAATTTTCAGAACTGATTTTTAATTGTCTAAAATTCACTTACATTGTACGGTGAGTTTTGCAAAAGTTTTAAATACTACACATACTTATGTGCTTAAGTGGATTTTATTGAAAATTAATGAAGATTTTCTCTAAAGATATATGACCCTAAAAGGGCTAATGACCTATTTGTGATTCGATGATCACCTTGAGTATGTTGAGCGTATATGTGAAAATTTCTCAGTCAGCAATGCTTAATTTGGAATATGTAAAAATTTATACTGATATTTAAACAAATTTTGAGGAATATTACACCAGCTTATTTAACGCATAACAATTAATAACATATATTCTTCTAAGAATGTAAAGCAATGTTTCAATATTTATAAATACGGTCAAGGACAACAAAATAGAGCTTGATGGAAACATCTAAATCCGGTGAGGTAATTTTATTATATGATTCAAAACTATTTTAAAATGTAAGAATCAATTTCAAACAAAATTATTTATATTTGATAAAATTTTGTTGTCAGAATAAAGTCGATGAAGTTATACCAAACATGAGTGAAATCTTTTGAAAAATAAAAGTTTTTTCAATAATGATAAGATTGGGTCAAAATTGTACAAATACCTTGACCAGTGTTGGCCTTATCTGGTGCCTAAAGTTGGCCTAAAAACCCATGCCTCCAATAAAGGCTGAAATTTCCCTGTGTGTAGACAAAGTATTTTAAATTTAGGAAGGCAACAATAAATAATGACCAAACTGATTTTTAAAGGTAATATTTTCAGCTTGTCAATCGACTGAGTCATCATGAACCCATTTGACTAACAGTAGGCAGTGGTACTCTTAATTTTACGCCCATAAGTTGTCTATTAGTGGAGTTACTGAACTTGAAAAATACTGAAGTTTAACTTTTAAAACTGATAATTGTTTTTAATAATTGGCTCCCTTCAGAAGCTATTTCTCCAATTTACTAAAAATAAAACACCATAGCAAAAAATTAAAAGAATTGATTAATGCGATCCCATACCGACCATTAAAAATCTCCTTGATATTCGCAAAAGTTCGAGTTTATATGTCAAAAATCCAAAAAAAAAAGTGATAGCAAAACATAAACAATATGGGTAGCGAAATTCTTCTTTTTACTAAAAAATGTTTATTTCCTGAATTTTAGATATGCTTGCAAGCGAATATATCATCGATTTTAACCGTTTCTTTTCACCTCCAAAATATGTCTATGTTAATTTGGAAGTGCTGACCACGTGGCATTAATAGTGAAGGGGAAATTTCCTTTCGCCTTGAGGAATATTATAAAGATGGCTCTGGGCAATGACCTGTGGACTTGAGATCAATCCTAACAGAATGGAGCTTGTAATATTTGACAGGAGATATAACGATCCAGCTTGGTCTTGGATATATATGACAGAGAATGATCCTATTATTTTCTATAAGATCATTGTTTGGTGGCCGGATTTAAGTAAGGCGACCTGTCTTAAATATTTGCAGAGGGTACACAGAATGGTTTCTGTAAGAATACTGCACCGTCAGATTCACTAGATATTATAAAATTTTTTATTCCCTTGGATTTATTGGGGAAGCAGGTAGCGGCCGATGCAGCTATAAGACTGTGATCGACGTCAAAATAGATTGACAATGGGTGTGACCACACTGTGATATTGGAGAATGGTGAATTTTTGCCAAATATGGATAATATGACTTCGGTGGCTTTTTAGACTCAATATACTGACCAGGGACTACTAGGCGGGTGGCGTACCGGTGAGAAGGTCTGGTGTCGACATTTATACAGACGGATCAAAGCTTGGCTTGGGGTATATTTTAGGAAGCTTACCTTGGAGAATCCCTTTAGAGTATTTTTGACTGAGGTGATGGCGATAGGGTAGGTTGCTGAGGTCAAGAACTTGGTGTCAACGCCTCTGACTACGCCAGCTGCCCATAAATGCCACGCCTTGTTAAATAAATTGACTAAGTAGTGTGATATTTGACTCGTATAAGTTCTGGAGTACTGAGAAATACTGGGGAATTGTAAAGCTAAAGAACTTGCAGGGCTCGAAACTACCTTTCATGTTCCTATGGAATTCGGAACAGCTGGTATTCTCCTGGTAACTTGTAAGTTTGGCAACTGGCTGTACTTAGAGATTGAGAAAAATCTTAAGTAGGCTCACAAGCCACAAGGCCTGTCCTTGATTCGAAACACCCTGGGCGCTTTCATAACGTGTATTATTGGGGCACTCACGGAGGTTGGTGGTCGTCTTTCATTGAAGCTGTGTGGAAAAACACTGACTGTGCTCATGACCGGAGTTGGAAAGCTGTTGCTTTTTTACTCCGATTGGCGTACCTTCATGACCTCAGTAATACCTGGAGTTATGGCAACTCGCACCTCTTAAGCTTCGTGCGGGGCTCGAAAAAGGCTCCGCTTAAATTGGATATTTTGCGGTTTTTACACTCAGAAAACAGATTCGTGCTGATGAATTTTTTTAATGTGGCTACCGAATTGTTATTGAGGCAACCGAAATACTGTTGCCACAGTCAAATTACTCAAGTCCCAATTGGTTTTCAGTTGTCACAGCCGAATATTCGGTTACCACAATTGAACCATTCGATTGACTACAAATTCGTTTATCAGAACGAATCTGTTTTCTTTGTGTAGAGATACGCACATATACTGATATTCTATGAGGCTTTTTCACCTTGAAGAGAAGGTATTCTAGTCACCTCTGACCGCACTTTTTAACCCCCTACATGTGAGATTAGGTCGCTAAAAACAGTGTTTCGCATTTTTATTCTTCTCTTTTTTTCTCGTATTAAGATCGGAGAGAAATTACCTTTCTTATCAGTGAGTCTTCGAAATTTATCGTAATTATTATTTAAACAGACCGATACAGTTCTAATAGCACAGTTTATGTATTTTAATAAATTTCGGATACCGGAAATGACATTATAGTACTTAAACCATAAATTTCGAAAAGGGTTTATCTTCGAAAATTCACTAAAAATATTAGATACTTCGTACATCCGTAGAAGTAGAATCTTGGAATCTGTTCTGGAACTAGAACTGATTCTCCGTCAGTTATATCTTACATTGAAGTTATATGAAATCGTTTCCGAACTAGTTCAATGGGATCGGTGCTAGTGGAAACAGTTTTAAAATTATTGTGGTGGGCAACCGATTGTAAAAATATGTTATGGATAATTTCGATATTGGTGTGTAGGGTATCCTAAAAGCCTAACAGTGCTTATTGCAACCAAATGACCAAATAAATTTATTAAAGCACAGAAAAGAGGTCAACTGTTCCACAAGAAAAAAAACAATAAGAAGAAAAACTTCTTAGGACATAAATTTAAATTGTTAACAATAAAATACAGGGTGCTTTTTTTAAAGGAAATTAAAACAAACTTTAGCTTAATATTAATGGTGAAAATTACAACAATTTGAGTTTGTGGTTTTAAGTGAAGTTTCAACAACGCTTTTTTAGTTAGCGTTTTATTTACTCCATTAACTGTACAATCAAAAAAAATAATAATTAACAATAATTTTTAATAACAATTTGTGAAGGCATAAGTTGACAATGAAAAAAACAAGAAAAATAAAAGTGAACAATAAGTCCATAAAGCTACCTGATGACATACATATTCGTCCATGAGTTGAATGACGTCGAAAATCGTCACGATCATAACTATAATCATAGTAACATTTACGCATTGGAATTGGCGTACTGTACGCATTTGTACCATAATTGGTGTAACAAGTTGCAGCATTTCCAGCTAAACTTGTCGTTGGACCCAATAGATTTGTGCTATCACTTAACGGATATGGACCCATGCCTTCAACCGTTAATGAAAATGAAGTTGTACCAAATACTTTAGTTGTTTATGATTATCATAAATAGTACATAGTTTTGTTTTTGAAGTTTTTTTTTTTTTTTTTTTGATTTTTAAAACAAAAAATGTTGGCCAATTTTTTTCAATTTTTTTTTTTTTTGTTGTTGATGAATGTGTATTTAATGGGTGGGTTGTATATGGTAGAGAAATTTATCCAATTGTTGAGAGTTTAGAGTTGATTTTAAGTTTGTTTTTTAATGTTTTAAATAAGTTACCGCAAATGATAAATGCCAATATCATTTTAAATGTTGTTATAGTTTCATTCAATAAAAAAAAAAATTAATTAAAAGAAAATTTTTAATTAAAAATTATAGATGTAAAAAGTCTGAAAGTAAGATTATATTACGAAAAAATATTAAAACTAAACATGTACACAATTACCAATATACGTATACAAATAAACAAGCTCACGATTAAGGTATAGAGGGGGGGTTTTTTTTTTAATATGACTTAAACCATTTTCAAATAAAAATAGAGCATATTGAACTTAAGTCATTAAGGACAAAATTGATTAAATATGACAAGAATCAATTTAAGATTTTTAAAGTAAATTACTAAACAATATTTAGGCATAAGGTTAGTATAACTGGTGGTTAAAATATGATCAACATTTTTTAAATTCATTTTAAATTTTATATGAGATGTATTTTCGTTAGTTTCAAAATTTTTAACATATTTTTGTACACCATCAGGAGGCCTTGTAAATACATTTCGTTTTATATTTAATTTTCTTATCGTTATTTAGAAACAAATATGCAAATTAGTTAGCTAAAAATAAACTTGTCTTTTAGTTTTGTCTTCTCTACAACATATTCAGGTTTCATTTAGATCTTTGATTTCGAATCTGCATATCTTCCTTGTTAGTTGTTCGATTAAAACAACCTCCAATATTTATACCATTAAATAACCCTTCATACTTAAATCATGAACTGAGAACGAGGACAGAGAAGTTTTAAATGTTTAGTATTAGTTTACATAAGCAAAATAACTAAATATATTAAGTATTATTTTTATTTTTGCAGGACTAAAAAGTTTAAAATTCAAAAAAATTTTAATTTGGAAAGATTTTAAATATTAAATTGAAATTCCAAAGTTTATACATAATAATCAGAATATTTTAAGCACTTTCAAACGAAAACTAGTAAAATATTAAAGACAGGCATATCGACTATATGATAACCTACATTCAGTATAATTTGGATTAAATTTGGGGAAGCAGACCAAATTTTGGAAGGGGTTCTTATGTTTTTTTTAATGAGCAGGTTAGAAATTTAGAAATAAATTGGCCAAATTCCAACCAAATATCTACGGTTTTGTGTATCTACCCTGCGGGAAAAAATAGTCAGTTGGGAATTGGGACCTGTCCTGTGATAGGTGAAAACTGGACCTGTTCCGAAAATACATATCACGAGATAGGTGAAGAAAAGATGACCGGTTCCTAAAGTATCTACCACGTGAATGGTTTAAAAGTCATGACATGTTCTTTTAGACCAGTCATGTGACATGTCACAAAGGGAAATTTACCCCCTCCTAGGACAAGTGACCGGTTCCTCTAACAATGAACCGTTCACTTGGTTAGTAGACACATACATATGTATAAAATTTCGTCCAAATAACTTAATATTTGTGACCTGTAGTTCGATTAAAGTTCATGTAAGCAAATACTGGAAATGTGGGTTTATATGGAGACTGGGTCCAAATTTGATCCGATTTTTTTCAATTTGAAGTCGTTATCAACGAAGTTCGTTAATCGTGGACGACTCGGAGCTACGATTTGACTCCTTTAACATTTTTCTTGTTGGGTGCCGTTAAAGACTGATGCTATGTAAATAATTGAGAAATGATCCACACGCTTAAGGCTAATTAAGTCCCAGCCATTGGTGAGATGGAACCAGAAACTGTCAATAAAGTCACGAAAAATTAGACTGACAGGATGAGCTACTGCGAAGTCAGCCGCGGCAGCCACATGAATGAAACCGTGTTCTATTTGTTGTCTATATATGTGACCTTCTCCGAGAAAAGGAACCTAGTGTGTGAAAATGAAGTTTTGAGAAAAAAGCATTTAAAGTTTCATAACGCATTATCACTGTGAACACACCTTCAGTTGGGAGATGCGATTTGGTATGGTTATTTATGATTGGGTGCCGACTTTGGTGACGTCTTGCCAATGTGGTGACGTATTTTATTTCGTTTTAAGTGTGACAATACCTTTGCTATTGTTGCTGCTCTGTTCGTTCGATTTTAGTATCGATTTTCTGAAAATTGTTTTGTACGTTTTTATGGGGTAAATAAATTTTTATCAGAAATCTAACTCATTTCATCTTATTCTACCCCCTTTAGGTACCAGAAACCACTCTTAAGTCCAAACCCGTTTTTTGACACACTGGGTTCCTTTTCTGGGAGAAGGTCACATATAAAGGAATAACGTTACTGACAGACTCACTTATTCAACATCGCCCAGCCCAAACTCCAGAAGGTAGGAAGCTGCAATTTGGTTTGTAGATTCCTTCTCCAGTGCAGATAACACCTAAAACAGGATATTTTGAAAATCCAACTGAGAGGCAGAAAAGGGGGAGAATTCTCCCCCTTTACTGACGGAGCTGCGAAGTTGAAATTTGGTATATTGGTTACTGACGGAGCTGGGAAGTTGAAATTTGGTATATTGGTTCCTTCTCCGGCGTAGGCATCCATACAGGTGGGAAAAGTCTACCCATGTCTACAACGATTTTGCTTTAAACCTGAAATTTGAAATGAGTGTTACCCGGAGAATGGGCTTATTTTTAAATAAGGTACTTTTTAGAATTATGGCCAGGGGCATGGTAAAAATAGGGCTTCGAAGGACGAAAAGTCTCTTTCCGACGGCCTTCATAAACCTTTCGAGCTAGGAAGTTGAAATTTGTTACAAAGGCGTAGACATTAGCTAAAAGGGATTTTTTTGGAAAATACTGCGAGCAGGCAAAAAAAAAAGGAAAAAATTCTCACCCTTGACGGCCTGACAAAAGCACTAGAGCTAGAAAGTTGAAATTTGGTACGTAATTTCCTCTTCCAACGTATGCATCTCTCAGACGGAATTTTTAAAAGTTACTGCGTTAAGGGGGAAAAAGAAGAACAGCTGCCCACACCGATTTAGCTAGAAACGTAAAATATAAAATATGCATTAACCGGAGTATAGGCTAACTCACTGATAAGGCACATTTTAGAATTGTGGCCAAGGACATGATAAAAATGAGGGACTCCGGTTAATCATCTGGGGACTTGTACTTGGACTACACTTTATATACCACTTTAGTTTAATTCAGAAAGAATTCTTTTATAGGAGAGTGATCTAACCAAATGCAACAGGCTTAGTAAAGTAAAGTGTCAAATGAATTGGAAAATGTTGGTCAGGCATTCTAACTTACATTTTTCTATATTTTCTATTAATGTGGTATTTTTTTTGTTTAGAAAATCTGAATGTATAAGCACTATTTAAAAAAATGCATTCAAGATTTTTACAGGGTCCTTAAAAATCTCTTGATAATTTCTACAAAAATATACACAAATAAAAGAATTTCTCTGCAATATTGAGCCATAAAGACTCACGGCATCAAACAAGCCACAGAAAAACTTTTTAGAAAAGGTCACTTTTGAATCTATTCTAGAGTAGATTCTTTTACCACCGGTTTCATGGTACAGCTTCTAGAACTGATTCCTTGTAGTCAAAATGTAAGGTGTAAGGTGCCACCTAATCTAGTTTGAATGAAACGAACCTGTTGCTAAAGGGACAAACTTCATATGAAAAGCACCGCTTGTAAAATACATATAAATGAGAACCTATGTTAATGCAACCTCTTCTTTGTAATCTTACTGAAATTTTGATACTTATTTAAAAGTGCTGTGCAAAAACTCTTGTCGACTAGCAAAATTGAAAAAATAAATCAAAATTATTAATATGATTTTTTTTCTTTAAAATTTTAAACAAAAGTTTAGTCCCGTTTTTTTTTTTAATAATAAACAATTAGTTGTAAAATTACAATACAATAAACAAAATGCATATGAATGATTGATAGACAATTTTTAATAATGTTAAATGAATGACATTGATATGTTAGTGTTGAGCTAGTGTACATAAAATTAATTTTTTGTTTGTTAATAGAATTTAAGTTTAAACCAAAAACAATATAAAACAAACTAAAAAATACAAGTGTAAAAGACAAGTTTTTGGTTGTTGTTTGAGTTAATTTGGGGTTAGTATTTTATTAATATTTTCACTTTGATATTAAAATATTTAAAATTATAAAAACACAAATTGAAAACTACACAAAAACAAAGATAATGCATAAATGAATTTATAAAAAATTATAATCTTACGTGAATCATGTTGGGTTTTCTCCTCAGATACCATAAGGGCGGCGCGTTCGATGCCTGAATTCATACTTTGTGGCTCCGAACTATTTGTGCAGTTTAGCATACTCCTGAAATTCGCACACTCTACGATTATGTTTTAAATTGTATAGGTATTTTTTGTTTTTATATATAAAATTAATAAAATTTAATAACTATTTTATAATTAAAAGAAACATTTAATAAAAAAAATGTGTGGAAAAGTTATTGCAAAAATAATATTACTATTATTTTGTGGTCGCCCGATTGACGAACGATTTAATCAGTTTAGATAAAATTGTTAAGAGTTTTTATAGTCTATTTTAACACACCGCAGATATTGACAATCCTAAAATTTTACCAGAGGTGCTGAATTAATCACTAAACGTTTTGGAAAAGGAATAGCAAATACTGTAAGAGTAACAAAATGGCAAACATTTGATTTGAGCCACTTGAACCATTTTATCTTTATGACCTAATGAAAAAATGCAAGAATAAAAAATCATAAAAAGTATTACTTTCAGATTTTACCATTTTTAATTTTAATGAAATTCACCATAAATGAGCTAAAAAATCATAAGCCTTCATTAAATTAATAAAATTTTTTACAAAATTTTATTTTTTTTATTTGCACATATAAATTATGTTTTAATTAATTGTGGAAAATTATGTTCGATAAATGGCCGCAGTCGGTGCCGATACAAATTTGGGATCCTTTGATCACATTTTGCATATTTGTGCACAGCATTTGTGGTGTGGAGTTAATTTTGGCTCGAATGTTGTCCAAGGTGCAGGGCTTGTTCATGTATACTAACGACTTCAAATATCGCCAGAGAAAGAAGTTCGAGACAGTCAAATCGGGAAATGTGAAACGCGAGATTACACCCTTTTGGGAAGGCATCCCTTAAAAAACGAATATTGTCGCGTGCAGTATGACTAGTGGTACCATTCTGCTGGAACCACATGTCCTCAAAAACCAGAACAGCAATGTTCTATTGCGGTCTCCGTTCATCGTAATGGCACTACCGCCGCATACTTCGAAAAGTATGCGACGTAACTGCACACCACATGGTGATTTTGAGAGGGTGTATTGATACTTCATGAATTATTCATGAATTTTCGATCTATTAATTTTGATCGAAAATTATCCACTTCGTCATTGGACCACCTGGATTTTGTATGGGAACATTTTCAAGTTCAATGTAAAAATGAGGTGTAGGGAACGCCGCAAAATGTGCACTTTTTGTGTGCATTTTTCGGGCTGTTGTACCGTATTTTTAAGCACTGAATTTATGTTTTCAGCCGAAGGTCGGGTTTGGAGCCCTGCGGGGCTTCGGATGTCCCGTGTTGTGCCGCTCTTTTCTAACCCCCAGACTTCGAATTGTTTGCGCTGTGGGCGCTTAATGATTGACGAATATTGCGCGCAAACATTTTCACAATTAGCGCGCGTTCTTGGGGCGTATAACGATTCATTTTTATCAACTTTACGGATATCAAAACCAAACTAACATACGATTCTATTTGCTAAAATGGCTGCCCCATCTTGTATGTAGAATGTTCCGTGACGTATTCACCTAAAGCTAAAATATTTAATTTAACTGATTTCATTTAACTGTTTATCCCTGGTAAAAAGCGACATATATAAAACCATGCAAGTTTATACAGGAGAGTGGTCCGAAAAAATTGCTTTGGTGATAAGTGGCAACCTTATAAAATATATGTTTTAACCCTTTAACCACTTGAGTCGAAATACGAAGTATTTTGTTTTAAAATTTTGGTTCTAGTATCATTTTGGACTAAAAAGCATTTGTCAAAAAAATTTAACCTAAAAGCGCCAGGTGGAAAAAATGAAAGACAACCTGAAGACAAAAAGCTCCACTCCAACAAAAATATTTGTTTCACAAATCAAACACGCAACAAATTATCAGTGGAGTCGATTGAGCTGTTGGAAAGTATGTTTTTTTTAGTTTTAATTTTGCACTAAAATCATAAATAATTTTCGTGTCTGTTTTGACAAAAATCTTGACAGAAGTGGGTGTATCTATCAAACTATTCAACTGAGCGTGTTCAAACCAGCACAGACAAAAATGTCGTTGGCGATTATTGCACCAAAAATATTGCTTTGGATATAATTGGACTTTAGTGATGACCTTCTGTAGACGGTCTTAGTGGTTAAAGGGTTAAGTTTCAAGGCGTAACGTTGTTTAGTATTTTTTTGGAGCCATGAAAAAAAAAACGATCTCACTGAATGGTATAATTGGCTAAAATCAATGAAAATTCGAATTGCTTCATCATGCACCTTATTCGTCAAATTTAGCACCGTCGGATTATTTTCTATTTCCACACTGGGAAAAATGGTTTGGTGGTAAAAGATCATATGTAGAAGCTATTGAATATCGCTGAAAAAGTGTATCGAGCTTAAAAAAGATTATTTTGAGAAATAATCGAAACTTTTCCAAAATTTTTCTTTGTTAGGTCGGCTAATTTTGCGACCGGCCTGGTATGTCTTATATATCCTAATGAGAAGACATTGTTTATACAAACTATGAAGTTTACAACAAACACAAAATAAAGTTGTGGTTTAAAAATATTTCCTCTCTTTTTCTAATAATTGCAGCTTTTTAAAAATTTTTCTTTTTCTACACTTTAGCATAGTTTGGCAAAAGATTTAGAATACACTCTAATAAATTTCTGTTGAAATTTACACAACTTATAGTAGGAAACTGTACTCCTTCTATAAATTTGGTAAATTTACTCTGTGTGCGTAAACGAAAAAAGTACACACATTATGCGTAAGTTGGTACACACATAATGGGTAAAAAAAAATTGCGTAAAAATTAAATGAAATTTTAAAAGTAATTCGAAATGTACTAAAATTGTGCGTAAAAAACCTATTTAAAGAGTAAATGCCTAAAAATGCATTTATATATGCGTAATTATTATTTTATTATTATTATTTTAAGCTGCAGAAAAATATTCTTTTTTGAAAGAATAAATTTATTTTATGTAGGTATGTTTTAATAATAATAATGGTCATCTTGAATTTAAATTCACAATATTCACAAATATTATATTCACAAACTTTTGAAAAATTAATTTTCGTTTTTATATTTTTTTTTTAATATTTTTTCAATTTCCAAATGTCAAAATATTTATTACCATTCTAAGTTAGTATATTTACAAAATTTGGGCGTAAAATTTTAATTTAACAAAAGAATACTAATTTTAGGCACAAGTGTTTAATTTTAAGCACATTATGTCTAAAAATACTTTTTGTGCGTATTATTGTATATGAAAGTGTGAACAAAACATTTTTAGGGATTTTTTGTTTATATTTATTGAATTTTCGTAATATTACATAAAACTTTACCCATTTTATTGTAGTACATTTACAAACATTTTTTAGAGTGTATTTAAAAAAAAAGCTTCTGGCAACTCTGTTACCGTAAAAAATACAGAGAGTAGCAATAATAAAATAATATAAATAGCTCTCCATGCAGCAGCATCTGTGTTGCCAGTTTTTTTTTAAGACAAGCAATACTCAGAAAACTCTACATACTAAATTATGCATTTCTTTCTATAGAAAGGAGATATTGGAGAGATTAAAGGTGGTGAAAGATGAGGGGCTTCAAGGGGATTTTTTTAATTAGTTTTTTTTTGGGGGTTTTATTTCCAAATAAAGAATTTTATTACGTGAATGGAAATGAAAATTTTCGTTTGGAGATCCGAAAATTTGTTGGGGATGACAACAAAAGTTAAGGGGATTTTTGGGGATAAAATATTTTAACAATATTTTTTCAAACCTGTAAATAGAGTTGTAAGTTGTGTTGTAAAATGTGCATACTAAAACGTGGTTGTATTTTCATACCAAAGAAGCGGGGTTATATTTTCATTGAGTTTTGCTGACCAAATTACGTTTATATAGAGAAAAATACAACTCTGGAGATATTGTGTGGGTTCTTTAAGTATTGAATACTCAATATCCAAATGCTCAATACTGTTTCCATTCAATAACAGTAAATAGTTTTAAGTGAGACAAATTTATATGTGACAATTCCATCTAACTATAAATTTAAATTTATTTTAGTGCAAAGGTTTTTGTAATTAAAATACTGCTAATACTTTAAAATACGTACTTTACAAATGATTGGATTTGTTGTAAAAATTTCCATTAATTTACTGAAACAAAATTTAGAAAGCTAATGAATTAGAAAATTTTGATTCTGAATTTTTTTTATACAATACAAGAAAACTTTGGTACATACCGTCTTGTATTGTTTTACATATTATTTCATTCCCAGACAGTTACCCCGCGGATTACGTGAAAGTTTTGTTTGGCGTGTGGAAACAAAGCTTAAAGTTTGAATAACAATTTGTAAATTTTTGGGGATGAAAAAAATATATTTGGGCATGCTTTTAATAAAGTTGGCAACTCTGTGCAGCACCAATAACAAGAGAGTACTTAAACCAAAACTAGTTTTAATTTTTTTGTATTCGATTTGTTTTCTTTAAGCAACCATTGTTCTCTTCAAAAAAAAAAAAAACTGCGATATTGAATTTTTTTTATAAAATATATTTATTACCAGTGGTATTTTTAATTAAATATTCCTTGTGCTTAAATCATTTCAATATTACTTTTCATATGTCTACACTTACCAAAAAAAGTCTGTAATGGCAACTGAAAATTTTGCTGTTATTACGAAAATTTTTGCTAATATTAGTTTAGCGACATTTTTTTGCTAATCTTAGCAACACATGTCTGCAATGAAATTTGTAGACAAAATTAGCTGCCGCTACTAAATTTAAGTAAATTTGTAAAGTGCAATTTAAAATCTGTTTGCTAAAAATCAGCAAAAACAATACTAAATATTATTGCTATTAATACAAAATTTCAATTTTATTTTTTTATCTATTTTTTTTCGATAAATATTTTAGACAAATTATTCAGTTCAATTTCTTCGACCTTTTTAATACAAATTCCAGGTAATAAGTATTCAAGCTTAAGGTCTATTTTATACAAAATTATTAATTTGTCATCCAATATTTCGGTATCTCAATGGATAGCTTCTTCAGGGGGAAAAAAAAACAAAAAAAGCTATCCATTGAGATAGCGAAATATGTATATATGTATAAAATAGACCTTAAGCTTGAATACTTATTAGCTGGTATTTTAGACAAAATTAAAAAAAAAAGTAAATCAAAAAAGGCTTAAAAATTGTAAAAACAATTTGTTCTAATTTGGTAATTTCTGTTTTAAAAAATATTTCAGTCTATTTTTTTTACTTCAAAGATCAAATTTTAATTGTTTTTAGGGCTGAATTTTAGAACTAAAAAACTTTTTAGTGATATTTTAAGTGCATGTCCTATTTTTAGACATGAGTCGGTATATTCACTTCCGATCCCTTTTTTTTTGTAACATTTTAAGGCAATTTAAGTTTGTAGGTGTAAGTTTTTTAAAATTAGTTATTTTTTTTTGACAATTTGAGCAAATCGGTTTTCAAAAATTTTTAAAATAATTTCTGAAATTAGCAACAAAAATTTTGTATATATTCTGTAAAAATTCCGTAATTTGTAAAATGTAAGTAGCCAACAGATTTGCTAAATTATAATTTTTTTTACTAATAAGCATTACAAAAAAAGTAAAGTGGAATTGAAAATCGTTTACAAATTTTTCTACTAACTTTTTTTCTGATTGTAGTTTATTATATTATCTGCATTAATTGTGCATAATTAATAGAAAGAAATATGCATAACAGTTAACAGTTTTTTATTCGCTCCCAGTTCCCATATAAAATTTAACAGAGATTGAGCACCATGCATAGTTTTAAGTAAAGGGTGTCCCAAGAAGAACGCAATTTTTAAATTTTAAATAAAACACAGATATTTAAAAAAAAAAATCGTAAAACTTTATTATATCGTAAAGTAGACAGAATGAGGTTATGTATGGAACAATATATCGTGCAGATGGCCGCCGCGGCTTTGCTGGCATGCACGCGATCTTTTAATGAAATTTTCAATGACCGTTTTGCATGAATGCTGCGGTATTTCATTAATGCAGCGTCCAATTTCCTCTTTTAAGGCTTGAGTCGTCGTCGGCTTATTCGCGTAAACCATCGACTTCAAAAAACCCCAAAGAAAAAAATCTAATGGTGTTAAATCGCACGATCTAGGCGGCCAATTCTGATCTCCAAAACGCGAAATAACACGACCGGGAAATGACTGATGCAGCAATTGAATTGTTTCTCTGGCTGTATGACATGTGGCGCCGTCTTGTTGGAACCACATGCCCTCCACATTCATTTCTTCAATTCTAGGCAAGAAAAAACTGGTTATCATTTCACGATACCGAACACCATTGACTGTTTGTGCTTGACCTGCCTCATTTTCATAAAAAAAGTTTCAATGATTCCTCCAGCCCAAAAACCACACCACACAGTGACACGTTGAGGATGCATTTGCTTCTCGTGAATCACTCGAGGATTTTCCTCACCCCAAATGCGACAATTCTGCCTATTGACGAAGCCATCAAGATGAAAATGGGCCTCGTCACTGAAGATGATTTTATCGGCAAAATCAGCATTTTCATGTTGTCTCTCCAATACCCAATTAACGAACTCCCTTCGCAGCTGGCTTCAGTTCCTGAGTCCATTGAACTTTGTATGCATGAAGATGCAAATCTTTCGTCAAAATTCGCTGCAAAGTGGATTTGGAGACACCAATTTGCTGAGCTCGGTGTCGAATTGAGGTGAATGGAGTTTGAGCGACATCATCACATACAGCTGCGACATTTTCGGTCGATCGACCTGGTCGATGGCGCGTTATTGTCTTTACATCACTAACAGACCCAGTTTCGGCAAATTTATCCATTAATCTCTTTACAGTTGACTCTTTTGGAGCATTATTGTGACCCCAAATTGATCGCAATTTGCGAACTGTAGCCGCAAAACTTTCACCATTTTGGTAAAACAATTTCACAATGAGAATGCGTTGTTCATTCGTGTAGCGCTCCATTTTTACTAACCTCGTACCTTCTACTAGCAAACAATAACAATTGTTCAAATGTCAAACAATGACACTTCGAATGTTGCCAGATTTAAAAATTGCGTTCTTCTTGGGACACCCTTTATATATGGTGTTTGTTTTAAGTGCTATTTCAGAGTTTTCATTTGATTATATTTTTAGTAGTAAAAAAACTTTGAATTCCAAATATTTAAAAAAAAAGGGTGCAAAAGGAATTTTAAACCCAATGTCAAGTAAGCTACCTTATAGCTCAGCCTATTATGAAAGAGTGTGGCTCATGTTATAATATAAATAGCCCAATACCGTCCCTATAATTACCCCAGTCAATTTATATCAATCGGTGTTGTAATTTTATGTCACTATTATAAAAATTAATAATAATTTGGGTAATTTTTCATGAAGCGATACAAATTCCAGGGGGGTGTCCTATTCCCTATTTAATGAATAGGGTCAAAAATATAGATATAAATCTTACAGAAATTGCCAAAGAAAATTCATTTAACCAAATACCATGAAGGTAATCCAAATATGGTCAGATTTTCTTAAAATTTCGAAGCATGATTAATGGTCTTGAACGCAATTTAAAAAGTACCTTTCTATTAGATAAAGGTGTGAGTATAAGTCGATTCAAAACATATTTAAAAGCGCTCGTCTTTTTATAACAAATATTATTCATATTCATATTTTCGATATTCATATTTTTTCTCACGAATTTTTGAAGAAATAAGTACGGATAATTTTTAACTTTTATTTAACCCTTTATAACTTTTTAATTTTTGAACTTAAGTTTTGTTTACATAAAAATATTAATTTGTAATAAATTGCTTCTTCATTGTGCAGCAACTTTAGAAAATAATAATTATTCTATAATAATAATTATTATAATAATTTTTATTTTCTGAAGAAGCTACAAAATAATATAATAATATACAGGTTGGTTGAAAAGTTCCTGCGCTCGAAATGAAAGAATACTGTTTTTGTTACGAAATATATTTTTTTATTCAATATAATCTCCTAGAAGCTCAATACACTTGTTCCAATGATCTTCCAATAATTTTATCCCATCCTTATTATGGTTTTCCGGAAGCTCTGCAAAATAACCGTATACGGCTGCTATGGCCTCTTCATTCGACGAAAATTGTTTTTCACAAAGGAATTGTTTGAGATTTCTGAAGAGATAGTAGTCACTGGGAGCCAAATCTGGTGAATACGGTGGATTTTCAAGCAATTCGTACTTTAATTCTTTGAATTTAGCCATCGTCAAAACACTTTTGTAAGCAGGTGCATTGTCTTGATGAAAAATGATTTTTTTCTTCTTTAAACCAGGTCTTTTCTCACGAATTTTTTCATCCAGCTGATCCAAAAGGCTGCAATAATATTCAGAGTTGATTGTTTTACCTTTCTAAAGATAATCAATCAACAATTTTGCATCCCCAAAAAACTGATGCCATAACCTTCTTTGCTGATCGTTGTGACTTCACCTGCTTTGGAGCTGAACAACCAGCTTCAGTCCACTGTAAACGTTCTTGTTTCAATTTAGTATCATGGTGGTAGATCCAAGTCTCATCCATAGTTATAAAACGACGCAAGAAGTCGGTTTTATTCGGCTTAAAACGCTCTAAATTACGCTGCGAAATTGGTTTTCAATTCAGTTTTTGTTGAATTGTTAATGTGTGCGGCACTAACTTTCCAAACAGTTTTTTCATACGCAATTCTTCATGTAAAATATGGAGTACTCGTACGTCTGAGAGGCTTATGGCATTAGCAATTTCACTCTTAGTCAAACTTGGATCTTCACTAACCATATTATGAACCTGCTCAATGATTTCTGCTGTGGTTGTAGTTTTTGGTCGTCCTTCGCGTGGATCCTCTTTAAGGCTGGTACGATCACGTTTAAATTCACCAGCCCAAAATTCAACGTTGCATTTTGAAGGACTCCTTATACACTTCTAACAATTGTTCATAAATTTCCTTTGCTTTTAAACCCTTCAAAACAAAGAAGAATGTAATGACTGCACGATATTCAATTTTTTCCATATTAAAAAATATCAATGACACGTCAACTTCAAATGGCTTGTAAACAAAGAAAGAATTGACAGAATGACTTGCAACTTTGCACGTGTTCTCAGGACAGTTATACCAACTTGAGAAAAAAAAAAGTTTGAAGCTAGCAGTGCCATCTCTTGGTGAGCGCAGGAACTTTTCAACCAACCTGTATTAATACTACACAGTTCAATAACGAAAAATTAAAAATATATAAAATTTTTATATAAAAAAAAAAACCTTAAGCTCAAAGAATTAAGAAGCCAGCAAAAATAAATGGAAGTGAATCTAAAGGAATCAATTTTTTATTGATTCCAAAGTATCATTAAGTTCTGATTTTTCTCTTCTAAAGGAGCTCTTTTTGACAACTTCCAAAAATATGATTTTGAATGAAATTTAGCTGTTTTCAAAGCTATGACGGCTAAACTTATTTTAAAAAAACAATCAAAGTTAAAGGTTAACCACAGATATTTTCATATAAATTTGATATTTATAACTAAAGTTAAGTACTAAACTTTGGTTATTTTAAAGCAAGTTATCAGGTTTAAGTGATTTGTATCAATTTTTAACTTTGAATTTCAAATAAAGTTATTTAATAAATAAGGCTCTGAATATCCCGTTATTATTTAACCAGCAGTTAAACTTAAACTTTATATGGGAAACAAAAAAAAAATGTGTCAGTCAAATTTACTGTTATGACTGCCTATGCAAACCACTTTAGCTAGAAATCTGAAATGTTATTTATGTGAGATGTTCTTTTTTATGTTTGGTTCAAGAGCGTGGTAAAAATGGGCGTTCAAAATGAGATAAGTATTCCCCTTAACGGTCTGCGAAAACCACTGGGATATAAACTTTTTTTATGTGTTCCCTGATATATGGGCTAATTCACTTATAAGATATTTTTTGAATTTTTACCAGAATCGTGGTAAAATTAATCTTCAAAAGTGAAAAGTCTCCACCTTAAAGGCCTGAAATTATTAAATTTATATTAACAGTAGCATGGGCTAATACACTGATGAGGCACATTTTAGAATTTTCACCAGGAATATGGTCTGACCATATTAACTATGCATGCCGTTGTACTTTTTCGATGCTGAGAACATTATGGTCAACTATGAAATAAGATCAATTATTGCAAAATGGATGTGAATTATTTGCTTAATGTGATATAAACTTAAAAATATAACACATATAAAGATATGATTCAATCTAGCCAATTACAACAATAAAACTTTATGGTCTTCAGTTTGACGAATTAGTCAAAACTAGAGTCTTAACTTTTCTACACAAGGTGGTTAACACCAAGGAGCCTCAACATCTATACACTCAGAAAAAAAGTTAGTAGAAAAATTTGTAAACGGTTTTCAATCCTTTACTTTACTATTTGTGTACTGATTTTTAGTAAAAAAATTATTATTTAGCAAATATTTTTGCTATTTACATTTTACAAATTATAGAATTTTAACAGAATATTTACTCATTTTAGAAATTATTTTGAAAAGTGGGTATTGAAGGAAATGTTATTTCTTATTAAAACTTACACCTACAAACTTGAATTGCCTTAAAATGTTACATTGATTAAAACAAAGGGATCGGAAGTGAATATACCTACTCATGTCTGAAAATAGGACATCCACTTAAAATAGCACTAAAAAGCTTTTTAAGTTCTAAAAATTAGCCCTAAAAACAATTAAAATTTTACCTTAAAAGTTAAAAATATTAACTAAAATATTTTTCAAAACAGAAATTAAAAAAAAAAAAAAAAAATATGATTAATGCATTTCTGCTTTAACAATTGTTAAGATTTTTAAGCCTTTTATTTTGTTTTTAATTTTGTATAAAATATTTTTTGAAAAAATAAATAAAATAAAAAAACTTGATGCTCGATAAAAAAAAATAAATTTAAAATTTTGTACTAATATTCACGATATTTAGTAAAATTTTTTTTGCTGATTTTAGCAAACCGGTTTTAAATTCAGCTTTACAAAAAGTTTGGTAAAATTTAGTAGTGGCTACTAATTTTTCTACTAATTTCATTGTACTACATGTCAGCAGACATGTGTTGCTAAGATAAGCAAAAAATACCGCTTGGCTCAAAATTTTAGTTGCCATTACAGATTTTTTTTGCTGAGTGTATGGTTGATTATATCTTCACTTTTCATCAAATTCTTGTATAAATGGGGTTCAAAAAGGAAAATATTTAAGTAATGATTTTTTTAACATAAAATTTGTTTTTAAACATATATTTACTGGAATCAATTATGATTACGATTTACGATGTAGTTGGGTTGAGTAGTCTGTATCTTCAGCACCGCGACTAAGTAGATCTATTGTGCACCCTCTAGTATTTCCTTCAGTTGTTCTCCAGTGCAGCTTTAAGTAGCAGTACAATGTTCTTCACTTCCAGTTTCTTGTATTGTACCTCCATAATATCAGGTCTGCCAAATGTGATAAATCGTAGGTATGCAAAGGCTGGACATTTAGTCATTACATGCTTCCATACAATATCTGCATGTCGTATCTCGATCATGCCCCATTCTGTTTACGATGTAATTACATGGATAGTTTACTGCGAGTGCTCCGCAAAGGAGTCTTAGATTTGGTCTGTTCATCTGAATCAATTACTATTTTCAATAACTATTAAATAGTAAATATTTCGTTTTACATATTCTTTAAATTCTTTATATCTTTTAATAACGTTTTAATATTTGCTGTTCTTATCTAACTCAAATTTAGCAAAAATTAGCTGTTGATTTAAGCAGGTTTTACCACAGGGCTGTGTTTATACTAATTTTTAGTAGCTTTTTAGATTTATTTTAATGAGTGTATAATACGTCCGCAATAAAACAGAAATATTCCTAGTTTTTGCTTAAAACAAAATTGATTAAAAACAACAATATTTTGATTTAAAAATCTACAAATTTTTAAATTGAAATTAACAAATATTGTGGAAAATTAACACTAATGAAGTTGATTTAAATAAAAAAAAAAAAAATTGCAGGCATATCATCTTTATAGGACTTGTAAAAGTCATACAGAAAAGTTACTTCGCTTGCTGCATTAAGTTTTAAATGATGCTAGAAATAAAAGTATTAAGTACAGATTAAAGCTTAGAATCGAGCGATTGTGTAATTTCAAAAGAAGGCGGTTTATTGGAAACTTTAATATAACATTTATGGTGAATTTCATCAATATCGATGAGAGTGCATCTGAATGGTATGTTGAGTTGTTATGGATTCTTCTCAATATATACTATAGACTGTTCGGAAATGCATTTGAATTTGATGCGCAAAGCCTTCGTAAAAGTATTAGTTGGCAATACTGTAATTATCAGATATTCAAAAATAAACCATTACCAAGGAAATTGCCACAATCTTCGTAAATACTGCGATTTGTATGACATTTGGATATGTGGCAGAAAATGAAATTTAAGCATAAATTGTGAAATATGGGGAAGAAATTCGAATTTTTTTGGTACTTTTTTATTCGGCAGCATGTCGAAAACGTTTGAAATTCTATATAAAAACTGCATTTAAAATGATGCCAATATATTACCGTAGAATTGGAAAGTTGTTCCAAAAAGTAGCAAAAAAAAAAAAAAACTTCGCATGAATATTAAAAAAAAAAAAGAAATGCATGTCCACTGAAATTTAATTAAGAATAAAATATGTGAATTTAGCAGCCATAGCTGTGTACTTCTCCAAATTAAAGTGGCCAAAATTTTTTAAATTTTACAAAAGCAAATTTAAAAAATCAAAAAGTGTAAAAAACAACACGATCAAAAATACTTTTCCATCGATACCGCACTTGCATATACCCTGCGGGAAAAGGATCTATCCCAAGACACGTCACATTTGAGGTTCATTGTGATAGGGACCGGTCACGGAACTGATCACTTTAACATGGGCTTGTAGTAGGAGAGGGCAATTGCCCTCTGTGACATGTCACAGGATTGGTCTAAAAGGAAAAGTCGTGACTTTTAAACCGGTCACGTGATAGGTACTTTAGGAACAACCGGTGCCCTTTTCACCTATCTCGTGATATGTTTTTTCGGAACCGGTTCAGTTTTCACCTATCCCTGGACAGGTCCCAATTCCCAACTGACCCCTTTTTTCCCGCAGGGTAGTTACTTAATATAAAGGGTGTCCCAAGAAGAACGCAATTTTTAAATCTGGCAACATTCGAAGTGTCATTGTTTGACATTTGAACAATTGTTATTGTTTGCTAGTAGAAGGTACGAGGTTAGTAAAAATGGAGCGCTACACGAATGAACAACGCATTCTCATTGTGAAATTGTTTTACCAAAATGGTGAAAGTTTTGCGGCTACAGTTCGCAAATTGCGATCAATTTGGGGTCACAATAATGCTCCAAAAGAGTCAACTGTAAAGAGATTAATGGATAAATTTGCCGAAACTGGGTCTGTTAGTGATGTAAAGACAACAACGCGCCATCGACCAGGTCGATCGACCGAAAATGTCGCAGCTGTACGTGATGATGTCGCTCAAACTCCATCCACCTCAATTCGACACCGAGCTCAGCAAATTGGTGTCTCCAAATCCACTTTGCAGCGAATTTTGACAAAAGATTTGCATCATCATGCATACAAAGTTCAATTGACTCAGGAACTGAAGCCAGCTGACCATAGACAGCGAAGGGAGTTCGTTAATTGGGTATTGGAGAGACAACATGAAAATGCTGATTTTGCCGATAAAATCATCTTCAGTGACGAGGCCCATTTTCATCTTGATGGCTTCGTCAATAGGCATTGTCGCATTTGGGGTGAGGAAAATCCTCGAGTGATTCACGAGAAGCAAATGCATCCTCAACGTGTCACTATGTGGTGTGGTTTTTGGGCTGGAGGAATCATTGGACCTTTTTTTTATGAAAATGAGGCAGGTCAAGTGCAAACAGTCAATGGTGTTCGGTATCGTGAAATGATAACCAGTTTTTTCTTGCCTAGAATTGAAGAAATGAATGTGGAGGGCATGTGGTTCCAACAAGACGGCGCCACATGTCATACAGCCAGAGAAACAATTCAATTGCTGCATCAGTCATTTCCCGGTCGTGTTATTTCGCGTTTTGGAGATCAGAATTGGCCGCCTAGATCGTGCGATTTAACACCATTAGATTTTTTTCTTTGGGGTTTTTTGAAGTCTATGGTTTACGCGAATAAGCCGACGACGACTCAAGCCTTAATGAAATACCGCAGCATTCATGCAAAATACCGCAGCATTCATGCAAAACGGTCATTGAAGCCGCGGCGGCCATCTGCACGATATATTGTTCCATACATAACCTCATTCTGTCTACTTTACGATATAATAAAGTTTCACGATTTTTTTGAAATATCTGTGTTTTATTTAAAATTTAAAAATTGCGTTCTTCTTGGGACACCCTTTAGAATATATGGGACAAACAAGTTTTGCTGGTGGTGGCAGCAAACGGCTGGTGATAATGCATCATCCGATTTGTATGATCATCGTAAACTGATCACAGATGCGCATCAAATGAAGAGCAGTGATGCATTTCCGAACATACCCTATATTTTTCTTTTACTTTCAAACACAATAAAGGCTGGATGCAACAAATTTTTCGAAATATAAGTTTCAAAATATTGAACCCTGTTTAAATATTCGTATTATTATTAAAATAATTATGTTTGTTTTGAAATCAAAAAAAAAAAAATTTTACTTACTGTAACCAAAATTTGTGTGAAATGAATTAAAAAATAAAATAAAAGAATACTAAAATTTTTTATATAAACCTTGGAAGTTTTTAGAGTTTAATTTTATTACAATAAAAATAAAAAATTATAAAATTATGAAACATAAAAAAAAATACAAACATTATAAAATACACATCAAACAAAAAAAAAATAGATATATAAATATAATACATATTAAGAACTGTGCGCCTTGGACGGGTCATTTAAAGACGTGTGATCAGTTAGAAAATTGCAGGGAGATATTTCAATATCAGCAGTAGATATTTGTTCAGTGTCAATGCTAAATTAAAATAAAAAAATAAATTAAATAAAATCTAAAAACTTATAAAAATAATAAATTATAATAATATAAAAAAAAAACTTGGACGTAGGCGAAGGATGATGAAGAGATAGAGCTAATAATGGTTAAGGCATGAAGAACAAACGCTTTATGTTAGAAAAAAAAAACATGATGATATTAAGTTTTTTTCAGAAAATTTTGTAATTTTTAATTAGAATTTTTTTGTTTTTTGCTTAATTCAATATTTTAGTTTTTGAATATGATAGAAATTTAATGTTATATGGTTGGTTAGCATTCAAAGCATTCGTAACAAGTAACTATTTAATATTTTTTTTTATTTTTTTTAACAAATTTATAGCATTAACTTTTAATTGTAACATTTAAAAAGAAATTCATAATAAAATATGTATGTATAAAAATTATTTATATAAAAAACACATATTTTTTTTTTGTCTACTAAAAGAGAATAGCAACTCTACTTAATTAATTTTTAGTTTTTGATTTTTGTATAATTTATAAAGTGTTGTATAACAATTTAATTAAAATTTGCTTTGGATTTATAATAGGGAATTAATATTGCAGGATTACATTTAAAATGAAAATTTTAATTGTTTCTTTTTTTTCATTTTTATTTATTTTGTTCATCATGCAACTTACCCGTACAGTCTACTATCTCGGAATGTCCTTCTTGTGTTTTTTTTTTATAGTTTATTTTATGGTAGAAAAAGTTTGTTGGGTAATGAATTTATTTATTTATTTTCATTTATCGTTATTGCAAGGATTATTTAAATTGTATATTGAAATTAGTATTAACATTAAATTGTAATATTTTAAGAATATAAAAAGAAAAATAAAAAATGTGCTTGAAATTAAATAAATATTTTGAAAAACAAATAATATTTACTATACTAAAATTGCAAATGGTACATTTTAATAATAAATTATGGGTGTTAATAAAAAGCACTGGCGAAGGTCTAGAAGTACTGGCCAATATTTGAAAAAGGTGCTTTACCAGTATTTAGTTTGTTAAATCTCTCAAATAAAATGTATTGGCAAAACAATACATTCGAACGCCTAGGCAACACTTGTAAAGTATATATTTTTTTGTTTTTTTGAAAAAGAACAGGAACAAAATTTTGCCAGCCCTTAAAAAGTGTTTTTGTGCCATTATTCGGTTACAGTATGGTTAGTAAAAATTTTTATGAAACAAATAATTAATTAATTCTGATTGATTAATATTGAATCAATATCGAATCACACAGAATAATGAATCAGACTTTTAATATTTCCTTTAATTCTATTATTTAATTAAGTACTTCAAAATTTAGTTGATTAGAAATATGATTAATCAATTTGATTGCTTAATATTAAAAAAATATTAAAAAAAAAAATCAAGAAATTATGCCCATTTTACACTCATAAAAAAGTTAGCAGAAAAATTTGTCAACGGTTTTCAATCCCACTTTACTATTTTTGTACTAATTTTTAATAAAAAAATTATTATTTAGTAATTTTTTTGCTATTTATATTTTACAAATAACAATATATTTAGAATAAATTTTACAAATTTTTGCTAATTTTAAAAAAGTGGATATTAAAGGAAATTTTATTTCTACACTTAAAATAGTTTGTAAGTTAAAATAACAGAAAATGTCATTTACAAGAAATGATATTTCATTTAAAAACCCGTCTCCTTAATTTTCATTTAAATTAAATGCCTTTTGTTATTTATTTTTAATGTTGATTAATCAACTGACACATCCGTAAGAAACAAATAAAATAATTAGTCAAAATAAATTTCAAAATTTTTCCTACCAATTCCCTTAAAAATAAATGTTTTTTTTTCATTTATTTGAAATTGTTTCCATTTTTGTATTTTTTTGTTTTTGTTTTTTTTGTTAAAATACTCGTACAATACAAAATGTATGTATGCATAGCTATAGACACTTTTTGTGTGAATGTGTTTGTGTGTGTATGTGTGTTTATAAAGCTCTTGTAATTTTAATTGAAAAATTTTGTATATTCACAACTAATTTAAATAAAAAAAACAAATTGAAATTTTTTGAATATTTTTTTTTTTTTTTTTTGAAACAGACAGCACACAAAATTTAAATTTGTTATAACTGCTACGGGCACAAATAAACCACAAATTTCTGTTTTGTGGGTAATTATTTATTAAATTTCAAACAAATGAAAAAATAAATGGAACTGAAAAAAATCGGCAAATGATAGTAAATCATTTCGAATAAGTGTATAAAAAAGTTAATATAGATGTTTCTTCGAAAACTAAATGTATGTTCCTTTATTTTTAAATGGAACGGAAAACTCTTTTATTAAACTACAAAAAATAAACTACATAATATTCTGAGTGTAATATATAAAACTTATACATACAAACATAAATTGCTTTAAAATCTTAAATAGGTTGAAAAAAAGGGATCGAAAGTAAAGATACTTTTTTTAACCGACTCATGTCCAAAATAGGACGTCTACTTAAAATAGCACTCAACAATTCTAAAATTAGCCCCTAAAACTATTAAAATTTGGTCTAAAAGTGGAAAAAAAAAATTACTAAAAATAGTTTTCGAAAAAAAAATTAGTAAATTAAAACAAAATGATAAATTCAGTTATGTTTTTACTATTTTTTAAGTCTATGAATTTTTTTTTAATATTGTCGTTTTGAAAAAAAAAAAATAAAATAAAAAATTTTGCTCGCTAAAAATATATATAAATTTTAATATTCGTAAAGCAATTTTAAAGCAGCTTTAAGTGTAAGAAGTGTATCTAAAAATAATTGAGTTAATTTGTGCATTTTAATCATATTTTTTTTATGAATTAAAATTTTGCTATATTTTACAATTCATTGATTTCAGTTCACTAATATTTATCAAACATTTTTATTAATTCGATATAATTTATTTTAATAAACTTTTTACATATTTTTACCAATCTTTAGTAGCGGTTATTAAATTTCCTTTTTTTCCACTAATATTTAGCACCAATTGATGCTGATTTTAGAAAGATCTATTTTAAATTGCAGTTTACAGCAATTTACTAAAATTTTGTGGCGCTTACTAATTTCATTGTACTAATATTAGATTCTTGTTTGCTGATTTAAGAAAACCGATTTTAAATTCCACTTTGCAAAAAGTTTACCAAAATTTAGTAGCGGCTACTAATTATATCTATTAACTTTATTGTACTGCACATCAGCAGACATGTGTTGCTAGGATTAGCAAAAAATACCGCTGAGCTCAAATAAGCAAAATTTTCCGTAATGACAGCTACATTTTCAGTTGCCATTACTAACTTTTTTTGTGAGTGTATAGTACTTATACCGTGTACAAAATTCGTGCCGAACTTTGGCTTAGTTTCTCCCAGTTTTTGGTATAAAATATTTAGAAGGACCAAAAGTTTAAAAACATCCAAAGATTTGATTGATACTTCGTGATTTTACAACTTTTATACCCTACCCTACTACCCTACACTACTACATACCCACGTTATGGTATACAATCGGTTTAGAAACATTTTCTGAATCCATCTTACGATGTGGGTCCGTCGGTGTGTTCCTGTTAATCTTGTATTCAAACTACGATGAGTTTAATTTGATTAAAAGCTGGGTTGAGTTTGATTAAAGCTGCTCATATTCAGAGCTAATGCCCAGAGAAAGGTCTTCTAGGAATTGGTGAAAATTTGGGGTGTAAATGGTATATGTGACCATTAATCATGCTTCTGAATTTGAATAAGATCCTGCCCATATTAGGACCTAGTCCCCCTATAAGCCGGCCTAATTTTTTCATAAATGAACTTAAATCAAACAAAGATATTATGGGCCCAGAAACAAACTCCAATGAATTTGCTGCTGGTTCATATTTGCACCTACCTCTCATAGAAAGGTCCGTTTTTAATGGGGCCTAAATAATAATTAAGCACATAAAACAGTTGTTATCTAGTTGAAATTAGGAATGTAAATTTCATATGGAATGCCTTCGAACTTGAAGAAAGTCTTAAACTATTTTGATGTAGTTCTCTTATGAAGACCCACCGGAATTTGCTTAAATAAACTTTAATCAAACTTCAAAACGAAAATATAAGAATATTGCGATGACATGTGGTACATTAGATTCCATAAGACCAGGGACGGATCCAATTGAATTACCTTAGACTAGGTCAAAACTAAGACCTTCCTCCCATAAAAATGTCCTATCTAAATTTGGTTTAATTATTTTGTCTAAATATAGGGTGGGCCATTTAAAATTTTAAATTTGAATCGTTTATAGCCGATTGCTTTTATTGATTACTTTTTCAAATTTTTGGTTATTTTGGAAATGTTGAACTTTGTCCTTTAAGAACGGAACACAATATTATTTATATGACTACCGCCACTAGCTCGGCCGTACCTCATCCGATCAATTTTTCATTTCATTTTTAATTTTTTATTGTTTCGGCTCGAATCTCTTCAATGGCAACTTTACTTTGATTTCATATTTCAATGCTTCAATTGTCTCTGGATAGTTTGCGTAACATTTATCCTTAATGGCTCACCCACAGAAAATAATCCAAAGGGCTGAAATCACAGTTCCGAGGCGGCCAATTGATATCACAATTTCGGCTGATTTTCAAAAAAAGTGAGTAAAATATCGATGATTGCGTTGGATGTGTTAGATGTGGCCCCGTCTTGTTGACATGAAATAACGTTCTTGTCATTCTCTTGAATTTTCGGAAACAAAAATTCGTTGAGCATGGCACGGTAACGCTAAGCGTTGACGGTAACGGCGGCTCCTTGCTCATTTTAGAAGAAAAATGGCCAAGTCGTAGTAGTCATATGAATGATATTGTGTTCCATTCTTAAATGATAAAGTTCAACCTTTAAAAAAGCAGAAAATTGAAAAAATAATCAGTACTTTTTTAAAATTTTAAATGGCCCACCAAATACAAAGCCATAGGCATCTGATATGCAACCATAAATCATTACTCCATATTAGAGGGATTCGCAGCATAATACCACCTTCCCCTTATTTGCTTAAATGGTAATTTTATTTTAAATTTTTCGAACTGTTCATAAAAAATGGAACACGACCCATTCCAGAATTTGGACTGCTTCCTGAAAATTTATCCAAATTATACTTGGTGTAGGGTATTATCATCATACCTGACTTTAATTTTGTTTCTAGTTCACAGCATAAAATTGTCGAAAGTAGAACGCGATTCTTAACTGATAGACCAACATTGGGAAGGCTGACCTAAACGTTCCCTAAAAATTCACTATCGCCATTTTGTATATCGATATATACCGTACCGTGTAAATAATTCGAAAATCTATGAATTGTACGCCAGTTCTTAGGTTAACTACAAAACCATTTGCAATTCTAAAACTCTTTAAAAAAAAAAATAAACTTCCAAGTTTTTTCCAACATAAAACCAAAAAAAAAAAAAAAATTTAAATAATTTATTACAAATTGTAAATTAAAATAAAATGTTTAAATATTTGTTATGATAAAGAAATTTGTAGTAAAGAAGAAGAACAAAAGAAATAATTCAAAGAATATACCTTCCATTTCCCGTACGGAATAGGGCCATAATTTCTTCAAATGTTTTATTTTTGGTCTCAGGAACCTTTTTGTAGGTAAATATCCAAAATATGGCTAACATAACACTAAATGGTAAGAATGTATAATTTTCCAAAGCAGTCTAAAAAAGGGGACAAACAATATTATATAATTCATTAATAAATATTTTTGAAAAGAAAAAAAAAAAACATTCACACATTATATTTTCTAAATTCCTTCAATTGATTCTACACCCAGAAAATAGTATCAGTTGGGGCCACCGAATTTATGGCCAATCGAATTCTGGCAGTTACGACAACTATCTTCATATTAAACTATATTTTTATTTGTGAAAGCCAATATTCAGTTGTCTAATTTAATATTTATATTCCACATAAATATTATTATGTTCCACAAAATTTTATTTATTTATTTTTTATTTTTTCCGGTATCGAACCTGGGCAATCAAATTCATAGTTCACACCCTTGCTTACTGCACCACAACTTATTTAAATTTTCTTTGATATATTTGCAAATTTAAACATATGAATGTTTTATTTTAATTAAAATAAAAAAAAAATTTTAAATGTTTGCCTTTTCCGGGAATTCAACTCGGAAATTCGGAGTACTGAGCTACCTCTCTACTCACTGCACCACAAACACTTATAAATTTTAATGGCTAATTTTGAATTAAAACAATTCCTTAGGAAAGGAAATCTTAGTATAAAATTTGTTTATCAATACCAATCATTTGTGGCGTCATTACAAACCACAATTCGGTTGCTTTTACTGAAACCATAATTAATTAGAATACCCGTACTTTTAGTTACCACTTTTGAATATCGACAATTTTTTAATAAATTTGATGGATTGTACCAAATTACTAATATATAAAATAATTAAATGTTTGCTTCAACCGTACACAAATACTAAATGGGTTATTCCAAATAAAATTAAATCGTCACAAATAAATGTTAACGGTTTTGATCGAATTGCAACCAATATTTTCTCTGGGTGTAATAATTAAAAACAAATATCAATATTAAAACATTAAATATTCATCATTGATCATTTTTAATTGAATCAATTACTGAATTAATTGCTGCCTATGTTATTCAACAAAATTTTCAATTGGATGACTTTAAAAGAAATGTTATATTTTTAGTGCAACTTACCTTCATACTGGGGAATCCAATGCCAACTATGAAATTGGCCATCCAATTGACCAGCACCGCTATAGCCATAGCACTTGGTCTGGGACCTTGTGAAAAGAGTTCGGCTGTTATCATCCATGGTATGGAGCCGGGACCAACGGCAAAGAACACCACATAGCCCAGTGTTGATACCACCGATAAGTAGGACATCCAGTCGATCATTTCCTGTACATAACCAAAAAACTCCTATACAAAACGTGAAGCTACCAAATTCTCGATGGTTTTGTAGGCTTTTTTAAACGCGTGTTATTTGCAAACAAAACTTATTTTTTTTTTATTAAAATTATAAACTTAAATTAAAATTTTTAAATAAAAATCCGTCGAATAAATAAATAAATTATATTATTAATTTAAAAAAAAGACAAGATAATTTTGTTAAATAAAAATTATTGATTGTTACTAAAATTAACGATTATTTTTTTTTTTATTTTAACGATCACTATTTAATTGATAATAGTTTTTGTTTTGTAGAAATCATATTATCGATTTAAAAATATTTTCGAAAACACAGTTTTACAAAGAAGATTGACTTCGAAAATTTTACTATTCTTTAAAGTTCAGATAACTTATTATCTGTAATTTGAAAGTCAGAGTGGCTGTTTTTGTAATATATGTACAGTTATTTATCGAATAGAGAGATTACTTATGGATATGCTTTAAATTTGTTGCTCTGAGTTTTGGGGACTCCAGATGTGTTATTAGATTTTTTAAAATACGCTGGATGATTTTTAAAAGTACTTTCAAAGTACTTTGCGTATTGTTTTTGGGGTCATTAAATACAAATCAAATATTTAATTTTACAAAAAAATGTCAGTTCTAATATGGTTGATAATTTTTAAAAAAAGTGATCAAATAAAAATTTTATTTTTCAACGAGATGTTTTTGGCCGGGTTGCTAAATGCAAAATTTTATATTATATTTCAAAAACACAAACTTGAGAATACCTCATGGTGGTTGATAATTTTCAAAACAATTGGATGATTTAAAATAATTTATCTTAAACAGAAAAAATTAAAAAAATTCTATTTGTATAATTAAAAAAAATTTTAAAAAGGCACCAACAATGGAATTTGTTTAAATACATACAACATTTTGTTATTTTTTGTAACTTCCCTTTCAATTTTTAATGAATTTTTATACGAACAACGACAACTAACAAAGATTTTTAGTAAAAAACTACTAAGAAATCGAATTTGAATTTAAGAATTTTTTATACTTTTTCTGTGAAAAGTTTTTTTAAGGATCGATAGATTTTTTATAAAAAATTCTCAATTTTGTAAATTTTGTATATATTATTCGATCTATCTGTTTTAATTGTATATTTTCAAATTGTATCAGGCTCGAAATAATAATTTAATGTTACTAACGAACAGTAAAAACTAATTTTTTTATTAAATGGAGGGAGTGTACACTTTTGACCTGAGCAACCAGGTCATCGTCAGCCTCCCAACTCACAAACAACTCATGATTTTGAACAGGCTTTTATATCACACATTCTAAGGAAAATGACTATGCGAAATTCCCTTTTTTACAGTTAGTGAATGATACCCCACAATTTTTTCCATTTAATAAAAAAATCAGTGTTTACTATTCGTTAGTAACATTAAATTATGATCTCGAGCTTGATTAAATTTAAAAATATATAATAAATTCTCAATTTTTATTAAATTTATCGATTATTTAATGTCGCTGGATTTTGATCACATTTATCGATTAAAAATAGATGAAAGAATTTATTAAACTTAACGATTTGTATTAAATTAATCTATATTATAAAATGTATAAATTTGTATAAGTCGGATAGATTTTTTATCAAGTTATTCGATTCCGCAATCATATTTTTAGATTTTTGTCAAATATCAAATTTAAAGATTTTATTATTATTTGAATTGAATTTGTTAGGGGAATGTCGTGTACCTTAATCTTTGAATTTGTTCCCTTTTTGTTGACGTTTTACTGTGAACTCTTTTTCTTTGAAGTTTATTATTTTGCCTAATGGTACCCGGTATTAGCCGACAATAACGGGTACCAATGGTACCCGGTCATTCATTCTCTGCCGTGGTGGCGCCTCATGGCGGATGTATCACAGACGTCACTTCTAAGATGTTGGTTCTCTCAATAAGAGATAGTGAGGCCGAAATGTAGTAAAGAGGGACTAAAGGATCTATCGGAGTACACGGCTGCGATTAGAATCTATCATCACCAGAGAACTGCAAAATCAACTTTTTTTCTTGATTTAATCATACACAAAAGTTCTTGTTCACTTTTAATAATTCAACAAAATTCACTGTAGAATAAAATCAGCATCATGTTACTGAACGCGTAATTGGAATCAGTGTGAATCATCTGTCGTTTATGTTTTATGCAAATGTAATCACTTTACAAAAAGTCAGCGTTGAATATATCAGAAAAAACAACAAAAAACGCGTATGAGTTTATTTATAATTAAACCAAAATAGAAACACATTTTATAAGGGGGTGGTTTTGTAGAAAAACATTATATGTATATTAGGGTGGGTCTAAAATCCGCTTTTTTAGAATTTTTATTAGTAATAAAAATATTCTTATTTGTTTTAATTGGAAAATTAGGCAATATTTAACTTTAACCGGATTGGGCGAGCCTGAGATGTCGACCTAAATTAAAAAAAAAAAAAAATTCACAGAGAACAATATTTTTGGTATTCCTAATGAAAATTATAAAAAAACATATTTTAGACCCACCTTAATATACATATAAAGTTTTTTTACAAAACCACCCCCTTTTTATAGATAAGAAACTATTTTGTTTTAATTATGATTACACTCATACACGTTGTTTGTTGTTTTTTCTTATTTATTCTACATCAAAATAATTATTGTTGGCTCGAATGAACAGAATAAAACAATGGTTTAACAACGACCGATGATTATAAACTAGTGACAAAACAATGTGCACATCGTTTGATGGATTTAAAATCACAAACAAATATGTGTGTTGGAGTATATTCAGCGTTTGAACGCAAACACAATTTATTCTTGTGTTGATTGCGTATGAACGTTTTGCAATCAGCAAATGCAGTTCTCTGATCATCACCTTTGCTCAATGAACAATCTTTAGAAAAAGATCAGTTGCCTTGAGAAACAGGAGCAATTGAGAACCCCATTTTAATGGTATTGCAAAATATGCTGTTAAGAATGCCCTGTTTCCCAACTGTATAGAGAAAGCTGTGTTAAGAGCTTGCAGTAAAAAAGCAGCGTTCGGTTGATGATTCCCCGTCTGCCAAAAGAAACCAAAAAAGCGCAATCAACAGCTTGAGGATTCGAGATCCGGTACTTTCAGGGCTGCCGCGGAGCCTTTGCTTAAGGTTGCAATGGTCAGTGAAGTAGACAAACGCCATTGAGCATGGCTCAACTCAACAAGAGCAATACTTTTGGTCAAATATCTACTAAGCAACGGAATGTGGTTAAATCCCGAAACTTTGAAACTTTGAGGGGATAGTTGTAAAGACGGAAGCCGAACCGGACCAACTGATGCCTTTCTTTAAGGGAGCGGGTTGGTTCAATGGAGTGCATGCCATTAGGTGAAATAACGATGTCACATTGGGATGGGTGCAAGAAGTGATTTGGGAGCTCAAGGGCCTGTGCAAAAATTGCGGATAAGTCTAATATCCCGGCAACATAACTTGAGGTGTGCGCCAAATTTTACCTTGGAACTTTTTTTCGGTTTTCTGAAATTTTTTCTTAAAATTTCATAAAAATTATTAAAGTTTTTAAAACGTGCAATTTATGAAAACTAATATTTTTGAATTTAAAGGTTTTTTTCGGTCTGTCATAATCTTTGTCAAAAGTACAAAGTTACACATACCTCTGCTACACTCACCAAAAAAAGTCTGTAATAGCAACTGAAAATTTTGCTGTTATTACGGGAAATTCTGCTACTTTGAGCCCAGCGGTATTTTTTGCTAATCTTAGCAACACATGTCTGCTGACGTGTAGTACAATGAAATAAGTAGAAAAATTAGTAGCCTGTACTAAATTTTAGTAGACTTTTTGTAAAGTGGAATTTAAAATCTGTTTGCTAAAATCAGCAAAAAAAAATTACTAAATTTTTTTAATATTAGTAAAAAGCTTTGAATTTTTTTTCTTATCGAGCATCAAAAATTTTGAATATATTTTTTAAAAAACGAATTAATCATTTTGTTTTAATTTGGTCATTTCTGTTTTGAAAAATATTTTGGTCAATTTTTTTTTTTTACTTTTAAGGTTAAATTTGAATTGTTTTTTGGCGTATTTTTAGAACTTAAAAACCTTTTTAGTGCTATTTTAAGTGGATGTTCTCTTTTTAGACATCAGTCGGTATCTTCTCTTCCGATCACTTTTTTAATATATGTAACATTTTAAGGAAATTTAAGTTCGTAGGTGTAAGTTTTAATGAGAAATAACATTTCCTTCAATAACCACTTTTTTAAAATTAGTAATATTTTTTGCTAATTTTAGCAAATCGGTTTTCAAAAATTTGTAAAATGATTTCTGAAATTAGCAACAAAAATTTGTAAAAATTCTGTAAAAATTCTGTAATTTGTAAAATGTAAATAGCAAAAAGATTTCCTAAATAATAATTTTTTACTAAAAATAAGTACAAAAATAGTAGAGTGGGATTGAAAACCGTTTACAAATTTTTCTACTAACTTTTTTTTCTGAGTGTAAATTGAGTTTTACGGTTTTATCATTGAACTTAATACATTTTCAGATAATAAATATTTTATCATTTATTTTAACGCACTAAAATGTGATCTACCTGGTCTTTCGCGTGTAGTTCGTGGTTAACAGGTAGACTGCAGAGACCAGACGTCGATCGCTTTGTTGTCATTCTCTATTTTCATTACAGCATTAATAAATTTGTTTTATTCTCGAATTTATTGGATACGTATAATTCAATAATTGCAAAAAGTATTTTTAAATCGAAATATGGTATTTTTAATGCAGCCACGAGTTTTGCGGATGACACAGACTACACAGACAGGTTACCAATGCAATGAAATATGTCAAACAAGAATTCTCGCATCGTATGGTTATTTTGACATTGCAGTGATTTGCAAACTGAGATAGAAAAAATAAACTCCATACAAATTGTAAGGTACATATTTTTTTCTATATCTATACCTTTCCGTATATCACCGCAATTTTGACATTTCTTTTACTCCTTTTCTAGCCGCCATGTCGATTCAATCAGCTGTTTGTATAGTCTGTGGCGGATAATATGTAAAGTTGCGAGTATACCAAAAAACGTGTTTTTTTTTTGGATTCTGGAATTACTAGAACATTTTATTTGATGCCTGAATGCTCTTAATTTTGGATCTGTAGCAGAAAGGATATAAAATAAAATAAAGACAAAAAACTGAAAAATTTCAATCATGGAAATTTTTTTTATAAAATTAAAATTTTGCCAAAGTTTAAAGTTAATTTTCCCAAATGATTTAAGGCTTTGCCAAAAATTGAGCATTAACTTTCTTTAATCTGAAAAAAAAAATAAAATCTCAATGAATTCCCATTAAAAATTTTCTTTTTAATTCGATAATATGATTTCTATTATAAAACTTGTTATCGATATTTAAGAAAATTGTATAATACAAACGAGTAGTTATATAGTTCTTCTTGTTTCTTTTATCATTAAATTTATTTGTTTTATGCATGAGTTGAAAACTTTATTTATTAAAAAAGAATTTTTCTACTTAACAAGACTGTCATATTAGCAGGTTTTTTTTTGCTGTTACATTAACAATTCCATTTATTTTATTGTTAAGCAAAGTTTAAACAAACTGTTTTTTAAGTTTTTGTTGATAAATGGAACTTACTAAAAAAACATTTGTAATAATTTTTACATTTTTATTGTGAAATCAAAGAAAATGTTGATCTTTAAAAATAAGGCGTGGCTTGGGTGAATTTTATAAACATTTTTTTCCAAAAGTGTTGATTTGGTGTTTGTGTGTCCTTATATTACACAATTAATTTTTTGCTTTAAAATTTTAAAGTGAAAAAGTGTTGAAGTAATTTTTCTCTACTACATATTATTGTTTTCTGTTATTAATTTACAAATTGAAATTTTTAATTAATTTTATTTTTTTATTTTTAGTGAAATATTTTTGTAACTAATTATGCAATTCTTTTTTTTTTCTTTTGATTTTTTCTTTGTGTTTTTGTGCATTTTCTTCCGTGTAGTTTTTAAACTGAATTTAAGCTTTAGCTGAAGCCAGTTGTAATTAAAATAATGTTTTTGAAATGAAATTAAATTTTAATATTTTACAAAATAAAAATGTATAATATATAACATTATTTCGTAACATTTGTTTTTGTTTTTCTTATTTTTGTATACGATTTTGGACAAAAGCCTGCCAAGTCGAGAATTTTTTTTGTTTAAAGGGGGAGGGGATAATTGAATAAATGAGTTTTTTTTTATATATGATTCTTTAAATAACTACTTCGGAAAAAATATTTAAAATACATATTATCTCACTTGGAACATTTTTGTATTTTTTTTTATTTTTAATAAAATTATTTACTTAATAAAAAATTTATTTTATGATAATCTTGACAGTTTTTTTTTGGAACAAATAGTTTTCCTAATTTTTTTTTTTGTATATGAATTTATCAAAAACTCATTTATTCAATAACTTAACCTAAATATATTAAATATTTACAAAAACTAAACAAAAAAACTACAAATAAAACCACATTAAACGGAATAAAGAAAAACAAAATTTTATACAAAACAGGCGATTTTTAAAATAGTTTTGGTTCAATAAAGTGACATGGAAAAATAAGGTTTTTAAAAAGTTCATATATATGTATTTATGTAGAGCAGTTGCGTCCAAACACTAATACTATGACATTTGCGTTTGTAGTAAAGAGCTTTTTTTTCAGGGACGGAAAATTTAGTACGTTAGTACTTTTCCATCAACTTGAAAATAACTTTTCAAACATACAACGATCAGTCTATGTTCACTTAAAAAAAAAAAAAAAATACATTTAATAAAGCGTGCGAACAGTTGTTTTTGTTTATTGAAAACAATGACGGCGATCCCGTATGTTTGGTTTGTGGTTATAATGGTAAACGCAATCACAAACATACCATTGAAAGGCATTATAATACATCTCAAAAGACAATTTTGAATAAAAATTTAGATAGGGCCAAATTAGTAGGTGAACTGAAATTAAAGTTTCAAAAGAAAAATTTGCCAATCGACCAATTTCAATATGAAAAAAATATCAAAGAAAATATTTCTTTTGTTGTTGCTCTATCCTTTGCAAAGCACAGCAAGCCTTTTGAAAATGGCGTTTTTTTTAAAGATTTTTCAAAAGAAGTATTAAAGTGTTTTGGCTTAAAAAATTATACAACTTATAACATTTCGAAATTCAAAATGTCCATCCTTGTATTGTGCCCTCATATATGTAAAAGCTCTCGTCGAAGCTCGCTGTAGGTGAAAAAGCTCTTTTGTAAAAGCTTGCACATTGTGCATATGAATTGGACGCAACTGATGTAGAGATATAATTGTTTGTAAAAGTATTTCGAATTTTCAAATATTATACTTTGGGATTAGCAGTAGTATTACCAAACAGACTACAAAATCTCTTTTCAATGGTAAGATATTTTCTTCAGTTTAAATACCTTAAAAGGCAAAAAAAACATCCACTGTTTGAACCCCTTTAAATTTTGAGGTGGTACAAAAAGCCGAAACAGATTCATCTTATATTTTTTTTGTCTATTATATATTCAAACTTTGTCTGAAACGGAGTATTTTTGTTGATCTAATTTCCTTGAAAAGCGTGAAAAGCTTCTATGTATGTGTTGTAGTTTATGCTGAATTTTAATCTTTCGTTAAAATAGTAAGGGAAAAGTGCTAGTTTCTCTATCAGAACTCGCTAGAAATTAATTTCTATCGGAAAACAATCACCCACTACCAGAGCTCGAGAGAGTATCTCATAATATCTACTTGCCAACCTCGATGAAAATAAATCGGCATAAACGACACTGCTTCTGAAATAGTACCCTTTGATGCTTTCGCGTCCATTGTCAACCCTGTTCAACACTTCCATCGTACAGGGATATTTCCCTCGCTTTGTGAGGTTTCCATTGTCCAGCTAATCACTAAAAAGGATTTGACTAAAAACACTGACTTTGAAATCTATTATGTACTCTAAAGGTTAAGAAGAGAATTAAATTTTTCATTTATATTCCTTCGATCGTAGGCCAAGGCTTGCGGAAGTTGGTGGGGGGGGGGGGAGGGGAAACAGCAGATTATGAATGACAGAATCAATCAGAAAGAACCCTTTGACAATCTCTAAGTGGGGTTGTGCGAAAAGGGTCGCCTTCAAAAAACCAATGTTATTTGTTGATCCATAGAGCCATGGGCTTATAACTGTCACTTGCATACAAGGGTTGGTACTCGTATCAACATTGGTGTATCTGAAGACTCTGATTTTCTGGGCATAAGAGTTCAATGTAATGAACATCGAAAATTCATATTATTTTAGTGTCAAAAGACCCCTTCTTTGTTTTCTTAACCATTGTAATAATTACTTCACGCCATTCAAAGGGCAATAAGGCTCCCTCTTAACGGCCCAAACCGGATGTTAAAAATTGGTATCAATAATATTCCTCCCGTATAGAAATTAGCTAAGACGGGATTTTTGGAAAAAGCCAATGGCGTGGGGCAAAAAAGGGAAAAATTTTCCCGCAAGGGCTAGGTAGTTTAAATTTGGTACATCTGTTGTCCTACAGGTGTAAACATCCTTTCAGATGGGATTTTTGAAAATTCCTACAAGAAGGTGAAAGAAGGGGAAAGCCTTCCCGTTGACGGTCTGACAAACTCCTTTGTTAAGCCTGAAATTTAAAATATGCGTTCCCTGAAGTATGTGCTGACTAAGCGATAAGGTACATTTTGGAATTTTCGCCAAGGAAGGCCTCCTCCTGAAAGGCCTGGAAAACCGCTAAAATTAGGAAGTTGAAATTTAGCATGAAGATTCCTCCTGGGGTGTAGATAAGACAGAATTTTTGTGAAATCCTATGGGGAGGTAAAAAATGGAAAATTCTGACCCTTGACGGTCTGCTAAAATCCCATAGATTTGCGCTCAGAAAAGTATTTTTAGAAATTCCTACGAGGACGGGTTAAAATGGCAAAAGGCAGCCCAAAGCGATAAAGCTAGGAAGTTAAAATTTGGTATAAGGGTTACTCCTCCGGTATAAAAATTAGCTAAGATGGAATTTTTTAAAAATCCTACGGGAAGGGGTAAATGAGGAGAAAATTATCCGCCGGCATGCCAAAAACGCTGGAAAATTTGCATGCAGGTTCCTCTTGCTGCGTCGATTTTTAAAATTCCTACGGAGAGGCTCAAAAGTTTTGAGCGCCCCGGTAAGCTAGTTGGAAGTTTGCTAGCTTATCAGTGCGAGGGTCGTGGGTTCAATTCCCACCAGAGGCTCTGGTCTGTTTTCGCTACAACGAGCCGATGGCCTTTGTTGCTAGTGCTCGGTTAGGGTATTAACATATAAATTGTAATTATATGATTAATATAAATAAATAATATAAATAAAAGTTGGAAAGTCTTCCCCGTGATGACCTGCCAATACCTCCTTTTGGCACGAAACTGGAAATTTGAAATACATGTTCACTAGAGTACTCGAACTGGAAAGACGGAATTTTTGGATATCCTACTGGAATATCCTCGCCCTTGATGGATGGGAAAGTTCCCCGTAACCCCTTTGGGCTATGGACAAGAAATTTTAAATTTGTATACTCTGAGCTATTTTTAAAACCATTTTTATTTGGTGACTTTGGCAATCCCGGACTTTAGCCCAACAACGTAGCGGGATTCGCCCGCTTATGTGAACATAAACAAGAACTGTAAATGTCAATATTAAACTTTATATTTGCAAGAGTACATTAACGTTATTCAAATATACTTCGGAACAAACGATTTTGGATATCCATACTGTCCACAATTTATTTTCGTGTGCAAAATATAAACTAAAACATACATGGAAGGATATAAACAGAATGACAATTACGATTTTGCACAGTGGTATGTATGATATAAAAGCATTCATAAATCAATGACAAACTTTTTAGCAAGTTTCATTATTGTCATATACATATTTTTATATCAGAAAATTTTAAAACTTTTAAGTTTCCAAGTCATGAAAAATAACACACAAAAATTCATAATTATTTACAAAAGAAAAAGAAAAAAATTATAAATATTAAAAAAAAATATTAAAAAAACCGTGCATTATGCGTGCAAAAGCATGCTTGGTAGAACATTTTATCAAATAAGTTTTATATTGAAAATATGATTTCACAAGGGTTTGAAATTTCTCCTACTTTTTTGTTATTCAAAATTAAACATTTGATAAAATCATAAATTAACTAAAAAAATATTTAAAATATTTTCAGTTAAATATAATTAAAAAGAAAATAAATAAATACAACATCATGCATAAAATATTATACTTTTTTTTTTAAAGTCTCTAAACGGGATTGTTCATTACATATTTTTTTTTTTTATTCTGTACAAATAAGAACAAAAAAAAAATCAAAGAGGATTCAAATACAAACCACAAAAACCATTTATAATAACAAAATATTGATTTTTTTCTTCATATTTTTAAAAATTCCATACTTAGCCATTTGTTGTTTATACAACATTCATACTGAACTTTAAAATATTTATATTCGTTTCGTTTTTTTAAGTTTTAGATTTAAAATTTTATAGGGAATTTGAATTTTTTTTTTTTTTGAAATACACGAAAATACAAATATTTAGGGCTTAGTATGAATGTTGTATTAGTTTAGAAATGTCAAAACTTTTTAACAATCTTAAAATTATACTTGCCTTGATTAAAAATGATATTGTGATAAATATCGAAAATATAAACATGCCACCTAAACCATAAAGATGCAAAGTACGACGTCCCGTACGATCCATTAAGGGTATAGAAACTAATGTCATAACAACCTGGATGGGACGATGAGTAATAATATTCTTTTGTGTCAAACAAAAACAACATTCAGATTTTGATATACTTACCATAACAGCACCTATTCCTATCGTGGCAAATTTAGCACTTTCTTCTGACAGACCCGAACTTACAAATAATGATGTGGAATAGTAAAATACCGCATTGATACCACTAAACTGTTGACTGAGTTGCATAACAATACCAATCATCAGTGGTGCTCGTAGCGAGGTAGAACATATCACCTCCATTGTGGTCATATGACTCTCAGATTGTTGTGCTCTTTCCTCGGCACGCATTTCTTCAATATCTTCATCTACAGAACTTGAGGCACGTAAACGTCTGAGTGCTGAAGGGGAGGATTAAACAAAAATTATAATGTCTTTAAGAGTACTAATTATATAAGTCATGTTTTCAATACAATTTTTTAAAATTAATGATAATGATTTTTAAGTTCTTAATTTTTTTAAAATCGTTAAAATGATATAAAAAAATTAAAAAAAAATAAATGCTTAATTCGATATAAATTGATAAACATCACTAAATTCGATACAAATCAATAAAAAAAAAATTGCACAAATCGACAAAAAAATCAATATCAAGTAAGAAACTACACTCACAATATATTTTCCGTTACCGACTGTAGTTTATTTAAAAAGTTATACGTAAAATTTGTTTTTAAATGAAGACTCAATTGAAATTCATAGAAATATATTTTTTAACTATTTGAATCAGTCATTCAAAAAACAACCTATAAAAATTTACAAACATTCAGTAGGAGTTGATATTTTCAGTTAAATGTAAAATTGAATGTTTTCTGCTTCAAAAAACAGAAATTCATATAATTCCTTTATGTTTTGATGGTTATTTTCAACGACTTTCTATTGTTTTTACTACTTTTGTTGTTTATTAAACAATGATTGAAAATAAACAACAAAATGGGTTGAATATAATGAAAAATCAGTAGTCCTCTTTTTGACTGTATTTTTGATTAATTTAATATGTATTTTAAGTTGTTTTTAAGGAAATAATATTGTGAGTATACGAACGGGGAAGCTCTGGGAAGACTCATTAATCAGAGGTATAAAATCTGACAAAAAATGCATTCGCAATACCAAAATTATAACATCATTAGCCAGCCCTCTTGTTTAAGCCAGGGCCTGGCCAGGCCCTTTTTGTTCTTCTTCATGTATTTTTTATATTTCCTGAGGAGATATCGTTATGATATTCCATGATATCTTTAAGCATACATTTTAGAATAGATTAGTGCACATTTAAAGATTTTCTTTTGCGAGGGGGTGTAAATTTTGGAGTTTTAAAAATTTTAGCCATATTCGTAACACCTGGGGGGTCCGGCCATTCCCGCAACATTTTCTTAATATTTAAACAGGTATTGCCACTTTTTTCAGACATTTTAAACTAAAAATGTGCATGAGCTGCAAAGACAATAATCACTTCATTCGAAATTGCAATTCGAAATAGTGTTTGTGCATCCTTTGTGTTTTGTTGATTATTTTTGTTTTATAAAAATGGAAAGAAATGATGAAGGGCTAGCAGAAGTTGACTTGGTCTATCAGTCGTATTGACGCTTTGACCCAACATTTTATGAACGTGTTGCTGCTGCTCAGCCAATTCTCCTGAACGGGAAAGAGAAACGAAAGATGGATACGAACCTATTGTTACTGAAGACAATGCAGACTCAGATTATGTGCTGGATAAGAATGAAGCCCCGGATATCGAGAAAGAACAAGAATTAGAGATAGAGGAGAAATATGACAGTGATGAAGTTGAAGTTGATAATCAGACAGTAATAAAGTGCAGTCAGATGGAAATATAATAGACCGAACTTTGAACTTTTACGGAAGTAATGGCTCAAAATGGAGCAAAGCGCTACCTGTAGGTAGCTGCTCAAAGAAATTCGATACCAGTGTGGAAGGCATTCACAGAGGTTGAGTTATACTTTTAGCTTCTGGTGTAAGCCATAACAATTTTCAGCATGCATCTGTCCTCTAGAACCTACAAGTCTACCAATTTAAAGACCAATAATGTCGTGCTATCACTTAATCTATTTATTGCATTATATCCGATTTGATGATATCAGCACGTGTGCACTTCGTGCTCAAACTGATAAAAAGCTTCACCAATTAGTAACATTTGAGAAATCCTAAATAAGAATCTGGAATCCTTCCTCGGCAGACCTTTATTGGTAGTTTTTAATATATAATGTTGGTAGTACATATTATAAATTTGTTTCTGTTCGTTTTTTCAAGGCAACTACAACAAATGTTATACCTCAAGTGGAGCCAACGCTATAGAGAAGCGATCAGAATGTCAGTAATGTAATTCCCGTGAGTAAGTTATGTAATTCGTCCCAAAACTCGTTTCTTTTGTGAAAAATGATTGCAGCAACTCTCAAGATGCGTCTATACATTTTTCTCATATACGAATGAGGAGCTTCTTAATTATTTTAATCCTGAACTATTATTATTTAACTTCTTTGTTAGTTTATGTATTTAGTATATAAATTAATAATAATAAATAACTTTGTAAACACAAAATCTTTGTATTATGTTAACCATAGTTGGGCACTTAAAAGTACAAGTAAAATTTCAGTAAAAATAAGTTTTTACTGATAAAGCAACGTAATTTTTAGTACCAGTAAACTGTTATTGATTATTGATAAAAAATTGCAGCAACCAGTAACGTTTAACTGATTACTGAAAAAAAAAAATTGTAGTAAACAGTAAATTTGTACCAATAAATTATTTAGACACCAGCATTAAATATACCAACTAAAAATGCGTGTTATAAAAAAATATGCCTAGTTATCATTTTTAATAGCCTGTTCCTCTATTTCGAAAGAACACGTTCGTTCGCTTTCTAGTCGAAAGAAAACTGATTTGGGTTTCACTAACTCTATATCTATGCGAACGATGACTCGAACGACAAGTCGAATGAAAACGTAACTGTTTTCATACAAAATTTGGTTTCTCTATTTCGAACAGCTCGAACGCAAATGTCAAAATCAGTCACTTGCTATTTTTTGTCGAGTAAATATATATTTGATATTTTTAAAAGCAAAATGAATTAAAAAAAGCAATGGATAACAAAAGGTAAGTACAAAATAATACAATTATTAATAGTTTATTAAGAATTTAAAATTTTAGTTAAAAAAAATCAACAATGGACCAGCCGAAGACGCATGTATTTTATATGGAAGAAAGGCCTGATTTTGCCAGAGGGACTCTGGTGTTCGGAGCAAACAAATTTTCTGCAGAGGAGGAAAATTTTACCAAAAAAATTAAACTCCGTTTCACCCCCTATTACGCTGTTGCTGAGTGGTAAAAAGTGTGTATTGTTTGTGACTTACGTTTGCCCCAAGCAGCTCATATTTACATTTTTTTATTTTACAAGATCTAACAGCACTGTAGCAGTGTCCGCACCGAACAGACAACAGCAACAGGCAACAGAAAATCTTTCCGATTAACAATCTCACCCACAACCAATCGACAACAAAAATTTTTACAAATAAACACATTCTCAAATAAAAATTGATTTCTTATTGTTATTTTTTTATTTCATTTGTCTGTCACTGTTAAACAGGGTTGTTTTTGTCTTTAAGCAGTAAAGTAGTATTTTTGCTACTTTTAAAGAAAATTGTAACAAATGCTCAAAATATATTATTTGGCATCTCTGTGATTTGTAAATGTGTAATAAACAAAAATTTACACACGTAAGTCAAGTCGATCGAAGGCTTTTCGAAATAGAGAAACCCAAATTAATTCGAATTCGAGTGACTTGCTTTCGTTCGACTAGTTTTTGGTTCGAGATCGAGGAACAGGCTATAAATTTGTTTGCCTTTTTCTCGGCATTATTGTCTTTTAACAAACAAATTTACCCGAATTGTGTTTTCGTCTGGGAATTCCCACCATTCTAAGTGATGAGGTTGAGTACATACTTAGAGGAATACATAAAGCTTATGGAGTCTATAGCAGAAGCGATCGATTTTCTTCAGGGCGAAAAGACTTTGTGTTTTATGGTTTATTTTGTTTTATTTAAAATTCATTTTATTTGTATTTATAATTGTAAATAGTACATCAAAAACTTTAACAAGTTCTTATAGAAAAGTACTTTTTATTTTACTTATACACAAAAATATAAATATGATCTTTACTCTTCAACTTTACAAAGCAATAGAATTTTTGTATGTATAACAGTGCTAGCAAAAAAGATTGTTTTTTATCAATCCTAATAGCAGGTAGCTACATTTGACGTAACTGTAACACAAGTCTTTTGTTTTAGTTAGCTAAAGTAAATATAAAATTTTATATGCCAATTGAGTGATAATGTACATAAAGGGTGTCCCAAGAAGAACGCAATTTTTAAATCTGGTAACATTCGAAGTGTCATTGTTTGACATTTGAACAATTGTTATTGTTTGCTAGTAGAAGGTACGAGATTAGTAAAAATGGAGCGCTACACGAATGAACAACGCATTCTCATTGTGAAATTGTTTTACCAAAATGGTGAAAGTTTTGCGGCTACAGTTCGCAAATTGCGATCAATTTGGGGTCACAATAATGCTCCAAAAGAGTCAACTGTAAATAGATTAATGGATAAATTTGCCGAAACTGGGTCTGTTAGTGATGTAAAGACAACAACGCGCCATCGACCAGGTCGATCGACCGAAAATGTCGCAGCTGTACGTGATGATGTCGCTCAAACTCCATCCACCTCAATTCGACACCGAGCTCAGCAAATTGGTGTCTCCAAATCCACTTTGCAGCGAATTTTAACGAAAGATTTGCATCTTCATGCATACAAAGTTCAATTGACTCAGGAACTGAAGCCAGCTGACCATGGACAGCAAATGGAGTTCGTTAATTGGGTATTGGAGAGACAACATGAAAATGCTGATTTTGCCGATAAAATCATCTTCAGTGACGAGGCCCATTTTCATCTTGATGGCTTTGTCAATAGGCAGAATTGTCGCATTTGGGGTGAGGAAAATCCTCGAGTAATTCACGAGAAGCAAATGCATCCTCAACGTGTCACTGTGTGGTGTGGTTTTTGGGCTGGAGGAATCATTGGACCTTTTTTTATGAAAATGAGGCAGGTCAAGCGCAAACAGTCAATGGTGTTCGGTATCGTGAAATGATAACCAGTTTGTTCTTGCCTAGAATTGAAGAAATGAATGTGGAGGGCATGTTATTCCAACAAGACGGCGTCACATGTCATACAGCCAGAGAAACAATTCAATTGCTGCATCAGTCATTTCCCGGTCGTGTTATTTCGGCGAATAAGCCGACGACGACTCAAGCCTTAAAAGAGGAAATTGGACGCTGCATTAATGAAATACCGCAGCATTCATGCAAAACGGTCATTGAAAATTTCATTAAAAGATCGCGTGCATGCCAGCAAAGCCGCGGCGGCCATCTGCACGATATATTGTTCCATACATAACCTCATTCTGTCTACTTTACGATATAATAAAGTTTCACGATTTTTTTTTAAATATCTGTGTTTTATTTAAAATTTAAAAATTGCGTTCTTCTTGGGACACCCTTTATATAAAGAAATTAAGATTAAAACTTCAATAGGGTATCCCGTGCGGTTTTAATATACCCATTACGTTTGGGTTAAAAATGCCATGATTACTTTGTTCCTTCTATAGTGTCTTTAAGAATAAAACTTTGTCGTTTGAAGCATGTGAACTTTAAATATTTAGCTAAAGTAAGCGAAAAAATGCAAGAATATTTAGTCAAAAGATTTGAGAAATATTTTCTAATGAAGCCTGACGGTTGGGATGCTATTATTGCCGCGATATTTGTTCCAGAAATAAAATTAAGATTTTTAAGAGCTCTGTTAGAAACAGCAATAACACAAACAGAAGACAAAATAAAGAAAATGTTCAACATTTATGTGGTGAAATATGGCAATATACCCGAAGCCGAAACTCGTGCCAAACCTCCAACAACACTAAATTTATTTCTAGATTTCGGGAAAGAAAGGACTGATAAAACTTTTAAACTTAATTTTACGTTAAATATTTGTGTTAATATACATATGTGTTGTATCTACTTTTCTTCAACAGATGTTAGCGTACAGTGTGATTCCAGTGACTCGGTAAATTATCTCCAGGAAACAATTTTATACCTGGTCGAAAAAGACACAAAAATGAATTGCCTTAATAATCACTTTGCCATTAAAAACGTTTTTCTCAATTACAATACCGCATTACGCTCATCTGCACCTGTAGAACGATTGTTTTCATTCGCTGGGATTGTGAATCGTTCCAGAAGCCGAAAACTCATCGATGTAAATTTTGAAATGCTTGTGTTGAGTAAGGTTTATAATATATTATATTTATTAAAATAGTATATCGGCTGATTTTTCAATATTTGAAAAACTAAAAACGTTAATTTTTAAGTGGGCTCGTAAAGATTCTGAATAAAAAAATATGATTGAAATTGAAAAACCCAAGGGCAGATTTTTACCAGTTTTTTTATTAAAAAAAATTAATTGAAATTATAAAAAGTAATGATATGCTTTAATGTTAAAACAAACTTTTTTAGTAATCAGTAAAAATTTACTGGCAATCAGTAACACGTTACTGGTTACTGATTACTGCTATTCGCATAGCAGTAAAAATATAATGCAATACGGCCATTTATGATATTAACTTATACGTTTTCATCTAAAATCGTCCACTTATGTACCGGGTCTGGCTAGACCCTGGTGTTATGAATTATTGAAGGCTAAAAATCTAGATGAATGATTACTGCTGGCTAACATTTGGTTGCACTAATATGCCATTTCTGAAAATAACTCGCCAACGTTAATAAAAAGGTGGAAACAGCTTTTCCACAAACAAACAAAAAAAAAAAAAAAATAAATAACTTTATACAATATATATTAATAAAAATTAAAAACCCCCTAGATATTATGCGTGTAACGAGGATCGAACTCGAAACCTTTCGACTACCAGACATGTGCAATTTCAATTATATTTTGCAATTAATTATATCTTAATTCCCTAACCGAGCACTAGCAACAAAGGCCATCGGCTCGTTGTAGCGAAAACAGACCAGAGCCTCTGGTGGGAATTGAACCCACGACCCCCGCACTGATAAGTATTTTTGTTCATATGTATTAATAATCCTCTTAGACCTACCAGATGTTGAGAATAAATAAATAAAATGTGTTTCTGTGAACATAAATACACGTTGAGAAAAAACATGGTTGGAGCAATCATATTCGAAGAGCATACTCAAAAAAGACATAAAATAAAATGTAATCAAAAATTTCCTTCAAAATAGTTTATAAATTGTCCTCAATTTAAGTAAAATTTTATTAAAACCTAGAAAAATTTTCTTAAAAAGAATACAAATTCCTAAGTTTGAGAAAAAACGAAATAGTTAATATTTCTTGATTTTATGAAAAAAAAAATTAATCAATTAAATAAAAATTTTTTAATTTAAAACTAAGATGTTAGTTTTAAGAAATTTGCATACTGAAATGTAATAAAATTAAGTTTCATTAAAAAAAAAACTAGGACATAATTAGTTCAAAAAATGTGTCTAACTTAAATCTAAAAAGTACTTAAACTTAATGTTTGTTCATTTTTTGTTCGCGATTAGTAAAACTAACTATATTTTAGAAAGCCATTTCCAAATTTAGTGTTTAAGTATACCACTTTCTAATTTTGAAGAATTGTTTTCTAAAAATTAGTTCAGACAATTAAAAACATAAAGTAATACATTTTTTCTTATGTAATAATAAAAATTTAGTTGATTTTGGAAACTGATGAACTATTTCTAAGGAAAATTTTCATCCAACTTAGTTCAGATACATTTTAAAAATTTTAATAAAATATCCTTGTTTTCAAGTAAAAGTTTTCTAATTTTAAAAAAATAATAAAATTTGTTATAGGATTTTTTTTGTATAAAAAACAAATTAGTTAATTAAAAACAAATTAGTTAATTTTCCTATTTTAAAAGAAAAAATTTTGTTAAAGGAAACAAATTAAAGTAGCGCTTATTAAACTTTATTTTTATCGAACTATTTTTTTCACCTAATAATAAAAAAGTTAAAATTTGTATATGTCAAATAAAGTTTAAGCTAAAAGTCACATAAAATGAACTTATGAAATTTTTTATTTTCCAATAATAACAAGAAATTTAACTGTGATATTTTGTATTTTTGCAACAATTTCCTTAAATTAGTTGATTTAAGAAGACAAAGGACCCCCAGTGTTCCTTAGCCACATATGCCTTGTGCCACTTAGGGCTTCCCTTTTTGTAGTTCTCTCAAGCAGAACCGTTAATTATATACGAAAAGCATCTGACTTTGTCACAATTTATTACGTTTCAGGATATCCTGCAGTACATTTTTTTAGTTTTTTTTGCTAATAAAATTTAATATATATTTTATATACATGAATTTAGTATAATTCAATTTAATTGTAAGACAATGTATATCAAAAGCTTGTTAAGAGCAGTGTCCTCACAAAACGGAAGTCCTCCGAAAGTGGCAAAATACTAACTCAATGAGTGTAAAGTACTTTAAAATAGAAGCAGGATAAGGATAATTTTTACCAAAAAAGAAGTGCTTTTTAACTTGATGTTAAAAAACATTTTCTTATATTAAGGGAGTTAAGTCCTAGTTTTTAGTAAAAAAAATCTACTGTTTTCTACTAAAAATTTAGTTCTCAGTAGTAACATTTTTATATAATATAGAAATTTTTACCAAATTTTAAGTAAATTTTCATTCTTGACTTTAAATATTGGTAAAAAGTATCTTTGGTGACGTTTTTATTTAAATTTTTCCTCTTAATAAGTTAATTTTCCTAAATTCGTGTTAATTAATTTTTTTTTTTGAGTAAATGCAGAATCTGAGAATTTTACTTTAGGGAAAAGTTCATAGATTCTTAAAATGTTTTTATCACATAAATTTCTAAAAATCTAGTATTTTGTATAAGAAACCTTTTCGTACAAAACAAATCGTGGGTTCTATAGACTTTTTCTTATAAAAAATTATTTAATTAATATTCTGAGTATTTTTTCCACAAGGCAGTCGTTATTTAACAAGAAATGAATTAATAAAAATATTTTGAAAAAACAATTATTAATGTTTTTATTGAAAGGAATTTAAAAATATAAAATCTTTATATAGAATCTTTTTGACAATAAATTGATAAGTGTAATTTATAATGATACATATAATATGTTATATATAACATTATAAGGTATTTTCGAAAATATAACCATCCAGGTGAAAATTATCCTTTTTACTTGGGTGACTGAAGCGATACAATTTTTGGTAGGAAATCAAGTCAGTATTAAGACTGTAAATGTCAATAATTATCATATTTTTTTCATAGTCAGAATTTTTGTTACCACAGTATGGTTACAGCCAATCATGTTATAAAATAGAAATAATAAAAAATAATAAAATATTTAGTATAATAATAATGGTAGCGACCATATTAATAGTTAGAACCTATTTATAAAACAATAACTTGATTGTGACAATCACACCCGAATGCAGCAAGCATAATATTGTAGCACTGATCATGTTTCAAGCATGTTTTTTCTCTGCGTGTACAGGCCAATTACTTAGTTACATTACATGTAATTAAAGTAATAGCATTCAATTGCATGATATTTAAGAACACAAAAATATTTATTATTCCGCATGTCTGGTGTTGTAAAAATTTAAAATTTTCCAAGGAAATGTTTAATCCCATAAATGTGAGCGTAAGTATTATATGATTATTAATATTAACAAATTATACAAGTGAATAATTGCAATACAGTGGGTGGCCAAATTATTAGTTACACTTGCAAAAATTACATTATAATTACTTTGAAGCTGTATAACATTTTAAAATAGTGGAAATTTATACTTTTATTTGTTCCTTTAGATAAATTAAGTATTTCTTATTCAATTAAAAATAAATTATTGTGTTTTAAAAATAGGAAAAACAATATTACAAAAGTTTTAGAAAAATCTCTTAATATTTCGTAGAAACTCCCTTGGTGTCAATTACAGCTTGTACTCTTTTTGGCATGCTCTGAATGCATTTTTGAACGTTTTCTTTGAGTTCTTCATCGTTATGCCAGACTTCAATCAATGCCTCTATAAGATTTCGTTTTTTTGTGGTACTTTCTTTGGAGATTTTCTGTTTCAGCAGCTCCCAGGCATTTTCGATGTGGTTCAAGTCTGGCGAATTACCTGGCCAAGGCAAAACTTTGATTTGCTTCATCTCTAAGAATGTTGTTACGGATTTAGCTTTGTGACAAGGAGCGGAATCATGCATAAAATTGCATTCAGAAGGATCAGTAAACCATTCATTGATCTGAGGAATCAGTCTTGTCTCCAATACTTTTTTGTACTGATCCTGCCTCATCATGCTATCGACTATGTAAAGGCCCATCCCACTGATAACTGACCACACCATTATCTTCGGAGGATGTTTAACAGTCTCTACAAGACAGTTAGGATGATATTTCTCGCCCTGTCTTCGCCGAACAAATAAAGATTTATCCACCATCATTTCGATGTGAGACTCGTCTGAGAAGCAAACTTTGAAAAAAAATGAAAATATTGAAGATATTCAATTTAATGGAACACAAGGACAACACATACTACTGAAACAACCAAAATTAAGTATAAAAAATATAAATATTTACACTTTCCCAGTCTGCAACCGTCATGTGTCGATGTTGTTTAGCCCATGCCAAGCGTTTTGCCGTCATGGATGGAGTCAGTTTTGGTTTTTTCGCTGGTCTACAGCATTTGAACCCTACTTCCACAAGACGATGCCTAGTCGTTCTAGCAGAAATAGGAACGCCGGCTGCTTTTATAATTTTGGTCAACTCCTTCGTACATTTTCTCCTGTTTTCCAAACAAATGTCACGAATTTTTTGCTCATCTCGAGGCGTAGTGATTCAGTTTCGTCCACATTTTCCACTTCTCTGACTTCCTAAAGGTATGTTTTTATAAAGTTTCGCTTTAATTCGGTTCACTGTCATCACATTAACCTTTGCAAGTGAAGCAATTTTTCTTTGAGAAAGGCCTGAATGCTTTACTAATTCACAAATTTCAGAAATCTTTTCTGGGGAAAGATCTTTGGTTTTTCCCATTTTTCACAAATTTCGTCGAAATATTAAGACTCGAATACACTATTTTTAAACAGAATTAAACTATATTACCGTTACTTCAAAAGTTCAGGGTCCAAAAAACACGTGATAACAATATTTTCGGTTCAAAACAGTATAACCTTAAAATTGCATGTTTGACACTTCATAGCAGAATGAGATATTATGATATACAACTTCACTCTAATGTCTAATGACACTGCACAAAATATTTAACAGTATTGCCAGAATTAAAATATGAAAACTACTGGTACAAGAAATAAATTTATATGTGTATTAAAAGCGGTTGAATCTTAAATAATAAGAAAATCGCCCAATCGATAGACTACAAAATTATTTTTTAGAAAGCGTCATAATTTTTATGAATTTAATGCTCTGCCAGTTCATTTGTTCTTGTACTGCTGGCATATTCCTGACTGGGTAGAAGTAGAAAAACACGTTTTTATTAATATCAATAAATTTGGTGTCTATTATTAAGATCGATATATAATGATGAAATCCATATATCGTTAGTGTCCCAGCAAAAAAAAAAAATGGTAGTCATTCTGTGACTATAACTTCTTTCATTGCTTCCTAAACTTCAGTTGACATTCTTTTATGATTTTTTGGTGTTATTCTAAGGCACTTCCAAAAGAATTCATGTGTTCATATTTCAAATGCAGTGATCTGGATATAAACCCGATGCATATCTTAAAAAATCACTCCTCATTTCTTCTAAAGCATAAGTTATAGTATATCGTATATTTTTTTTTTTTGAATCTAAAGCATGAATGCAAATTGAAAAAATAGTTCTGATGAAATTTTTAATTTTTTTATTAACTCATTTTTTATATTTTAGTTTAAAATTTCATGAGGGTTAGAATTTATGCAGTTTTGAAATTTTTATAAAAGTTTTGAAATATCAAGAAAACAGATTTTTTTAAACTTTAATTTAAACTAGCTGGCCTGTCATTTGCATTTTTTCAGCTTTAAATATTTTTTTGACGACACACTCTGTGCATTTTTGCATTATTGACGACACAAAATGTGCATTTTTGCATTATGTTTATTAATTAACACTACACCATATCCAGTTTTAATTCAGAATTTATCAAAATAATTTTAAAATTGTGTAAAAATTATTTCAAATTGCCCAAAAATGTTTTAAAATTGTGTAAAAATTATTTAAATTTGTTCAAAAATATTTTAAAACTGTCTAAAAATGTTTCCAAATTGTACAACTTGTTTTTAAATTATACGAAAATATTTTAAAATTTATCTAAAAATTCATTAAAATTTTTGAAAAATGTTTCAAAAATACTTTTTCACTAATGCAGAATTATTTATTTGTTTTAATAAAGAGAATTTGTATATCAATGCATAAATTTCGTTTCTTTTAACTTATTTTTTCTGCATTCTAATGAAATAAAATTTCATCAAAGCTTAAATACTACAGAATATATGAACATTTTCCACTCATGCATCAGAACACCTAATCACTGCTTCGTTAGAGTAAAGTATGAGTAATGCTAGTAGCTCTATTTGAATACTTCCATCCTATGACACGCTAATGTTAAATTCATCGATGAAACCATTAGAAAAGAAGTGTTGCCTTTGCCATAGTAGTAATGCTTTTATTGCTTCTTTGGCAGCTTCATTTTTGCTGGGGTACTATTGATTACTTTTGAAAAAGTTGAGTTAGAATGTACCTATTATATATAATGAAAGTATCTTCTTTTTGATCTGATACCTCGTTTTATATCTCAAAATTGATCTCCCTGTAAATTTTCTATAGAAAAAACAAAAAATCTAAAACATTTAAAATTTTTAGAGAAAATGGTTTAATTTTCTTCTAAACTTTCCTTAAACCTACAAAAAATATGTCAGTCCGGCAACATTTGCGAATAAGGAGACACGAGTAGATTAGAAGATAAATAAAAAATCTAAGAATAAAAATGTTTGTGTGTCTTTGTGGTCACTTCTGAGTAAAAAAAAAAACAATAAAAAAGAGTTTACAGCTTTTAGAAAAAAACGTTTACTCTTCTTCTTCTTAACCTTAAAACCCTTACTAAATAAATTGTTAATGCACATTTATGACATTAACTTATTAATTATCGTTTAACTTGAGAACGACTATTTAGCATATGAGTTTAACCAAAAATGAGCTGACGATATATCGATAGATATCTCTATACAGACAGCTTGAGAATATCTTGACTTCCCTCGCAGTTAGTTAAAATCAACACTGCCCCTGTCATCTACCACTTGTTAATATACTACTTCAAATTTGGATGCTGCGTGAGTTAGTTTGTGTTTAACTGCTATTCAAAGCAAACCTTACAAATTTCAACGAAAATGGAAAAAAGTGTATTTCGTGAGACCATCAAGCATCAAGGAAGAGTTTGAAAGTTACTATCAGACCTCTGCGACTTCAGCTTCAATGGCTAAGAAGTGGTTTACTGAATTCTGTTGTGGTTGTACCAGCATAAGTAACGCCGAATGTTCAGGCCAACTAAAAATCGTCGCTGGGTCAGAAATCGTCAATAAAATCCATGGAATTATGCTCCGAACGACCGGAGAATGAAGGTGCATAAGACGGCGGAGACTGTAGGTATCCCAACTGAGTGCATGAATGATTACTATCCATGCAATGAGTACTGCCATTACTCACAATTAATCTTAAACGCAATCGTACACGTGTGCATTCACCATGGAAAAATTCCATAAATTGGGCTTAGAATTGCCACCCCATTTAGCATATTTTTCATATTAAGCCCCTTCCAAACCTGAAAAAATAGTCCGGCGGTAAGAGATTTGAATCGAATGAAACACTGAACCAAACGCCTGTTTTAAGGACCTTGAGGAAACTTTATATTTGAAAGGAAAAACCCAAATTTGGTAAAACAATGGACTTAAGGTAACGAGCTAAAAAAAGACTATGATGAGAAATAACAAGTTCCTGTTTGGCGAAGAAATATATTTTTTTCACTGACTCATCAAACCGTTATCGTTTATAAAACAACAACATCAAAGAGTGAGTATACGCAACAATCAACTATGTACTTATAACACCAATATTTTTATTTTTTGGAATTTTGCCACGAATAGAACGGCTCAACATCGCCCAGCTCGAACCGCTAGAGTTAAAGTTTGGTATGTAGCGCATGACGAAAAAAAATAAAAAATTACAAAGTATTTTTTTTTTTTTTTTTGGGAAAATCTTTTTATAGACAGGAATTTTTGTTTTGCTTTGTCAGCCCGTTCCCGTTTATATGTTACGAAAAATAAATGCTATTAAAAAACTCTTTGCAATTGAAGATAAAGCATCCGTGTCCTTCGCCAGTGTTTTTTTTTTCAACCACTTAGAGAATTTATCTAAACCAATTTGCCTGTGATTTGGTTTTAAATATCACAAAAAGTTTTGCACAACCAGTACTAGGAAAGCACCTATTTTAAATGATGCCGAAGCATTTGTATTTAGTGCGTTGTTAGTGCATCCATTCGTAAGACCAATATTGTAGAAATATTTTAAATTTAAGCATTTTTTTTTATTTTCTCCTATTTTAAATAATTGCCAAAATAATTATTAACGAATATACATTAGTCACTTACCTTTTCTAGCTTCTTCTTCCCATTGTTTAGTTATTAACAGATATCTAGGGGATTCTGGACATACCGGCAGTAAAAGTAATTGTAAAACTGCAGGACAAATGGCAAGACCCAATAATATGGGCCAGCCATCATTTGTTCCTAAAATTTGTTCAATACCCAATACTTGGGATAATAGTAAACCTACAGTCACAGCCAATTGATTAACGGTACCTAGGCCACCTCTTAAATTCAGAGGTGCAATTTCGGAAATATACATTGGCACTAATGATGTATTAAGACCTAAAAGAAAAAAACATAATACAACTGAAATCATAACATTCAAAATTAATTATCTTCAAATACCAACCGCAATTAACACCAATTATAAAACGGCCAAGGAATAACATTTCATAGGAATGACTAACTTTAGTAAAACCCATTAAACAGCCACCAGTTATACCCAAAACATTATTTAATAATAAACCACCCTTTCTGTAAGTATACAATAAAATTCAATGCGAACAATTACTTAACAAAATTGTTGATTGTTTTACCTTCCAAATCTATTTGCTATCCAACCGCCACTGAAACCGCCCAACATACCACCGATGGCAAATATTGAAACCGCCACAGAGTACAATTGTTGTATGAACTCTTCACTGATATCTTCTCCATAACGATCCTTATACACATCCTTCATAAAGTTTTCTATATTTTTTTCAGGCGCATTTATCACACCGGTATTGTAACCGAATTGCAACATACCCAATACCGCCGAAAATATTGAGTAGGTCAAGAAGAAGGTAAGACCCTGTAAATAGAAAAACGAAAAATATTTCTATTAACAAACTTAATTATAGTATTCAGTTGATTGTAATAAAAAAAGGATAAATTTAGAAAAATAACAAAAATTATAATTTTGTTATCTAAAAAATTTGCATTACAATAAAAATAAAGAAAATTGTAATTCGAATATCACTAATGTTTCATTTATCTTCAAAATGCCAAGTGTATAAAAATGCCGATTATGCTTAAAAATAATATTTATTAAATATAAGATAACTATAAGTAGATTATAATACAAATATATTTGAAACAGTACTAAAATGGAACGATTTAAGAAAATAAAATAAGAAATAAAATATATAAAATTAAAAATAATATAACTGAAAAATTTTATAAATTAAAGAATTTTAAACAGTTGTAGAGGTATATCAACCAATTCAAAGGGCATTAATTGTAACATACAACACTGAAGACTGAGATGGAATTCCATTTGTATGTAGTACTATAAAAATTATTATAAAGCAAGAACGTGAATAAAGTACCAAACTATTAACTGCATAAAGTAAAAGTGAATGGATTTTGGCTAAATTTGTAGCCAATCAAATATTTCTAATGTCGAATTTTTTAGTTTTGACAACAGAAAACCCATTGCCACAAGAGTAATATGACTACACTTACAATATATTTTCCATTACCGATTGTAGTTTATTTAAAAAGTAATACGTAGATTTTGTTAATAAATGAAGAATCAATTGGAATTCATAGAAATATATTTTTGAAATATATTTTGAACGCAATTTTTAAATTTTAAATAAAACACAGATATTTAAAAAAAAATCGTGAAACTTTATTATATCGTAAAGTAGACAGAATGAGGTTATGTATGGAATAATATATCGTGCAGATGGCCGCCGCGGCTTTGCTGGCATGCACGCGATCTTTTAATGAAATTTTCAATGACCGTTTTGCATGAATGCTGCGGTATTTCATTAATGCAGCGTCCAATTTCCTCTTTTAAGGCTTGAGTCGTCGTCGGCTTATTCGCGTAAACCATCGACTTCAAAAAACCCCAAAGAAAAAAATCTAATGGTGTTAAATCGCACGATCTAGGCGGCCAATTCTGATCTCCAAAACGCGAAATAACACGACCGGGAAATGACTGATGCAGCAATTGAATTGTTTCTCTGGCTGTATGACATGTGGCGCCGTCTTGTTGGAACCACATGCCCTCCACATTCATTTCTTCAATTCTAGGCAAGAAAAAACTGGTTATCATTTCACGATACCGAACACCATTGACTGTTTGCGCTTGACCTGCCTCATTTTCATAAAAAAAAAGGTCCAATGATTCCTCCAGCCCAAAAACCACACCACACAGTGACACATTGAGGATGCATTTGCTTCTCGTGAATCACTCGAGGATTTTCCTCACCCCAAATGCGACAATTCTGCCTATTGACGAAGCCATCAAGATGAAAATGGGCCTCGTCACTGAAGATGATTTTATCGGCAAAATCAGCATTTTCATGTTGTCTCTCCAATACCCAATTAACGAACTCCCTTCGCTGTCCATGGTCAGCTGGCTTCAGTTCCTGAGTCAATTGAACTTTGTATGCATGAAGATGCAAATCTTTCGTCAAAATTCACTGCAAAGTGGATTTGGAGACACCAATTTGTTGAGCTCGGTGTCGAATTGAGGTGGATGGAGTTTGAGCGACATCATCACGTACAGCTGCGACATTTTCGGTCGATCGACCTGGTCGATGGCGCGTTGTTGTCTTTACATCACTAACAGACCTAGTTTCGGCAAATTTATCCATTACTCTCTTTACAGTTGACTCTTTTGGAGCATTATTGTGACCCCAAATTGATCGCAATTTGCGAACTGTAGCCGCAAAACTTTCACCATTTTGGTAAAACAATTTCACAATGAGAATGCGTTGTTCATTCGAGTAGCGCTCCATTTTTACTAACCTCGTACCTTCTACTAGCAAACAATAACAATTGTTCAAATGTCAAACAATGACACTTCGAATGTTGCCAGATTTAAAAATTGCGTTCTTCTTGGGACACCCTTTATTTGAAAAAGTCATTCAAAAAACAAACTATAAAAAAATACAGATTTTCAGTAGAAGTTGATATTTTCAGTTAAATGTAAAATTTTATGTTTTCTGTTCCTTAAAATAGAATTTCAAATAATTTCTTTTTGTTTTTTTTTTTACAACAAATACAAAATTATTTCATTAAAAATTACAAGAAATTATTTAAATATATATACACACAAAGAAATAAAATTATATAAATCTGTGTGTGTTGTGTTTTTAATTTAAAAAACAAACAAAAAAAAAAATTCCATTTTCTAAGTTTAAAAATAATGGTTATTTAAAATGACTCAATTGTTTTTACTACTTTTGCCATTTACCAAGCAATAATTGAAAATAATCAACAATATGGATAAAATGAAAAATCAGCAATCTGCTTTTCAATTGTATTTTCGATTAATTTAATATGTATTGTATATTGTTTTTATCAAATTAATATTGTGAGTGTATGATAAAATAATTTTGATTGAACCAATATTAACTCAGTCAGGTCACAGCGGCAATGCTTTGACAGCCAGAAATTGAGTTTTTCGAAATATTAATAGGGCAACACCGAATGCTCATTTTAAAACTTTTTCATTAATTATACTAAAATTAGGAAATGAGGTAATTTTTAGCATATTAAAGTCTTACAAATTTAGAAAAGTAAATACTTTGGCACTCCAAAAAAAAATCTAGATGTCATTTATCAATTCCTGTCTTCCTTCTATATTTAAATAAACTTTCAAAAAGTATTTAAAAGAAAAATGTTAAAATTGTTTTTTTATAAACTGTATATGGCAGTCCCTGAAAAACAACTTTTATAATTCGCTTGTATAGATTGCATCGTTATATTGCTTTTCTATCTAAATTTATGGGGTCTTTAAATCAACGACAGTGTAAAATGAGTTAGAGACAGTTGTCCACATGACGTATGAGTGATATCCACAAAATAACGAATTAATAAATTAATCATACGCCACCGCATGTATTTTTACAATTTTTTTAAACTGTGGTTTGGGATTTTCAACTGCAAATGGGCACGATCACGATTCAAAACTTTCAATCACGCCCCAATATTTCTTTCTACTCACGCTCATGCACGATCAGGTAAGTTATTTAAATTTTTGATCACACTCACAAAACACTCACGCTTCCAAAATTCAAAATATTTCGAAAAATTAAATATAAAAGAATTTATTTTATCGCTTGAATCTCTTGAATGAAGTTTTACAATACTTAATACTGGAGTTTAAATTTAATCGCAATTTTCCTTAACCGGTTAATCGTACCCACTATAAACTATATTTTAACCTAATTGTTTTTTATACAAATAATTAGAAATTTTCAATTTTAATGTAATCCAGGAAATAACTACATATTCTTTAAAAGCATACCTGCAACTACTGGTGATGAACTTATTCTAGAACCCATGCAAAAGAATCATGTTTGCATTATAACTACATCTTTGGTGTGTTTTAGGAACAAGTGACAGAGCAAGTCAAACTTGACATCTGCATCGGTTGCCAGAACCTGATACTTAGTTTTAAAACAGCTCCATAGAGCTATTTAAAAAACTTAAGCAATTATAAATATTTCTTTCACCCTAAATTAAGAAAAAAATGTTATAAAAATTTCTCCTATAAAAATAGAAAACAACATTTATGAAAATAAACTTTACCGAAAGGCAGGAAGGACAACTTAATATAAATTGAATATCTTACTCCACAAAATCTGTTTTTCATTTCATTTTCATTTTATTCAGTCTATGGATAACACAAATTCCTTACAGACTATGATGTTTCATATTTATAATAATTAAAAATCAAATAAATATATACATATATAAAACAAATTAATAAAATAATTAAAAATAAATATTTAATTAATATTTTTCCAAAATTTTGTTTTTTTCCTAATTTTTGTTTTGTTCCTATTTTCGTAATGAAGATTGCTTCGTCCAGGGTTACCTCTTCAAGTTTTATGGCATAAAATTTTATTTAAGTTTATTTAAAAAAATTATTTAAGACGAATCTTTTTATACTAAAAATAATTGTAAAATTTGAACTAGTAGTTCTTAAAACTGTTCTTCTATAACTAAAAATATTAGTTTTTAATTCGATTTAGCTAAGAGATTAATGCTCCTTGATGGCTTCTTTAAACTGGTTCAGAGCGTTAGAATTTCATACAAAAATCAGGGAAACAAGAATAGAATCTATAACCGTTCCGTTGACTAGTACCTGTTTCTTAAGCTATTTCATTGAACTAGTGTGAGTGACAACGCCAATCTAGTGTTGTCTTAAAAGATCTAGTTGTGGATCTAATGCAAGTTTTGCTGAGTACTTGTATGATACACACCGAGAAGGCTTCAGTTAAATCCATTAAAACCATCAAATGTCTCTTAATAACACATACACTCAGAAAAAAAAGTTAGTAGAAAAATTTGTAAACGGTTTTCAATCGCACTCTACTATTTTTGTACTGATTTTTAGTAAAAAAATATTATTTAGCAAATCTTTTTGCTATTTACATTTTCAAATTACAGAATTTTTACAGAATATTAACAAATTTTTGTTGCTAATTTCAGAAATCATTTTACAAATTTTTGAAAACCGATTTGCTAAAATTAGCAAAAAATATTACTAATTTTAAAAAAGTGGATATTGAAGAAAATTTTATTTCTAATTAAAACTTACACCTACAAACTTAAATTTCCTTAAAATGTTACATATATTTAAAAAGGTATCGGAAGTGAAGATACCGACTCATGTCTAAAAAGAGGACATCTACTTAAAATAGCACTAAAAAGGTTTTTTAGTTCTAAAAATTCGCCCTAAAAACAATTAAAATTTAACCTTAAAATAAGAAAAATAAATTCAAAGCTTTTTACTAATATTAATAATATTTAGTAATTTTTTTTTGCTGATTTTAGCAAACAAATTTTATATTCCACTTTACAAAAAGTCTACTAAAATTTAGTAGCGGCTACTAATTTTTCTACTAATTTCATTGTACTACACATCAGCAGATATATTTTGCTAAGATTAGCAAAAAATACCGCTGGGCTCAAATTAGCAGAATTTCCCGTAATAACAGCAAAATTTTCAGTTGCCATTACAGACTTTTTTTGGTGGGTGTAATAATAATTCATATTTTAATATTTTGTGCTGAAAAAATATTTTCTTTATTCGTGCCGACAAACGATTTTGTTGCCAATCGAATGCTTTAGTTGCAACAACCGAATTTTTCGGTTGTAGTTACAACCGAAAAATTATTGTTATTGAGACAAACGAAGTACTGTTGCCAAAGTAAAATTTCTCATGTCTGAATTGGTTTTCTGTTGTCTCAACCTGTATTCACTGTCTTCTCTGTATTCACTACTGATTGAAGTGCTCTGTAAAATTAAAATCCGCGTTTATAACCAATTTTTTAAAAACAAATTCCATAATGACAATCATATTAAAACTAAAAATATTTAAATATTTTTAAATATTATATCCAATTAATTGGTTGTAACAACTATAAAAGCTGTCAAGGAAATTAAAACAAAACAAGTAAGAGCGGCTAAATTCGGCTATGCCGAATCTTATATACCCTTCACCATGGCTGGGAAAAAACTGAAATTTATATATGGACATATATGGAATGAACAGATTTATATTCGGATATCTTTAAGATGAATATACATGTTATACTAAAGATTACATATTACTGCATATTACAGCTCTAAAATTTTAGTTTTTGTATAAGTCTTTATGTTTTTAGCCCATTTATGTATTATTTAATTTCGGTTTTGCTGTTCTAATGATATAAAGTAATCTATTTTGTGCCACGCCAAATTCACTGATCCCGCCCACATTTAGTCAGATGTTGTCTATTGATAACCAAGATGCTTGTACCTTAATTGGACAGTTTTCCTCTTTTTGTTCTCCAAATATACAGAAAAACTGACCGACATCGTTAAGTCAACTGTGCTGTACGTATTTGTTATGTTAAAAAAAAAAATTAAAAAACAAAAAAAGTCTTAAGAAATATAAAAAAAAAAAAATTGAACAAAAAAAATTGAATAGACGAGGATCTATCGTGCGACTAAAAGAAAAAAACTATTTGTGACAAAGCGCTTAGACCAATGAGCCATTGAAAGACATACACAATCGTTGTTAATAAAAGTATTATTTATTTATTTATTTATTTATTGTATTTATTAATCATATAATTACAAATACTCTAACCGAGCACTAGCAACAAAGGCCTTCGGCTTGTTGTAGCGAAAACAGACCAGAGCCTCTGGTGGGAATTGAACCCACGACCCCCGCACTGATAAGCTAGCACGCTACCAACTACCCTACCGGGGCGCTCTGTTAATAGAAGTAAATAAACAGTTTTCGTTTAAAAGAGATTTGTTTCGTTTTTAAATGACAAATCTTTGTATATGTTTGTTGTTTGTGTATAAAAGGTGAAGAGGTGAAAGAAAAGAAGTTCAACAAATGGATGTGTTTGTTATGCATAAAATTCAGCATACATGTTAAAAAATGAAAGAATTTCACGGAAAAAATAGAGGTAGTCCTGGTTTTTTGCTTATATCTCAGCCATTTATTTCTATATAAACAGAAATGAATCACATGTGACAGAAATATATATAAAGCAAGTCCTCATCATGTCTTGGGTCTTCTTATTTCAACACACAGACGGACATCGTTAAATCAACTTCGCTCTTTATAAGGACCCAGAATAAGATCAATATTGAAAAAATTAAAAACGGAATGACAAACTTATATATACCAGCTTTAACCACCTGTGGTGAAGAGTATAAATATAAATTAAACAAAAAAATATAATTAAAAAAAAAACAGTATACAAGTTGCAAAAACATAGAAAATTTGAAAATAATATTTTACATAAACATCAACTAATAATGAACGCAACAAAAGATTTAAAAGTTGTTTTGGTGAACCTTATTAGATGTAAATATATAAATACTATATTTGTTTACTACAATTCTTCTTACGTATTCTTTTCTTCGGGAAAATTGAACAGCAATTAAATTAAAAACCAAATTATAAGTTTAAGTTTTAGTAAAAAATTCAAGATAATTTTTGATGCCTGCAGTTAGTTTATGGGCTTATTATTCTTCGATTTTGCAGTCATCTTATTTTCTATCCTTCAATTTAGAAATCTTTTTCCTTTAGTAAACACAACTTTCAGGATGTTTTGCTACAAGAAAAACTCTGATTCTCTAAAAAACAGTTTTTAAATTTAGAGGATTTTTCTTTAGGAAACAAAATCTGTTGAATGTAGTTCTCAACATCAAAAGGTTTTCCTCTAAGGAAAAATCCTTAAAATCTGAAGGTTATTCTTGAGGACTTTTAAAATGCTCTAAGATAATTTTAGTCTCTTTACAAAGTTCTTATGATCAAATGTTTTTTCTATAGAAAAAGAGTCTGCGCATTATTCTATTGATAATGGTCTTTAGAATCTGAGAATTTTATAGGAAAACATTCTCAGGATCTGAGGATTTTTTATAGCAAAAAAATTTCTACATCTTTGGAATTGCTTTTACGAAAAAGTCCTTAAAATATGAAAATTTTTTAAAACGTAAAGTACTTTGATTATGAAGTTTCCTTTGGACCATTAAGTTTGAGTAAATTGTTTGGCTTTAATATCCAAAATTTTAACAATTAAAACTTATTCAAATGTTTGAAGACATCGGTTATTATCATTGTGAAAAAATTAAAACATTACAATTTCAAATTTATACAAATTTTAGAATTTTTAACAAAAATATTGCTTAATTTCATACTGAAAAGTTAAAGCTCGAGTTAACAATTGATTAAAAGAAAATGCCGACAGTTGCTTTTTTGGATTGGAATAGTCAACTCATTTTCTTTATAAAAATTGCAAATATTTTAATGTTTTACACTATTTTTATACGATTATTTTATGCAATTACGGTTACGTTTAAATGGTGTGATTAACCGCGGTTACGGTTAATACCGAAATGCAAAACAGTGCTTTCCCGGTTTAACAACAAAAAATAAATAATTGAGCGATAGAATATTTGCAATAACTTTTTTATTTCGAGAGTTAAAATATCATCTTTGGGATGTTGAAGAGTTGATATCAATTAATAAGATGAACATATGTTGTATTAATAAATTTCTAAAAAAAACGTGTCAAAAAAACTAAAGCGCCAGATTACCAAGTGTTGTAGTATCGCCAGCATATTTTAATATAATTTTTATAGACGTATACGCACCCAGCAAAAACATGGTATCAACTACTTACCAGGCTATTTACTCGCTTAATTACTTTTGTTCGCGATGTCCAAAAAGTAATGGGTAATCATTATTTTTTGGCTGTTCATAAGCGAGAGGGTAATGACCACCCATTACATTGTGTTTTTTGTAAGTGAGACGGTAATGACCACTCATTACATTTGGGACATCACGAACAAAAGTAATTTAGCGAGTAAATATGCTAGTAAATAGTTAAAACCCTGTTTTTGCTGGGTAACTAGTACATAGTTAAATAGTAATACATTTTAAATAGGGGAATTCTTTTTTGAAAATTTTTCTTTCAAATCAAACCTAATATAACTCATACATAAGTTTTTAATGAAAATGTATGTTTTCCACCAAATAGTTATTTTAGCAGCATGACAAATGTGCAACATCAACTCCGCGAATTTCTTCCAGAGGTGGGCTAGACACAGGGAAAATATTAGTTGGAAATTTGTTCCAATTACAATAATTTCACAACTACAATATAATTTTGGTTATAACTACACAAAAAATAAATAATACAAGGACGAAGGCCTCTGCAGCCAGTTCCTGTAACTGAAATATTATTTGTAAATTAACTTTACTCTAAATAAATTAAAATAAAATAAATAAATAAAATAAATAATACTAAGAAATAGTTTACTTTAGTGACAAAAAGTTTAAAACTGTAACTAAATTTATGTATATTTATCAGAAGTCAAAGAAACTGAAATTTCTTTAAACTGATTCGATGCTGGCAATTAATTAGCTACAGCACTCAAATTTAAAAAAAAATGTATGTTAACTAATGCTTTACTAAGAATTTTACACTGAATGTTGGTTGTGTTTATCAAAATAAAAATATACAACGTTAATTTTGTGAAAGATTTTCAGTTGTAATACAAAATCACAAAACACTAAAAATAACTTTAAATCGATTTTACTCACCATAACCAACAAAAAAACACTATGACAGAAACCCAACAATATTAAGAACAATAACTGTCAATAACAAAAATATAAAAATTTAAGTCAAACAAAACAAGAATTTTAAATAAAAATTTAAACAAAAATCTATTTTTTCGATAATTTTAAAAACTAGGATAGAACATAGTATAGTGGAAGGGCATCGCTTTTGCGAAAATTTTGGAATTTCGATGCACATACATATTCATTTAAAATAGGGATGGAAAATATGTTTTCTGTTATTGTACCAACCAGACAAACAAATTGTACTTTTTCGATCCTCATGGTACCAAAATTTGTTCCGCTTTTTTTTAACACTTTTATCGTATTGAGTCATATTTGCTTAAACACTAAAGACTTAAAAAAATTTAATTGACGTGGTGAAACAAAATTTATCGTTAACCACAAAACTTTGAAAAATTTTACTCTAATTTTTATAAATGTCACACCTTTTTTTCTGTGTGTCCGCCTCCCTTGAAGGGCAATTTAACCTTTTCAGGATTTGCTATTAAAAAATTTAAAGGCATTTAATAGCTTTTTAGAAATAATACACTTTTTTCTTATTTTTTTGTTTTGTATTGAGAGGTAATTTAAAATCAGCTGTTCAATGTTGCCACTTCCGAATATATTAGTACAATGTGTATGTAAACATTTGGTACATTTGATGTGACACCAATTTAGAGCCGGTTCAACTTAAAACTGACTTAATTTTTTACTATAGCAGCTAAAAAATAAAAACATGTTTTTAATTTATAGTTGCTTTAAAAAAAAGTCGACTTTATGTTATGTTGTTTTATCAAGTTATAAATTGAAAATTTGAAAAAATTTCAAATTGTACTAAATGAGCCACGGTAGTAGCACGGTACCAACCAAGCTGAAATTGTACCAAAAAAAGTACAATTGTACCATGTTTTCCATCCCTGATTTAAAAGTGTTGTTGCATTTTTCTAATATTTCATTATTATCATCCATTAATTTTAACAACAAATAGAAAAAGTATCTGATATATAACTTTTTTAAGATAATCTCCTAATGATTAAATAATTTAATAGTTGTTTTTGTAGAAAGTTTATATAGGAAAAAAAAATACTTATTATCGAAGTTGTTTTTTTTTTAATAAAAGAATCTGAGGGTTTTTCTATAACCAAAACTCCTCGGAGAGTGTTTGTGGGAAAAATTCTCAAAAGCAAATGTTATTTTAAAGGTCAAAATCTTCAGCAACTGAGGGTTTTTATATAGAAAGTAGTTCCCAGAATTTAATTTGTTTTATATGAGCAAATGTTCTAAAAATCGCATATTTGGAAAAATCCTTACAATGTTATTGTTTTTTCTATAGGAGAAAGTTCTCAGAATATGGATGTTCTTCTTACAGGAAAAGTCCTCAGAACCCAAGAACATTTTCATATAGAAAAATAATAATTCTTAGGAATCTATCAAACAAATAAAAAAAAAACCTTAGGAATTTAAATAGTTTTCCGTATTAAAAACTCTTGGCCATCGTGAAATTTATGCATAGAAACCTTCCTTTTCTAAAGAACATTTTCTTTAGAAAAGCTAAAAGATTTTTTGGTATTTTTTATATAGAAAAATACTCAAGTTCTAAATACTCAAGTTCTAAATACTCAAGTTCTAAAGAATACCTTAGATTTTTGTATTTCTTCCTAAAGAAAAGCCCTCAGATTTTAAATATAAGATTAGAAGAACCTTCCAAGCCCTTCGATAGAAATAACTTTTTGTATAGAAACCATAAAATAAAGAGAAGTTTCTCTTCAGAAAAACTTTAAGATTATGGGGAAATTTTTCTGCAAATAATCTATCAGATTCTAAGAACTTGGACAAATTTTTAGATTCTGATGACTTTTTGCTACAAAAATACTTTCAGACTTTTTCAAGTAGAAAATCTTACAGATACCGAGGATTTTTTTTCTACGGAAAAACTTTCATAATCTAAGGACTATTTCCTAAAGAATATTCTGTCATTATTGTTTATATTTATTATTAATCTTAGTAGTTTTGTTTTTGTATTTATATTAAATTTTTACTAATAAAATAAAATTAAAAAAAAACAATTGTAAACAGCTTTTTGTTTAATTTAATAGGAGTTTGTAAAAAAATTCGTTCGGGTCTACCAAATAGTCAATTCGGTCGGGATTACCAAATAAATTTGGTTGGGGTAACTTTTATATATTGATTACAGTAACCGAATAATGTGATAGTACATGTAACTATCATAATTCGGTTGGTGACAAATTCAGATGACACAACGAATCTGTTCTCTGTGTGTAGTAAACATTGTAACATTGAAAATCATGAAAAAAATATATAGAAAGCTTAAAGATAATTGGTACACCCACAAAACAGATTTGTGCTGTCAACCGAATTTGTTTCCAAACGAATAGTTGCAGCAACCGAATTTTTTGGTTGTGAATACCGAATTGTTATTAAGGCAATCGAAGCACTGCACTCACCAAAAAAAGTCTGTAATGGCAACTGAAAATTTTGCTGTTATTACGGGAAATTCTGCTAATTTGAGCCCAGCGGTATTTTTTGCTAATCTTAACAACACATGTCTGCTGACGTGTAGTACAATAAAATTAGTAGAAAAATTAGTAGCCGCTACTAAATTTTAGTAGACTTTTTGTAAAGTGGAATTTATAATCTGTTTGCTAAAATCAGCAAAAAAAAAATACTAAATATTACTAATATTAGTACTAAATTTTAAATTTATTTTTTTATATCGAGCATCAAAAAACATTTTATACAAAATTAAAAAAAAATCAAAGGCTTAAAAATCTAAAAAATTGTTAAAACATAAACGAATTTATCATTTTGTTTTAATTTGGTAATTTCTGTTTTGAAAAATATTTTGGTCAATGTTTTTTTTACTTTTAAGGTTAAATTTTAATTGTTTTTAGGGCAGATTTTTAGAACTAAATAACCTTTTTAGTTCTATTTTAAGTAGGTGTCCTCTTTTTAGACATGAGTCGGTATCTTCACTTCCGATCCCTTTTTTAAACCTATGTAACATTTTAGGGCAATTTAAGTTTGTATGTATAAGTTTAGATTATTAGAAATAACATTTCCTTCCTTTTTAAAATTAGTAATTTTTTTGCTAATTTTAGCAAATCAGTTTTCAAAAATTTGTAAAATGATTTCTGAAATTAGCAACAAAAATATGTAAATATTCTGTAAAAATTCTGTAATATGTAAAATGTAAATAGCAAAAAGATTTTCTAAATAATAGTAAAGTGGGATTGAAAACCGTTTACAAATTTTTCTACTAACTTTTTTTCCTGAGTGTGTTCATAGTGAAAACAGATTCGTGCTGACAACAGAATTTGTAGCCAATCGAATGGTTCGTTTGTGGTAATCGAATTTTTCAGAAAACCAATTGAGACATGAGTAATCTGATTGATACAAAAGTAATTCGGTAGTCCCAACTGAAAAATTCGGTTATCAAAACTGAACCATTCGATTGTCCACAAATTCGGTTGGCAGCATAAATCAATTTTCTGGTTGTTGTTACAATCAATTACTTATGTCTTAATTGGTTTTCTGTTGTCACAACCGAAAAATTCGGTTACCACAACCGAACCATTTGATTGGCTACAAATTCGGTTCTCAGCACAAATATTTTAACACAAAAATTTTAATTACAGCTGACATATGAAGAATTTAAATTTAAACAAAAATTATTATTTTGGCAACGACATCACTTTGTGCAACAAAAATAGCGAATGCTCCCTCCTTCTACCCAACTAAAAGATTTTCAAGGCCAACCGCATTATTTATGCACTGAAGTAATTTAATATGAATGTGGTTTTAATGAGTACAAATTAGTATAGCAAACATGATCAGTTTAAGAACAAATACTAAAAAAAACTCAATTTTCGAAATCCTTCTGAGGTCCTTATCATACTTTTATAACATTTCCGAGTATGATCACTCGAACGAATGGTAAATTTATTTAAAATTTACCATTCGTAAATAATTTACCATTCGTAAATAAAATAGATTGCACTACTTCTTCCCTATTTGGACACATAAAGAATTCCTCCTTTTGCCAGGGGTTTAAAAAATGAAAGGGGTCATATTTTGGAAACCCAATTTTTGGGGAACTTTTATCACTTCAGATTTGTATTTAGGGAGAGCCGTTCACTCACAAGAGTAAGTAGTTTAAAATAACTGAAAATGTTATTTAAAATAAATGAAAAATAAATAAAGACGGGGCTAACTTTTTAAGAACTATTTTTTAATTTTTTAATGTTTATAAATTAACTTACAAAAATAAATAATAGAAAAATAATGAAATAAATAAATAAATTATTTTAACTGTTAACAAACTAACCACAAATCCGTAAAAACAAGTGCTATTTCCTTAATTTATTTATTTATTTATTTTAACTATCAACAAATTAACTACAACTAACTGAAATGTCATGAAGATAAATAATACTTCATTTATTTCGTTTTTTTTTGATGCCATATAAGTTAACATTAAAGTCTGTAAAAATAAATGACTTTTCATTTATTTTGTTTATTTTTACTATCAGATAATTAACTATAAAAAATAAAAACCATTTATTTTACAAATTATTTTAAATGGAATTTTTAACTGCAACAGAAAATCTGTATTTATATCCCAGCAAAAATAAATGGAAGTGATTCTTAAGGAATTAATTTTTCATTGATTCCAAAGTATCGTTTAGTTCGGATAATTCTCTTCTTAGGCAGTTCTTTTTAACAATTTCCAAAAATTCGATTTTTAATGAAATTTAACACTTTTCCAAATCTATGACGGCTAACTACTTTTAAAAACAACTAAATTTAAACATTTATCATAGATATTTCTATATAAATTTGATATTTATAACTATGGTTTAAGTTTAAGTGATTTCTTTCAATCTTTAACTTACCAGATTTTAAATTCTAAAAATCGTAGTTATTATTGTTAAAAAAAGTAAAAAATTTATTGTAGTAAAAATTGCAAGCATTTCCAGTTAAAATCTAAATTAAAAATTAAAAATTAATTTGGGAACATCAAAAGATCTCAAAACCATAAGGGTTTTACCCCTTAAGTAGTATAAAAGGGTGCTTGAGGTCAATGATTTTCGATGTAACAAATTGGTATCATTGCGACAAAAACATTGATATATAACCCTTTAAGATCCGACTGTAAATACAGAAGATATGACAAAAAAATTAAAAATGCCCTACATTCGGCAACAAAAAAAATTAAAAAAAAAAATAAAATAATAGTTCCGCTGGAATTATTGGAATACTTTCCTAGCAAAAGTTTATTGCTTTTTTGCGAGCTTTCATTTTAAAATATTAGGGCAGTTCATTAAGGTGGTAGCAACTGAGATCTGGTGGGTTAATACTAGAACGGGTTACTTGAGGTCAATGGCTCCTTCGAGGAAAACATCGGTCTCCCCGAGACAAAAAACATTGATATACAACACTTTAAGATCCGACGGTAAATGGCGAAGATATAAAGAAAAATATAAAATGGCGACCCCTACGTTCGGCAAAAAAAAAAAAAAAAATTTTCGAAATTTTCTTGTTAAAATACTTTATATTTGAGGGTGTACGGTGAACTTTTTTTTTTTTGCCTGTAAGGTGGTACGGTCTAGTGCTCATCATTAAAGAGTAAGTGTTGATTAAGTAAGGTGTCAAAATAATTTATCGAAGAATTTTTTTGAAATATGACTGGTCGAATTTCTCTTACACTTAAAGAAAAAATTAAAATAATAAATGTGTGTGAACAAGAAAAACTTTCAATGCGTGAAATTGCAAAAAGGTAAAGAAACAAACCATTTTGGAAAAAAAGTTAGTAATTATGTAAGTTTTTTTAGATTTAATATTGGTAAAACTCAGTCTGCAAGCATTCTAAAAAATAAAGAAAGGTTACGAACTCGACAAGATTTGTTTTGATTGGTTTGCAATTGCCAGAAGCAAGAATTTGCCTATATCAGGACCAATTATAAAGGCAAAGGCCAAGGAAACAGCTGAGAAAATAGGTTATCAAGATTTTTCTGCATCAAATGGGTGGCTACAAAAATGGCGCAAGCGACACAATGTTACTTTTAAGTGCATATCAGGAGAGGCAGCGGATGTTCCTCATGAAGATGTTTCGCAGTTTAAGAATAAACTTTCTTCAATACTAAGTCAGTACAAACCAGACGACATTTACAATGCAGACGAAAGTGGTATTTTTTTCGAGCACTTCCAACAAAAACATTGGCTCTTAAATCAGAAAAATGTACCGGAGGTAAAATATCAAAAGAAAGAATAACAATCTTGTTTTGTGTAAACATGGTTTTAGAGAAAGAAACTATGTTAGTTATTGGTAAAGCTGCGCGTCCACGTGCATTTAAAAACATTTCTATTGCCGAATTACCAGTTGATTGGAAATCCAATAAAAAGGTATGGATGACAAGAAAGATAATGAACGAGTGGTTGCATCAATTGGATAAAAAAATGAGATCTTGCAATAGAAAAATTATTTTATTTTTAGACAATGCTGCATCTCATCCTAAGGACCTGTCACTAACCAATATTAAAATAACTTTTTTGCCAGCAAATACAACTTCGGTTTGCCAACCTCTGGACCAAGGCATAATTCAAAGTATTAAAGTTAACTACAGAAGCTTGATTTTGAATAACGTAGTCTCAAAAATTAGCACAGCCGAATCAGTATCAGATCTGTCAAAGAATATCAGCGTGTTGGAGGCAATATGTTTTATAAAAACAGCTTGGAATAAAGTTGAAAACTGTTTTCGCAAAGCCGGATTCATGTATCAGAACCAAACTGCCGACGAATTTGTTCCAGAAGATGATGTGCCATTAGCAACTCTATTGAATTTTCAAAGAATTTCAGAAGCTAACGAGGGTAGTTTTGAAGAATATTTGAATATCGATAACATTGCATACACTGAAAATGACGATATTGAAATAAACTTCGATAATACAAATCCTCCAGAAATAATATCAAGTGATTCAGAAGAGGATGTTCTAGAGGAAGAAATCGATCAAATTAAATCGTTAGATGAAGCCCTAACACAGATATCACGTTTGAAAAAATTCGCTTTTAATGATTTTGTGACATACGAAAAATTAAATAATTTGGAAAACCATTTCGAGGAAATGTACAAAAAATGGAGACAAACAAACCATAAGCAATTCGCCAGTTTTTTTTTTTTAACCACATAATTTAATAGTTTATTGTTTTTTTCTTGAAAAAGATCTCATTTTGATTTTTTATTGTTTACAGTGAAGTTATTTTTTTTATCTCTAAAAAAGATCTCATTTTGTTTTTCTTATATGTTTATATAAATTTCGTTTTTTTTTTAAGTTTATCGTTAAGTTATTTTTTTAGCTGGAAGGAAGATCTCATTTTGCTTATTATTCATTTGTCTTTATATAAATGGGTATTTGTGAATCTTAAAACTGAAATTAATTTTAGAAATAAATAAACATACATACTGAAGTTGTAAGCGTTTGAATTTGGTTCACTACCATACAGTCATTTAATAGCAGATAAATCCTGACCATTTTAACTCAACTATCCCGTGGGCGCACAGTGTGAGATTTAATCAATCTGGCATCTCGAAATTCAAAAAAAAATGTTTTCGTAACTCGCTCATATTTTTTTTTACGTAAGAAGAGACCCCAATTGTTACGAAAATAAGCACAAAAGAGAATAAAAAAATGTTATTGGCGTGATAACAGCTATCAAACACGTGCAATTGCATAGCATGCAAAAATTGATTTGCAAGCTTGCATTGATCACAAAAGTTTGAGTGATCAGGTCGAAGTTGTGAGTGGTTTTTTTTGGCCTAAAATATTTTTTGTATGAAGGTTATTACTTAAACTTAAAATTTTTGCTTTATACAATATTTATTTTTGCACTCAAGTATTTTGAAAAAATTGTTTTATAACCAGCTAAAACGTAAGACAAATTTTAAAGCTTTCAAATCTTTGATAGACTAGAACTTCCAAGTCCCACGGAGTTCCGTGATGGGAATGCCAGCAGAATCTTTGTTAATGTGCTCAAAACAAATTTCAAAAATAAAATCCTGCCCATTTTTTGCCTTTTTTTAGTATGAGTGAAATATCGCGAGAGGATTTGGTTGAGCAAGGTGAAAAGCAAAAAAACAGAAGCGGTCGAAAAGCACGTTATATCAATTTTTGGAAAAGATGTTGACGATACCAAAATTAAAGATTAAAGCTTTGCTTCCAATTTCAATCGCGATGGAGCAAATCTCACCGTGATAAAGCAAGAATTATGCATGACAATGCTATTTGGCTAAGTTCAAAAATTTCTGCTGTTGATTTTGCTCTTGATCACGCACCATCAACTTCAAAACAAATACCGCAACGCGGAAGTCGAGAAAAAGAGTTTGCTGAAAGTGCTTCGAGTACATAAAAACGGAAATGCAAAGAGTTAATATCAAATGTAGCTTCGGAACAATTAACTATGGCTACCGCAATGCATCTGAGATCCTGTGGAAAAAGAGACTCAGCAAACATTGTCAAAGAGTTGTCGGCTGCATCCCCTTCGAGAGGTACAGCTATAAAAAGAGCAAGGGTAAGCATTACTGAAAAGAAAAGTTTTACACCAGATCAAGCACTGGCCATGATGGTAGACGAAAACTGAGCAATACCGTGGAATACGATTGCATACGATACCATACAGTCCGAAATTGTATCCATGCTATGACCTCGTTAAGCAATCAAAATTATTGTGCTACCCAAGCCTTGTTACTGTTACTGAAACATATGCCGAAATCAATTTGCAATCCTTAATAGACCACACGGTGAAAAGATTAATAGATGCACAATATGAGGTTTTTATGTCGTTCCCTGCCATTCAGGATGAATTAAGCATAATAATAAAATGGGGATGCGATGGAGCTGAACAGAACCGTTACAAGCAAAAATTTTCGGATGACAACATGTCAGCCGAAAGCATGTTTTCTCTTTCGATGGTGCCTCTTCAACTTAACTCTGGAGCTGAAGGAAGGAAACATATTTTTTGGCAAAATCCAGCTGCGTCTTCGACAAGATATTGCAGACCGATCAAATTTATTTTCCCGAAAGAGACGCGTGAGGCCATTAAAGCAGAAGTGGAGCATATTCGGCAGCAAAATTCTGTTTTGAAACCAACTAACTTTGAGCTTCACGGTTATAGTTTCACGGTTAAAGCCAATTTAATTCTATGTATGATTGACGGCAAAGTCTGCACCGCTCTTTCAAATTACACGTCATCGCAAGCGTGCTATTTATGTGGTTCAACTCCAAAAACTATTAACGACGATGAAAATATACTTTCTGTTGGTCTTTCACCTCTACATTCCTGCATAAGGTTTATGGAGTGCTTGTTACACATTTCTTACAGATTGGAAATAGAAAAATGGTACGTATCAGGCGATGAAAATAAGGAGAGCGTTGCAAGAAGGAAGAAAAAAATACAAGACAGGTTTAGGAACAAAATGGGTCTTCTTGTGGATATGCCGAAACAGAAAACAGGAAACACAAATGATGGCAAGAAGATTTTTCAAAGAAGCAGAAAAGACATCGGATATTACAGGCATAAATGTCGATCTGATCAAGCGGTTTCGAGTAATACTTATTTGCATAAAAAGCGGCTATTTTATCAATATAGATGCGTTCCAAAATTTTACGTCAGAAACAAGAGAGCTTTATTTGAGTTTATATCCTCGGTACTATATGCCAGTAACTGTCCACAAAATATTGTTTCATGGAGGAGCCATCATTTCTTCATGCATTCTTCCCATAGGAAACTTTTCTAAAGAAGCGCAAGAAGCACGCAATAAAGAGTCGAGACAGTATCGCGAACTGTTCACAAGAAAAGCGTCCCGAGTTGACACCAACATAGATTTATTGCATAGGTTGCTTATCACGTCAGACCTTTGATTGCAATTCTACGTTTGCCCCCAAAAACCAAGCATTCTACTTTACCTTCTGAGGTCATTGCACTTTTGTCTGACACCCAACTAAATGATGAATTTGATGATTTAGCATAAAAAACTTTGCTTCCAGCTCTCTGGAATTTTTATTTTTGTATAAATTTCTTATTTTTTTTTATTCTACTTTTCGCTTTTTACTTTTGTATTATTTGTATATAATTTCTTTATTTTGGTTTTTGATTAATATATTATTTTGAATATTTTCCATTCTTTTAAGAACTTTCGTTGAATTTTTTAGTTTTTCCTCTTTATTATGTTTTAGATATCAATAAATTTAACATTGAAACAACATTAACTTTTTATTTTTCTCATTTGCAAAGAACCATAGAAACTTGAAGCATTTTATAGAAATGGTTGTATAAGGTACTTATATCAATATATCGACAAGTTTTAGTTAGAAGAGAAAAAAACGAAGAAATTTTGAATATAAATCTGTAAAAAAATTGTCCCCAACTAGTGTTTTTGAGGATAGTTCGGAACTAGTCCCCTTTGACACTAGTTGGAACTAGTTATCTTTCACCATATTGAAGCTTATAATCTCCTTAACGATCGTGCCAAATTTCAAGTTGATATCTCTAAAACTTCATATAAAAATTAATTTTGAGATGCTAGATTGACTAAATCTCACACTGTGGGGCGGACACCTCCCGTTAACGGACAAAACTACTGTGACGGTCGGTGTCCGCCCACGGGAGATTTCACTGTATATGTAAAATGGGTTGAAAAATATATATATTTTTTTTAATGTTAAAAATTTAGTTATTTAAAAACAAATATATGGATAACTTTTTAAATAAACTACAGTCAGTTACTTAAAAAATATTTTAATTGTAAAAGTTTGTGCAAAAACAGTGTCGAATGTCGATAGGGAAATAATTTAAGAAAAATAAGCTGCAGAGCAATCATCGATTTCGTGGGAATTTTTTTTTACAAAAAGCACTTCTTTTTTTTATTCTGCACTATTATCGGGTATTCTATTGGTACTATAAAAATTAAAGTTTAAAATTTTGTCACTTTGTGTGCATTTAGTGGGTGAAGATTTTATCAAAATTTAAATTTTCTCCTTATGTGTTAGTATGTTGTGTAACGAATTAATAAATTAATCATACTCCACCGCATGTATTTTTGTAATTTAAATAAAATACTTGGGATGTCAACTAATTAATTTCTCCCAGAGTGTTGGAAAATAACAATTATAAAGTCACCCATGCTGTCGACTTTATAAATCTATATTTTTCTTCAGTTTATTATAAAATAATTGAAATTAAATAAAATCATTAATAACAATTATAACAGTAATTAGAAAATAAAACAAACTCAAAAAATATAAAATTTAGAATTTTGTTTATTCAAATTGTATTTTACAAAAACTATATAAAAAAAAACAAATAATGATAACATAAAACTAAAATTATAAAATACAATAATAAAAAAATATATTTAATAATGAGTTATGAAATGCAATCTGTATTTAAATGGAAATTATGCCATATTTATAACACAATTAAACAGGATTTCAATTAAATTACTTTAAAAATGTATGATGATTACATTACAAATACATAGTTAGTTGTAAGGTACATGTACAGGATGCAAACAATAACTGTTATAAGCTCAATTGATTTCTTAATTTCATCATAACTTTAGTAATTTTCTAAAAAATTTATTTGATTATATTTTTTTTTTTTTAATATACAAATTTAAAATTTTATTTTATATTTCTTTAATATGCAGTGAAGCTTATTAGAGTTAGTAATCTACACCCTGTATATTTAAGTATTTAAATATATATATTTATTACAACTAAAATTATAATATTAATATGTATTATTAATGGCATAATTTCATTTAAAATTCATTTATGTAAAGTATAATTAATATGTTAATGAATGTTAGTTATGTGGTTGCTGTTGTTTATTGTTGTTAGAAATTTTCTTTTCGAATGAATGAATTTTCAATGAAATTGGAAGTCGTTGTTTTCTTTTTTTTTTTTTTTTTTTGGTTAATATTTTAATTACACAACATGGCAAATAATTTAAGCTACAAACTTGTTCTAAAAGTCTTAGCTTCCTTCTGTGGGTATGTTCTTCTAATCTATCAACATATTCGCGTAATTCTTCAATTTCTTCTTTTACTTGTTGTACAGTGTCTAGTTCATGTTTTATGGCCACCATATCACGTTTTACCTGCGGCAAGATAAACAGTTAAAATAGTGTTAATGAAAAGTTTTGAAATAATTTGATAAAAACTTACTTCTGACACTTCACTTTGACAACTTTCTACAGATTTTGTTAATTCTTGTAGTTGTGTGCGTATTTCACACAAGGCGACTGTTGTTTCCATGTGTCGATCGCCTCTTTGCAGCTCATCCAATTTCGCTGATAAATTCATACTCATCACGCTGACTTGCTTTTGCAAACTAAATTTTGTTTCCATTATTTTTTATTTTTTTCAATAAAGTACAAAAAATTTAAAAATAAATAAAATTTTAGAAAATGTTTTAATATTGTTATGTTAATAGTATTAATTTTGTTAAAGAAAAATATTAATTTTTGTATTACAAAATGCATAATGAAAAAAATGTTGTTATGAATAAATGCTATAGAAGTGAATGAAACAGTTTTAAAGTACATTATAATTAATAAATTTATCTACAATAATTTAAAAAATAACTAAACATTGAAAGGTGTGTAAATATGTGTGAAAATTTTTGTCAAAATATGTGTGATCATAATGAAAACTTAACGTTTTTTTTCGATCCTAAAGAATGTTATAGTATAATCTCTCAACTGCATAGTGTGTGTGTGTGTTTTATATTAAAAATTATAAAGTATGATGTTCGTTCGAAATCAAGAACATTTTTATTTGCTAAGCCTTATTTCCACAATAACCCGTAAGATACTAACTGTGACTTTAACTGAAACATTTGTAATTGTTTCACATATAAAATTATAATTTAACTGACGGCTAAATTTTAGCTGGACATTCAGTAATCGGACTAAATGCATAGAAAAATAATTTCACAATTAAAGGTAGTACATATTTGGTCTAAATATTAACCGTTTCTATTGCAATAATTATAACTAAGATTATGACTGATCATATTATGATCAGTGCGAACGATTTTATCAACATTTAGGATCATATTATGATCACAATAAAAATACTCCATGTTATTATATCAAATTATAATAAAAGAATAATCACAATGTTTATAAATATGATTATAACTAATCATATTATTATTATTGAAGACGATTGTGTTATCACTTAGGACCATGTTATAATCACTGGAATCTGATTCGTTATCGAAATCAATACTCCATATTATGATAAAATAAAATAATATTACCATAATAAATTATGATAAAATAATTATTACTAATCATATTCTGATCACTGTGGACAATTTTATCAACATTTAGGATCATATTATAATCACTAGGATCCTAAGAGTACTCCTTATTATTATACCTAATGATAATACTAGTCATATTATAATCAGCACGGTTGTATCATCGCTTAGGAACATACTATGATAACTGGAATCATAATATGATGATAATAATCATAACAATACTCCATATTACCACAACAAATTATGATAAAATAATTATCCTTATCATCATAAATATGATTCTTACTGATCAAATTATGATCACTGAAGACGATTTTATCAACACTTACACTCACCAAAAAAAGTCTGTAATGGCAACTGAAATTGTTGCTGGAAAATTTTGCTAATTTAAGTCCAGCGGTATTTTTTGCTAATCTTAGCAACATATGTCTGCTGACGTGTAGTACAATGAAATTAGTAGAAATATTAGTAGCCAGTACAAAAATTTTAGTAAACATTTTGCAAATTGAAAATTAAAATCTGTTTGGTAAAATCAGCAAAAAAAAAAAAAAAATTATTAATATTATTAATATTAGTACAAAATTTTAAATTTATTTTTTTTTATCGAGGCTCAAAATTTTTTTATTTTATTTATTTTTCTCAAAAAATATTTTAGGCAAAATTAAAAAAATATCAAAGGCTTAAAAATCTTAATTTTGTTTTTATTATTTTGTTTTAATTTAGTAACTTCTGTTTTGAAAAATATTTTAGTCAATTTTTACTTTTTAGATCAAATTTTAATTGTTTTTAGGGCTGATTTTTAGAACTAAAAGTGGATATCCTATTTTCAGATATGAGTCGGAGTATTCACTTCCATCCTTTTTTTTAATCTATGTAACATTTTAATTAGAATTAACATTTCCTTCAATATCCGTTTTTTTAATATCAGCGAATTTTTTTTTGCTAATTTTAGCAAATCGGTTTTCAAAAATTTGTAAAATGATTTCTGAAATTAGCAACAAAAATTTGTAAATATTCTGCAAAAATTATGTAACTTGTAAAATGTAAATAGCAAAAAAAATTTACTAATTAATATTTTTTTTACTAAAAATCAGTACAAAAAAGTAAAGTGGGAGTGAAAACTGTTTACAAATTTTTCTACAAACTTTTTTTTTTTTGGGTGTAGGATCATATTACAACATAATTATTACAAATTTCAATCATAGCACGATATTCCATATTAACATATCATATGTTGATAAAATACTGAAAATTTCATTATCATAATATATTTATTTTTGTAACTATTGTCGTCACAACCATAATTCTCAGAATATATGATGTACTTTGTATATGATTGCCCTAACTATGTGTTTTCTTTGCGTGTTGGCCGAAATGTATTAGTGTACCAATCAAAATGTCTTAATAAAGTTAATTTTATGGAAGATCAATAGATTTAAAATTACATATCGCCCATTCCATAAGATATGGCACAGTACCCCACCAAATGTCTTTAAAATTCAATAATACTTTGCACAAATATCGTCACCTAAAGTGCAAAAGAGCGTAACTAAATTTTTTATAATATTTAAGGAAGCAATTTAAGAAATTTATAAATAAATCTGACTGTTTTGATGATAGAACGATAAAATTTTGTGAAGATATGTAGTTCAACCACATAGCCACTTGGAAAATTACAAAAACATTTTTAATTCGAATTTTGTTCATAAAACCTCTATTTATTTTACGCATAGAAGTCCGAAATTTTATTGACGATTATGAAATTTAATCATAAACATTAATAAAAGCGGTTTTGAAAATATTGTTGGTTACGCCCTTTTAAAGGGTGTCCCAAGAAGAACGCAATTTTTAAATTTTAAATAAAACACAGATATTTTAAAAAAAATCGTTAAACTTTATTATATCGTAAAGTAGACAGAATGAGGTTATGTATGGAACAATATATCGTGCAGATGGTCGCCGCGGCTTTGCTGGCATGCACGCGATCTTTTAATGAAATTTTCAATGACCGTTTTGCATGAATGCTGCGGTATTTCATTAATGCAGCGTCCAATTTCCTCTTTTAAGGCTTGAGTCGTCGTCGGCTTATTCGCGTAAACCATCGACTTCCAAAAACCCCAAAGAAAAAAACCTAATGGTGTTAAATCGCACGATCTAGGCGGCCAATTCTGATCTCCAAAACGCGAAATAACACGACCGGGAAATGACTGATGCAGCAATTGAATTGTTTCTCTGGCTGTATGACATGTGGCGCCGTCTTGTTGGAACCACATGCCCTCCACATTCATTTCTTCAATTCTAGGCAAGAAAAAACTGGTTATCATTTCACGATACCAAACACCATTGACTGTTTGCGCTTGACCTGCCTCATTTTCATAAAAAAAAGGTCCAATGATTCCTCCAGCCCAAAAACCACACCACACAGTGACACGTTGAGGATGCATTTGCTTCTCGTGAATCACTCGAGGATTTTCCTCACCCCAAATGCGACAATTCTGCCTATTGACGAAGCCATCAAGATGAAAATGGGCCTCGTCACTGAAGATGATTTTATCGGCAAAATCAGCATTTTCATGTTGTCTCTCCAATACCCAATTAACGAACTCCCTTCGCTGTCCATGGTCAGCTGGCTTCAGTTCCTGAGTCAATTGAACTTTGTATGCATGAAGATGCAAATCTTTCGTCAAAATTCGCTGCAAAGTGGATTTGGAGACACCAATTTGCTGAGCTCGGTGTCGAATTGAGGTGGATGGAGTTTGAGCGACATCATCACGCACAGCTGCGACATTTTCGGTCGATCGACCTGGTCGATGGCGCGTTGTTATCTTAACATCACTAACAGACCCAGTTTCGGCAAATTTATCCATTAATCTCTTTACAGTTGACTCTTTTGGAGCATTATTGTGACCCCAAATTGATCGCAATTTGCGAACTTTAGCCGCAAAACTTTCACTATTTTGGTAAAACAATTTCACAATGAGAATGCGTTGTTCATTCGTGTAGCGCTCCATTTTTACTAACCTCGTACCTTCTACTAGCAAACAATAACAATTGTTCAAATGTCAAACAATGACACTTCGAATGTTGCCAGATTTAAAAATTGCGTTCTTCTTGGGACACCCTTTATATTTTTTTTAAATTCTTACCGTTACAGTATTTCTGGCATCGAGTTACTTAAACATTTTTGATACAAATGTGATAAAAATTTGACGTTTCAGTATATACAATTTACATGAATCCGCCCAACTGGTAGGTATTTTTTTAAAAACACTACAAATATTTCAAGAATTTTGTTTTAATATCGTTATTTGAATTTTTTACAGCCTATCAAATATTTTTGAGATGACGTTTTAATATAAAATAACAAAAAAAAAAAAAAAACTGAAAAAAAACAGTTAACCGTTTTTTTTTTGGAAGAAACCGAAACTGAAACCGGGGTTTTTTAAAAACAATTTTTTACCTGAACTGAAAACCGAATTTTTGAATACTCTATTTCAAAGTTAAAGCGATTTATAAAATTATATTTTCCACAATATATTATTTAATTTTTCTGAATCACAGGCGCTTTGCTAAATGATGTTTAATACATTTTGTTTTTATAATTATTACACTCTATTGTTTGAATTTCAATTATTAAAATGAAACAGAATATTTTTTATAATCCATTATTATCCATTGATAATCAAGGATGAATGCAGTTTAGCTTAAAAACTTTTATGAAAAAAAAACTCGTAAGCATAAACAGAAGTAATGAAAATGTTAATTTTTTTTCATTTTTTTTTTTTTTGGGGGGACATATGGTAAAATTGAAATATTATAATGGTATTACTTTGACATTTAACCAACCGGAAACAATAAAAATGATATGTTCTTATACAAATATGAAATATATAAGTATTATTTTTACAAATACTATGTGTGCATCAGAGAACTGCAAAATCAACTTTTTTCTTGATTTAATCATATACAAAAATTCTTGTTCACTTTTAATAATTCAACAAAATTCACTGTAGAATAAAATCAGCATCATGTTACTGAACACTGTTAAGTGATTACATTTGCATAGAACATAAACGACAGATGATTCACACTGATTCCAATTACGCGTTCAGTAACATGATGCTGATTTTATTCTACAGTGAATTTTGTTGAATTATTAAAAGTGAACAAGAATTTTTGTATATGATTAAATCAAGAAAAAAGTTGATTTTGCAGTTCTCTGGTGTGCATCCTGCAAGCTGCTTTAACTTTTGCTGCACTTTCGCTTTTTCGATAAATTGATGTTACGTCTGAATAACGATGTATGTAAATACCAGATATATACAATTTCTTTTGTAAAAACACTTATTGGTCACACAGTATTTGCATGCATATGTTGCTATACATTTTGCAACGATAGCAACTTCATTATAAATATTAATAGTCAGACGTAGTGGAGTGTAAGGAAACATTCTATATGGCAATGCATTTTATTAACCCTTAACGACGCATAAGAACTAATTTGTGCAAAAGTTGTATTGTATAGAGAAAAATTTTAATTTTAGTTGTAAAATTACAATAATAATTTTGGATTAAATCCTAAATAAACCAGTTTGATTTAACATTATTTGTTTAATCTACAGAAATTATGGGAAATGTTTATTGTTTTGAATATTTAAAGAATTTCGTAGCAACAAATCTTGGTAACATACACAAACACATACATACAGGTTGGTTGAAAAGTTCCTGCGCTCGAAATTAAAGAATACTGTTTTTGTTACGAAATGTATTTTTTTATTCAATATAATCTCCTAGAAGCTCAATGCACTTGTTCCAATGATCTTCCAATAATTTTATTCCATCCTTATAATGGTTTTCCGGAAGCTCTGCAAAATAACTGTCTACGGCTGATATGTCCTCTTCATTCGACGAAAAATGGTTTCAACGAAGGAATTTTTTAAGATTTCTGAAGAGATAGTAGTCACTGGGAGCCAAATCTGGTGAATACGGTGGATGTTCAAGCAATTCGTACTTTAATTATTTGAATTTAGCCATCGTCAAAACACTTTTGTGAGCAGGTGCTTTGTCTTGATGAAAAATGATTTTTTTCTTCTTTAAACCAGGTCTTTTCTCACGAATTTTTTCATCTGGCTGATCCAAAAGGCTGCAATAATATTCAGAGTTGATTGTTTTACCTTTCTGAAGATAATCAATCAACAAAATTCCTTTTGCATCCCAAGAAACTGATGCCATAACCTTCTTTGCTGATCGTTGTTACTTCACCTGCTTTGGAGCTGAACAACCAGCTTCAGTCCACTCTAAACGTTCATGTTTAAATTTAGGATTAAGGTGGTAGATCCAAGTCTCATCCATAGTTATAAGACGATGAAAGAAGTCAATTTTATTCGGCTTAAATCGCTCCAAATAACGCTGAGAAATTTGTTTTCGATCCAGTTTTTGTTGAATTTGTTAATGTGTGCGGCACTAACTTTCCAAACAGTTTTTTCATACGTAATTCTTCATGTAAAATATGGAGTACTCGTTCGTCCGAGATGCCTATGGCATTAGCAATTTCACGCTTAGTCAAACTTGGATATTCACTAACCATATTATGTACCTGCTCAATGATTTCTGCTGTGGTTGCAGTTTTTGGTCGTCCTTCGTGTGGATCGTCTTCAAGGCTGGTACGACCACGTTTGAATTCACCAGCCCAAAATTTAACGGTGCGTTTTGAAGGTGAGGAGTCCTTATATACTTTTAACAATTTTTAATAAATTTCTTTTGCTTTTAAACCCTTCAAAACAATAAATCTAATGACTGCACGATATTAAATTTTTTCCATATTAAAAAAAATCAATGACACGTCAACTTCAAATGGCTTGTAAACAAAGAAAGAATTGACAGAATGACTTGCAACTTTGCATGTGTTCTCAGGACAGTTATATCAACTTGAGAAAAAAGTTTGGAGCTAGCAGTGCCATCTCTTGGTGAGCGCATGAACTTTTCAACCAACCTGTACATACATATATTTATGACGACACAAAAGGTCTTTTCATATTGTTAAGACAAGAAACAACAAACAATAGTTTCAAATCTAATACAAACATTGTACATTAGAGTGGAATAAATTTGATATAAATTATATTCGAATGGAGTTTTTTTTTGTGCAGATTCTATAAGTGTTGAGGAAATATTTAACAAAATTTTTTTTGGCATATTCAGCGTATCGCACAATATAAATTAACTGCTAAAAATTTAAGCAATTGTCGTAATTTAGGCAATTGTTTGGAAGACATTAACCGATTTTCATTAATAATTTAATACATCACCTGAATCGAAAAACTTTCAACTTCGGCCCACTCTATTGTGCATATGTTAGTATAAATATGTAATGTAACATTGATTATACAAAGGACCTTTGAAGACTTATTCATTTTCTAGATATTATGTATTTGCATTATGTTTATTTGCTACAAATACAAATATAATCTTACACATTAAAACCAGTTTAATATCAATACACAAATGGAATGTTGCGTGTGGTAGATGAGCTAGACAAAATATGATCTGACATCTCAAACAATAAAAGATGCTTCAAAAATGCAACATATGATATGTACTCGTATTGTGAAGGAAGCTGGATTCTATTGGTTGTTTATAGTTGAAAAATATCTGTGTATTTTCACTTTTTTTTAAAGGTTAGGGTACAATTAAAATTAAGCAGAAAGCAGACTATGTCATGAAAATATTTTTTCGTTAAGAAATATTTCTTCAACTCTTAAAAGATCTCCACAATGCGATATTTATAGGTTTATATAACACAATGGTGATTGTGTCTTTAGGAATCCCAGCAAAACTTTGGTAATGGGTGCGATATTCTCATGTAATGATAGCTCGTTACCTTTTTCATTATTTGCAAGCATAAAGTAATAAATTACTCATTATATATGATTTATAAATGTAAAGTAATAATTAAAATATTTTTGAAAATCTATTTTTAGATACATTACTTTGTGTTTTTTTGTAGGCAAAAGGGTAATGTATGTTTGTTTTAATAACACTAGCGAAAAAAAGAAGCGCAACAATTCATTTAAGTTTAAAGCAATCAAATACTATATGCGTCGATAGCTCAGTGACTAGAGTTCTTGGCTGGCAACCAGATTTCTCTGGTTCGATTCCCATCTTGCCCACATTATTTTTAATTACAAATAATTAAAAAAAATATTTGTAATAATTTTTTTTAATAAAAATTCCTCTTTTTAAAAATCTATTTTTAGACACATTACTTTTTTCATTCTCGTAACCATATAAGTAACCCCTTACATTATCGCCTCTAAAGTAATGGGCATATACATTACTTAAATTCATCAATGAAGTAAGGTGTAAAGTAATCCATCAGCCCCTATGGCTATACATTACTTTACCCATTATTTGGTAATGTGTGGTTTTGCTGGGATGTATATATTCTAGTAGAGCAAAAATTGTGTCCCTTTTACACTATCTCGATTAGTTTTGGAGATATTGGCCATTTTTGAAAAATACAATTAAAAAAATTATTTAATTACCATTTTAAAAACTTATCATTGTAATGAAAATAATTTCATTACAATTAATATTAATGAAATGCAAATGAAATCACGATGTCACGATGAATCTGTTTCCTCTCCGAAACACTCTTAACACATCCGCTAAAAATTACGTAGGATTTTGAAATTCGACTTTATTCATCAACATAGTCTCCTTCTAGAGCGATACAATAACTCTAACGTCTTTATAACATTTCGATACCTCTTTTATAGAATGATATATCATTAGCCTCGAAATAGGCCTCTGTGTCGGCAATAACCTCTTCATTTGAACCAAATCTCTTTCCAGCGAGCATTTTTTTTGAGGCCTAAAAACAGGTAAAAATCGCTGGATTCCAAATCCTCCGAATACGGTGGGTGAGGAAGCAACTGAAAATGTAAATTGTGCAATTTGGCCGTCATTTAGAGTCATCGACACATCGTTATTGTTTGCGCACTGTGAGCAAACGCGGCGAGAACAGCTTTCTCATGGACACATGTTCATGCAAAATAGGGCTGACACGTTCCATCAATATCTTGAAGAAATCAGTTATCACCTGTAACTTTACTCTACGGTCTGCCAAAATGATTTTTTGTTATTTTTTTAATGTTGTCCGGTATCACCGCCTCTTTTGGGCGATCAGAGCGTACATACAACCACATTTAAAGTCAGCAAACCAATGTTCTACCATTTGTCTCGATGGAGCAGAGTCCGAAAAACACTTATTAAGTCAAGCTTTGGCTTGAATGGTGTTTTTTTCTATTAAAAGCAATGATAAATCAATACACGAAATTGCTTTGAATCCATTGTTTACAAAATCGCAAAAGTAACTTGTTCACTAATGACCGAATTTTTGACGGGTATCATCTGAAGGTAGGTAGTTCCAAAAATCTTATAGATTTTTCATTAGTGGCGCCACCTATGTGCCCTCCTTACGGATACAACCGAAGTGTTTATTTTCAAAAACATGTATCATGATCTTGTTTTCAAAACCGAAAAGGATCTAGGCTAAAAGAAATAAACACTGTCATTTTTTGTTGACATTGAAGTAGCTTTTGACAATGGTACTTTTGCCTCTTTGGCTGCGGTGCATGGAGTGTAAAAAGTTTTTGTTAAATGCATTCACTTTATGTTATCTAAAAGTCAATTGATCGCAAAGAGTAAGTGGGGCACAATGGTCACAGTTGTTGTGGTGTGATTCGTGGTCGGCTCACTTTTAGTGGTGTGCACATCCATACTTATGCAAGTGATACTAGAGATTTTCTCTCTTTTATTACAAAGAGTTCAGTAAGAATAGTTTGCAAAAAAATGCAAGCTGTTGTGAACCCGATGAATAGCAATTGCAACAGGCATGGGCTATCTGTTAATACGAACAAAACTACGTTGGTATTGTTTCTCCGTAGGACCCAACATGTAGGTCTAAGGCTTTCGGGGTTCCTCTCTACGGAGGTTAAAAAATAAACTAATTTGGACAAAGCACATTAATGTAAAGATATCCCAGAGACTTTCGATTTTCTGGCGGTGCCAGAGAGCTTTTCAAAAGGCTTGTTGGGGTGTAAAACCTTCAGGTGTATACTGGAAGTACCTTGTAGTTATCAGACCCATCATAACTTACACATCGAGTTCTGTAGAAATTAGGGAGTAATCACTCTGAGTAGAAGCATAGGGACAATACGAATTGGATTATTCTGTTTATTTTTAAATTGATGGATTTATTACTAAACGGATCCAGGGTTGGTATCTGGACGATGTGGACTGGTACTCTTAAGCCATGAACAGAATGCCAACAGTTTTTTTGATTGAGATTTTTAATATTTTGGATGTCCATAATCTGAGGTAACAAGCAGACTGCGCTTAAGGCAGTTGCATCACCTACAACTTCATTCTGGATGTTTCAAGAGTATATTAAATTCCATGAATCCAGAACCGCAACTGGGTATCAGCATGTTATGGTTAGTAAGTTAGATCAGCTCATTTATGAAATCTGTTTCCATTGAAAAGTGGTTAGACGAGACTATCGGCGGTAGTACGAAATGGTTTTTGAAGCAAACCAGATGAGAATGTGGTAAGAAACCTACTGCGGCAAGTCTGAAGGATAATGCAATATTGTTACTGTCCAGCTTTCTCTAATACCAGACATTGTATTTTAGGTAGTGACGTCTGGTTTATGGATTCTGTTCATAAATAGCCCCTGACTAATTTTTTTCAATTAGACTGGAAAATTCCGGACCTGGACTCCACTTTACATTCTTTTAAATGTCAACCCATTTCCTCCGATTTTCTCTCTTTTTCCTTATATTTTTTGTGTAGTATATGTGACAATAGACAATTATTGGCCCGAGGGCTATGGATTTGCCTCTGTCCTACTTACATCAACTCAACAACTTTTGGTGCAACTTCGGATAATTAAGTTCTTTTTTATGTTTTATGTTTTATAAAATGAATTAAGAGGTCACAGTTTTTCTTAAATCAATACTCCTGTTGTCAGCACAACCAAATTTCTCGCCAATCGTATGATTCGGTTTTTGTAACCAAATTTTTTATTAGTTACCACTTACTACAGACTTTCGGTTGCCTTAACACTAATTTGAAAATGTCGGTAATCAATTTCGAACCATAAGATTGGCAATAAATTTGGTTGCTGCCACAAATAAGTTTTCTGGGAAAAATTAAAAAAAAGAATGTATAAATTTTTATGGTTTTCAAAATAAAACAAAAACTGTTTTTCAATCAAAATTTCCAGATTGAAAAACTGACCATAGAAATTTTAACAACATCCACGGGATCTATAGAGGTTATGAATTTAAATTGTTATAGTTACAGTTACCCAGTTACAGCACAGGGTGACAAGATAAGAGTATAATTTTGACAAATATGTTACTTCCTGTATCATAATTTGAAAGGCCAACACATTTTCTATCATCTTAGTAAATATTATTGAAATTGATTAATATTTAAAGAAATTATGCATTCCTTAAGATTTGTTCAATATTGTAATAATAAAAAAAATTTAAAAGCCAATAGATGTTCTACATTTCTGTGCAAATTTTATTAACATCTGAAATTGTATAGTTTTTTATGTCACCTTTGAATTTTGATCATATAATATCTGTGGTGAAAAGGAAAAAGTCCTTAAGTTTTTTTTTTGACTCTAGCTCCTTAAATTAAATAATTTCTTAATTGGAATGTAAAACAATTTAGTCCTGAATTAGCAATGATTCGATGGATGACTTTTACTTATAAAGGGTGTCCCAAGAAGAACGCAATTTTTAAATTTTAAATAAAACACAGATATTAAAAAAAAAAATCGTGAAACTTTATTATATCGTAAAGTAGACAGAATGAGGTTATGTATGGAACAATATATCGTGCAGATGGCCGCCGCGGCTTTGCTGGCATGCACGCGATCTTTTAATGAAATTTTCAATGACCGTTTTGCATGAATGCTGCGGTATTTCATTAATGCAGCGTCCAATTTCCTCTTTTAAGGCTTGAGTCGTCGTCGGCTTATTCGCGTAAACCATCGACTTCAAAAAACCCCAAAGAAAAAAATCTAATGGTGTTAAATCGCACGATCTGGGCGGCCAATTCTGATCTCCAAAACGCGAAATAACACGACCGGGAAATGACTGATGCAGCAATTGAATGGTTTCTCTGGCTGTATGACATGTGGCGCCGTCTTGTTGGAACCACATGCCCTCCACATTCATTTATTCAATTCTAGGCAAGAAAAAACTGGTTATCATTTCACGATATCGCATACCATTGACTGTTTGCTCTTGACCTGCCTCATTTTCATAAAAAAAGGTCCAATGATTCCTCCAGCCCAAAAACCACACCACACAGTGACACGTTGAGGATGCATTTGCTTCTCGTGAATCACTCGAGGATTTTCCTCACCCCAAATGCGACAATTCTGCCTATTGACGAAGCCATCAAGATGAAAATGGGCCTCGTCACTGAAGATGATTTTATCGGCAAAATCAGCATTTTCATGTTGTCTCTCCAATACCCAATTAACGAACTCCCTTCGCTGTCCATGGTCAGCTGGCTTCAGTTCCTGAGTCAATTGAACTTTGTATGCATGAAGATGCAAATCTTTCGTCAAAATTCGCTGCAAAGTGGATTTGGAGACACCAATTTGCTGAGCTCGGTGTCGAATTGAGGTGGATGGAGTTTGAGCGACATCATCACGTACAGCTGCGACATTTTCGGTCGATCGACCTGGTCGATGGCGCGTTGTTGTCTTTACATCACTAACAGACCCAGTTTCGGCAAATTTATCCATTAATCTCTTTACAGTTGACTCTTTTGGAGCATTATTGTGACCCCAAATTGATCGCAATTTGCGAACTGTAGCCGCAAAACTTTCACCATTTTGGTAAAACAATTTCACAATGAGAATGCGTTGTTCATTCGTGTAGCGCTCCATTTTTACTAACCTCGTACATTCTACTAGCAAACAATAACAATTGTTCAAATGCCAAACAATGACACTTCGAATGTTGCCAGATTTAAAAATTGCGTTCTTTTTGGGACACCCTTTACTAGAATCACCATTAATTTTTAAAAATTGGGTTTAAACATGGAAAGTGCTCTCCTGCACTTGGAAAATGTTCTCTTGAAAAATGACAAAATCAGACATAAGCAGTTTTTCCTTTTCGCCACAGATATTTGAAGACTGTGACAAAAAAAAATACAATATTCTTAAGTATTGGATTATTAGGAAGGATTAAACTTATTACAAAATTTAAAAGTAACAAGAATTTAAACTGAATACAGATATAAAACAATTTCATTTAAAGTTATTTATATGCACAACAATTGGAGTGGATTTAAATTTTATTTAGAACCGCTTTAGATTTATTAAATTTTATTATTCCAATAGACTTTTAATGATCCGTTTGTGTTAAATATTGTTCAAGCCTTTTACTAATCTAATGCATTTTCTAACTTTACAAAAATCTATACTGCTACTCAAATAAAAATACATTTTGGTTTTAAAACCACTTGGCACATATGACATTCACCAAATATTGCAAATAAATATATTTTTTTTTAATTATAATTTAATTTTATTTGTGTTTAGTTAATTTCAACACTATTAATTAAATAACAACAATATATTTTTGTTTGAATTTAGTTTTTTTTTTTTCATTTTAAGTATTTTTCTTTTAATTAATTTAATTGATAATGTAAACAAGAAATGGATTACGAAACATATACATAATATGAATTTCCAATGAAATTGAATGGTGATATAATATTGAATATTTTTATAAAATATTTATATAGAGAAGATAAAGTAAAACTTTTGAATAAAAACAAATAAAGCTTTAAAAATTAAATAAACAAACCGTAGCGACAGACAGGTCAATACAAATTATAACTGAAAATATATTGTTGGATTTAAATAATGATTTTTTATTGAAATCGAACAAGAAACAATGAATGAATGAAAATTCTAGTTGTAAAAAAATAGTACGATATTTTTCTATATGTTTGGTTAAATTTTTTTTGTTTTTTATTTTTGGTGAAAGGCCATTTATGCCAATTGGTTTTTGTTATAAAGGATTTTTTGTTTGTTTCTACATTACTTTTAAGTGTTTATTCTGTAACTATGTGAGAAAATGTTATAAACAGATATGCAACTCTGCCATTGTTAGTACAGGGTGAGTCAAGGTTAAATTGAACATTATGTGTCCATCTCTCCCTCTCTCTCTCTCTCTGTTCTAAATAGGACAGTGTTACATATTTTGATTTGACAACTTTTCTTATAGTTACACAATATTGGTATAAATTTTGAAAATTTTGATTTTCTGTTAAGAAAAGTTACCCATTAAACGATGCCAATACTTGTCAAAGTTTCTACACATAAACATAAAAAATGTATGTAAAAATTAAAACTATTTCAATGGATTTTATAAATAATTTGCGTCGTCTGTTGGGTCCACTTAAAATTGACTGAAGTTAGAAGTACATATGTAGATGATTTTGTGCTTATTCTATGTATGTTTTTGTATTAATTGTCATAATTATATTTTTATGAGTATGACTGTGTTTTATATAACAAAATTAACATTTATAATACGTTCATACTGATACCTAAAATATGCCATTTCGATTTAAAATTTTTATGAAATTTGAAAGCCGAGAAGTTGAAGAAAACTAAAATGAATATTTTGGGGCTCAGGGTAAATGTATTTTTTTTTTCACAAATTTTTAACAACATTGAAAAACATTTATTAATCTGTATTGTAAAAAAGTAACAAACCACTTTAAAGTAGCAAAGTGTCGAATAGAGTAGGAAAGAAAAGTACAATAATATATATTTTTTTAAATAAATGTTTTAAAAATATTCATATGCATTGATTTGTTAGTTAATAGTATTTGAGGAAAAATATTCCAAAAAATTTGGAGTTGGTTATTCAACTTATATGAAATAGTTTTTCCTTCCTGCCTTTCGGTAACGTTTTCTTTTTTATAAGGGAAATTTTTGTAATCTTTTTTATTTTTGGTAATTTAAGGTGGAAGATATATTTAAAATTGTTAAAGTTTTTTAAATAGCTCTATGGAGCATTATTTGTCATAATTCACTTGTTCATACCAAAGATGTAGTTATAGTGCAAACATGACTCCTTTGCAAAAATTTTCTCTGGTGAGTAGAAAAAAATACTCGTATGTGAGTGTAAGTTTTGAATCGTGATCGTACGTCAGCGCGAGTCAAAAATAGCTCAAGTGCCCATCTCCAATTTAAAATTCCAATCAACAGTTTATTTAAATCAAGGGTGTCCAAGCCCTATGCTCTTGATGCTCATTTGTTTTTGTAAATGCTCTTAGCTCTAGGCTGTGTGTTTTAATACACATAGAGCATTCAGCAATAGCAATACGAAATACACAAACAACTTTGCCTTATTAGTTTTTTTTGTCGTTCTTCACTGTATACACGCAAGTGCAAAGCAACAACACTTTCGTATCCTTTGCTGGTAAACATTGACGACAGCGATCATCAATGTAGATTTTGTTTTTGTTTAACGTATGATATGAAATATTTTTTTTCTTCTTTGTATGTATTGGTTTTTACAATAAAAAATATTGAATAAAAATTAGTTATTCTTTAAATGTATTGGTGTTTGCTCTTCCATAAGGAACTTTTGGGCACCCCTGATTTAAATTATAAAAATACATGCGGTGGCGTATGATTAATTTATTAATTCGTTATATTCTGGATATCACTCATACGTCATGCAGACAACTGTCTCTAACTGTCGTTGATTTAAAGACCCAAGGAAATATTTTAATAACTCACGTGATCGTGTGTGAGCGTGAAAAGGTGAGTCGAAAATCCCACACATGCCCATCTCTAACATGAACCCACTTTACAAGGGCTCACTTCCATGGGGGTTCTGTATTTAAAAAAAGCACACTTAAGATATGATTCCTGAAAACTTTGGACAGGATTATAGGGGACACCTAAAAGTTGAAGATAGTTTTCTAGGACGTAACCCCATGGGGGTCCTGTAAATGGAAAAAAGAAAATGTTTGCTTAATGGTTTTCTCTCTCCTGGAAACTGTTTTGAAGGGTTTCCCGGGGAGACCTATAAATTTGACCCACTTTCCAAGGACGTACAACATGGGGTTTCCTTAAATTGAAAAAGCATTTGTTTTCAGCTTTACAGAAACATAGAGCGTTTTGTCATCTCTTGGTTCTATAAGGTGGACCGATTTTCTATGGGTGTACACTCAAAGAGGTCCTACAAATGCAAACAATTTTTTTTTTGCTTCTTGTTGTTTTTTTGCGCTTCTGGGAACAGTTTGGAGATACTAACAAGAACTTTAAACAGAACTGCAGCTCTCGGGGAGATCTTTAAGATGACTTTGCAAGGGTGTACCCCATAGGGGTTCCGTAAATGGGAAAACACAATTTTTGCCACTCATTGATTTTTGTTCTCTCCTAGAAACAGTTCAAAAGGGATTACCGATAACTTTCGACAGGATTGTAAGAAATGACATGATTAGATCAATCATATTCGAAAAATATTATGTACTTTTGGGTTTATGATTGAGCCAACAGTATTAAAGAAAAAAAAAACAGAGATGTTAAAATTTTCCTTTTTTTATAAGGACAATTTCCTGTTGACGATTTCTTATTAGCACACTTAAACGCTGGTAAAATTATTGTATTGTAATATCATATATTTTTGTATTTTTTTTAATTTTAACAACTCTGTTTTGAATTGCACAATACCACACATATAAGAAATAGTACACCCCATATGAACATCTTAATTATGGTAAAAAATTTAACATTATTTTATCATAATATGATATGGTAATGTGGAATATTATATTAATATTGAAACTCGTAATAATTATATTATGTTCCTAGTGATCATAATATAATAATACGTGATGACAAAAAAAAACACATTAAAATTATACTATGATAATATCAAAACCCCAATCAGGTTCAACAAAATTTTTCCTTTTCGCAATGAATGTAGGGTTTACGATCATTCCCAAGATCTGTTCTATGTCTACTAGGCGCATGTGTGGAAAAATGAGCAACGTGCTATTTGATAAAATCGAACTAAGTAAGTACAAATGTTGCAGGAGGACGGATCAATAAGTCTGTGACTTTTCGAACTTCCCTCGTAGTTATATGAAATGCAACACTGCTCCCATCAATTACCACCTTTTAATAGACTACTGTCAAATTTTGAGCAAGTTTCGGCATTTACTTTGCGTTTAACAGTTGTTCAAAACATACAACCACGTGGATTTTTTAAAAATGGAAAAAAGTGAATTATTTTTTGCGAAAAAAAACGTCAATCAAACCAAGGAAAAGTTTGATAAATACTTTGGGGACTCTACACCATCGATTTCAATGGTAAAAAAGTGCACTCACAATATTATTTCGTTAAAAACAACTTAAAATACATATTAAATTAATCGAAAATACAATCAAAAAGAGGACTACTGATTTTCCATTATATTCAACCCATTTTGTTGTTTATTTTTAATCATTGTTTAATAATCGCCAAAAGTAAAAACAATAGAAAGTCGTTTAAAATAACCATCAAATTTTTACCGACAAAAAGTTAGAAAAAACTACTTTTGTGGTTTGTTTTTCAAATTGAAAGTTTTTTTATTTGTATGTAATTACAAAACAGAACACAACACATGCAGATGTATATATTTTTATTGGCTTTGTGTGTATGTATATTTGAATAATTTCTTGTAATTTTTATTAAAATAATTTTGTATATATACAAACTATTTTGGTAAAAAAAACAAAAAGGAATTATATGAATTTATATTTTTTGAAACAGAAAACACAAAATTTTACATTTAACTGAAAATATCAACTCCTACTGAATGCCTGTAAATTTTTATAGTTCGTTTTTCGAATGACTGATTCAAATAGTTAAAAAATATATTTCTATGAATTTCAATTGATTCTTCATTTAAAAAGAAACTTTACGTATTACTTTTTAAATAAACTACAATCTGTAACGGAAAATATATTTTGAGTGTGGTTTACTGACTTTCGGTGAGGTCGCACAAGTACAAATGACGCTGAACGTTCTGGACGGCCATTTAACAAGCGAAAATGTCGAAAAAATCCATGATATAGTGTTGGCCGATCGAAGAGTAAAAGTGCGTGAGATTGATGATGCCATAGGCATTTTATATGGCAGTGTGGTTTCAATTTTAAATGAGCAGTTGAATTTAAGAAAGCTGTCTGCAAGATGGGTGCCGCGTTTGCTCTTAATTGCCCATAATGCACGGGTGCAAACGTGTGTAGTCTCAATGGCAAAATTCCATGAATTGGGCTACGAATTGGTATCTCATCCGCCAAACCTAAGGAAATGGCTCGGTGGAAAGAGATTTAGCTCCAACAATGAAATTATTGATCAAACAAATGCCTATTTTATGGGCATCGAAAAAGCCTATTTTTTGGAAGGATACAAAAATTGGAGAAACGTTGGACTAAGTGTATTGAGCTTAAAGGAGATTATGTTAAAAAATATATTTTTTTTTTTTAAACTGTGTGTCATTCAAAAAGTCAAGGACTTATTAATCCGCCCTCGTATCAACTATTGATGTAAATTTAAGAATGAAATTTTTGCAATTGTGTTTTTAATAGAACACAACCCTTGTAAATAACCTAAAGCACCTACAGACTTTTCGACGAAACAGTATTTTTTTTTAAGAGAAGCAATAATCAAAGAATTCTTCCTAATTATTAATGTGTTGGTGTCTTTGAAAGGGTGGTGAAATATGAAGGGCTTCAAGTATGGCAACACTGTTATTGCGCGAGATGATACATTTTTGGATAGTTGTGGCTTGTCATCTGTTGGAGAGTTGGCATAATTCTTGAAGGTGTTATGTGAATTTAGTTTGGTGATGTTAAATGCTATGGAAACATCGAAGAAGGACTTTTTGATATGTATGAGGGATTCAAAATTCATGCATATGTATTATATTTCTAAATTAATGTTGTCGTCGTTGGAAGATCAAATCCACAACCTTATGTGTAACAGTCCAACGTGCTAACCAATACACCACAAAATACCCAGAAAACAAATCCTATTGATTTTAATTCAAATCAGCCAATGTTTGTATCTTGTCCCTCCTCCATAACCAACACAAATCTAAATTTTGCAAAGAACTTGTATTTTCTCACCATTAAACAAATAGTTTATATCAAGTCCATTTCGATATATTAAAATTTCGTTGCAAGCATTTGTGGAATAATCTCCACACTGGTGTTGTAGGTTATCGTATAGTCGGCTTCAACGGTCATTTATTTTATAAACTCTCATTTCACGCAATTAAATGGAAAACAAAGTGAATTTTAATCCTCATAATTGATGATTTTATAATTAATATCCTGTTTTCACACTGACTTATTTATTTATTTGTAATATTATTTAAACTTGTAAGTATGTATGTAATTGTAATGATGTTTCACTGTGTAAATATTGTAGACATGTGTGTGTGTGTGTGTGTGTTAGTATAATAAAATAATAGTTATAATGAAATAATTGTTTTGAGAAGGTATTTTTAATGATGCATTCTGATTTATAACTGCTGAGTATATTGCAATCTCATTCTGTGTATAAACAATTTTGCTGTATACGATAATTCAATTATTTTTACAAGATGCTTAAGGTTATATTTAAACAAAATTGTTTAATTATAGATTTTGTTAAATACTGCCATTCACTTTCATTTAGCATTGAAAGCTTTTAATATATTAAAAAGCTGTAATATTAAATATTTGTAGTAAAATATTATATGAAAACAAGAGGTTAAAAAAAAAAATTATTTTATAATATAACAAAAATATTATAAGTATTTGAGTGTTTAGACAACAATATTTTAAGTGTCATGCTTTTTGCGAATGATAGTTCAAAAAAAAGTGCATTTAAAAAGATGAAAACTTAAAACAAAAAAAAAAAATATTTCTCCTTGAGTTTAGTTGAAATATAAACTTCTTACAACAAAAGTTAAATTGTGGGAAGGGGTCTGATTCTGAGATTGTCAGAGCATAAAATATAGAGAAAAATCTATATGAAATGACTTAAAAAGTGAATTTAAGCAAATACCGGGAAGGTGTTTCATAATCGGAGACTAGATTAAAATACTGTCCGATTTTTAAAATAACATTCTGCATTTTTTTTTTGTTTTTTATGCCAGTAATTTCAAGCAATAGATTACCTACCAGTGCTTAGATTGGTTTTTGTTCGTGCACACGGTAGGTATCTAAGCACTGCTTAAAATTACGTACATAAGTACCCTTTAAACCGCATACGAACAGGACATTTCTTTAAAAGGTAGACCCACATAACCAATTTCAATGGTCGTGGCAGAGAAATTGATGCATTTTTTTAAGAGAAAACATTAATAAGAACTGATGTTTCAACCAGACAACGTATACGTTTTTAAGAAAAGTCTTAAGAGGATAATACATCGGCTGAAAAATCCGTAGGATGATACATAGATGGCGCCACTAATGAAAAATCCATATGATGTTTTTTTAACTACCAACCTTCAGATAATACATGTCAAAATAGAATGACAATTCGTTTTAGTGACGTTACTTTTGCGATTTTGAGAGTGCCTGGGGGCTAAAGGGTTAACGGAAACTATTAAGGATTTGAAAAATATTATATTAGAGTTGTATCCAGCTACACTAGATTTAGAGTTAATCGTTCATTTTGGTGACTCGGTCACTATATGCTGTTCGTTTGCCAACTTTAAGAGCACCATATTTATGTTCTACATGTTTTTTCATTTGCTGTTATCGGTGTCTTCACATGCAATAAAATAGTAGCAAACAATTGTTAAATTGATGTCAATTGCATTGTAGTGGAGAACTCTAACTTATCCATTTCATTGCTAAGATATATCAGTGCCCAGATACTATAAGACAATTAACGTTTATTGTCCACTTTCGAAGTTAAATATCTACCATATTATAAAAAATTTTTAAGCTGTTGTTACAAATTTGCCAAAACAAAGTAATTTTTCAATTTTATAGTTCATCAGTTTGCTAATCAATATCTTTAAAACGATAGAATTTTAATGTCGTAATTGGACGATGAGCATCTTATATAATCTGGGCACTTAATTTTTTTCTACAAATAATAAATAATTCAACTTTATTTTTATTAACTAAAAAACTTAAAGTGACATTATGGTTAAAGCCTATTGCATGTCAATGATATCATGACATTAAACAGACCTTTGAAAAAGATAAAACTTTATTAATTTGCGAAAAAATAATAATTATTTTTGTAAATCAGCGAGCTTATTAAATATTTTATAAATAAATTTATTAAATCAGATATAAAAATCATAGTTGATTAATCAATTTCATTTGAATATTTTTTGATTCAATTGAATCAAAATACTTCAAACATAAAAACAAATGATTTGATTTGCTAATTAAAACAGTATAAAAAAACATTAAAATTGACTTGCAAATCTTGCTTAGTTTTTTTGTTATTCGTCATTTTGTAAAATGATAATTTTTTAAAATGACCGATATCTCGAAAACTAAGCGAGATAGGGCACGACGAACAAACTTTTTGATGTATAAGAGTATTGATATACTGTGATAATAAAAATAGGTCAGGTCCGGAAGACATCCCGAGTTATCGCTGTTTATAAAACAGCCACAGAGTGACCCATTTTTATACGAACGAAATGGAACGGGAAATGAAATTTGTATTATTATCGGATATTATCATTTAAATTGATAAAAAAAAAATAATCACCCTGTGGCTGTTTTAAATTAATTCCATAAAATAAAGCATGTAAACGAAAAATTTTTTACAAATTCTAATGCGAATTTCGAGATGAAAACAAACAATACAAAAAAGTGCCTTTAGGTTTTAAATTCTGTGATGTGTGAACAACAAAATGCATACAAAGTTTTCAGTTTTAAATAAACGATTATGGCGTCAACATCAAAATTAGAAAAACAGAGAAAAAATATTGTGGACACTTTTTTAATTAACCCTAATGCCTCCTTTGCAGCTATAGCAAGGCTAACTGGTACATACCGAGCAACTGCAAGGAACGTCATAAACCGGTTTATGGGGACCCACTCCACTGAAAGAAAACCTGGATCTGGGCGAATTCCTGGATTTGTTAATAAAAAATTGGCGTTAAAAGTGACGAATGCACTAGTGTCTGAACCAAACATGTCGGTTCGAGATTTAGCAAAAAAGTTTAAAGTGTCTCATATGTATGTTCAAAAAGTAAAAAAAATATAAGCTTAGATCATACAAAGTAATAAAAGTGCGAAAGAGAACAGATGAAGTTGATGTAAGAGCAAAAAAACGGGCCAGAAAACTATTAAAGACAGTTCTGAACAATTTTAAAGGCTGTATATTGATGGATGACGGAACATATGTCAAAGAGGATTTCAAGCAAATTCCTGGTTCCCAATACTATACTGCATATATGGGGGGAGGTGTAAAGAAAATATTTAAATACAAAAAAGTTGACAAATTTGCAAAAAAGTTCTTAGTATGGCAAGCAATTTGCAGCTGTGGGCAATTCACTAAGCCTTTTGTCACACGAGGCACATTGAACAGGCAAACGTACATAAAACAGTTAAAAAACGTTTATTGCCTTTGTATAAACTCCACTCTACTCCACCAATATTCTGGCCTGATTTAGCAACAATTCATTATTCCAGAGAAACTGTAGAATGGCTTAGAAATAATAACATACAATTTGTCGAAAAAGAGTGCAATCCACCAAACTGCCCTGAACTTCGTCCAGTGGAAAAATTTTGGGCTCATATAAAATTAATACTGCGAAAAACATCCAAGGTAGCTAAAACTGAGTTAAATTTTCACTTCAGATGGAATAAAGCAGTTAATAAAATTGGTAGAAAAGGTGTCCAAAAACTTATGAGTGGGTTAAAAGGTAAAATACGCACCTACGCATTATCTCGCCGCAAATCGTAAACTTTTTACTAGTTTTAAAAACTTTGAAGTATTGTACTTAATTTGTAATAATAATTTGAATTTTGTTATTTTAAGTTTAAATTTTATTAAAAAATAAAAATGTAAAAATTTTTCGTTTACATGCTTTACTTCGGGAACCTATCGAAGGGTAATCTTAATTGAGCTTTATTGAAAATTTGTCCATTTTGCGCTTTCTCCGAGATATTCGCTTTTTTATAAAATGCCCATTTTTTCTCGAAAACTAAGCGAGATAGGGTAAAACGGACAAAAGTTTTGCTCCAGTAGAGTATTAATATAGTGCGATAATGAGCCAGGTGCGGAAGACATCCGGACCAGCGAGTTTAAAATTAATTTGATCGTGATTTAAAAAAAATGTTTTAATTTGCGAATCAAATCATATTTGAGAATTAAAATATTTTTTTTTTTTATTTGCGAATCAAAGCAAAATTGATTTGATTCTTTGATTTAAAATTGAATTTTTGAAATTTTATTATTTCGTTTGCTTTACAAAAAGAACTATTTATATCATCTTATGGTAGTAAATAATTCTATCAGAAAAATTAATTCGCGAATTAATTCGTTAAAATTGAAATTAGATTTGAAAATTGATTTAAGGAATTAATATTTTAAAGTTCTGTTATTAAAATAAAATTGAAATGAAGTGTCTTCAGTTAAGATGAAATCACTTTGTCAATTACTTGCACTTATTTTGTGGCATGTCGAAAACACGGGGTACATAGACAAAAAATATTATATAAACTATACGATTTATATAAATGCAATTTTTAAATTTGTTTTGTGGAAAACATTTTCTTTTTATTACTATTTGTTAAAAAAAAAAAAAAAACAGTTTGCACCTGCAAACAATTTATTTGAAAAGAAGATACAGTTTTTCTATGAATAAAAAAAAAATTAAATGGACGATTAAACAAAATCACTAATCGGTCAATTGAATTAGTCCATTCTTAACGATACAACTCTAAGTCCACCAAAAAACATCGAATAAAAAATTTAAAGTAAATCCAATAAGACACAGATAAAAAAGATATATTATGACAACCGAATTATTTGGCTGTCGCAGTTTAAAATAAATTCTGTTATATTAACCGCCGCAAACAAAATTATCAATTGCTGCAGCATGCAATTGGCAAGAATATCAGTTGTTACAATGACTCTGTTTTCTCTGTGCCTAATCACTATTCAGGTGGCCAAGTAGACCCCCGCCGTAGACAACTAATTTATATAATATATATTTTATAAAAAAAAAAATAAATTAAAAAATGTGCATAAAATTATTTAAAAAAAATGTATATAGTTTATAGAAGAAAAAAATGTTGAAAATATGTAGCAGTAGTATTATTAGTGACGTACTTATTTAGTGGCGATAACACCATTCCACTTTATGTTTATTTCATTTGTGTATGATGGTGTTTAATTCGTTAAAATTTTCATGAACAGTGTTGGTAAGTGAAGTAAGAAATTTTTACAAATATAAATGAAAACGTTAAAGGTACGAAGAGAAATACATAAAAATAAACATAAATTGAAATATATTTTTCAGTGATGACTTGTTTATTATAAAGTGAAAATAAATAAAATGAGGCGAATAAAAAAAGAGTTTACACAAAAATAAATTTAATATTTACACAAATTATGTTAGTTTTGATTTAAATTTTAATTATAGCAACATAAGATAACATGTTTAAGTTTTTTTTTTTTATACTTATATTAAAACAAAATTAATAAAATATTTATAATTTACATAAAAAGCAAACTTTTTCGTACGAATTAAATTTTAAATGAAAAAAAGAAAATTTTATTAGTATTTTGTTTTTTGATTATGATTAATGAAAATGTAATGATTTGTTATAAAAAAAAAAACAGAAAATTATTAATTTATTTTTATATTTATACCTGGGAGGCATTGTTTCCATCATCATGATGTTGGCTTTTGCTGTTTGTTTGTGGTTTTTTTGTTTTAACTATAAAAAGGTGTCGAGGGTAGGTAGTAATTTCTTTTCCTTTTTTCAGTATTAATTTGTGGAAAAGCAGTGATTTTTTTTGTTTGTTTTTTTTTTTTGATATTAGTGATGTATAAAAGATGAGCTGATGATTTTATTTTACAAAATCTTTTTTAGTTTATAATATTTTAGGTTTTATTTCGTTTTTGTTTGCAATAAAAGTTTGCAGTATTTTGGTGAATGCCGTATAAATGCCCTAATATATATATATAGCAACAAACCAGGCCTGCTTTAATTTATTTGGGGTTTTTATATATATAAATATATATTTTTTTTATATAAATTTAGTATTGTTTTTTTATTTTAGAATTAATTTCCTTTTTTTTTTTGATTAATTGACTTTTAAGTTTAGTTTTTATTTTTATTTTTTATGGTTTTGTATTTAACGTTGCTTTAAATTAACATAATCTGCGTAATAAATGTATTTTATTCATATTGTTTTTTGTTTGTTTTGGTTTATGGGAGGGAGAGAAAAACATCCAGAAATATTTTAAAGAAATACAAAAAAAAAAATGGAAAATTATTACTAGAGAATATATTAATTTTGTTTAATAAAATGAAATTATATTAAAAAAAAATTAAAAACTATAAAAAAATAAATAATTTTTAGTACATAATTTTCACTTAACTGATTAAATGTACTATTGATAATAATATGCTGTACTGATAAAGGGTGTCCCAAGAAGAACGCAATTTTTAAATCTGGCAACATTCGAAGTGTCATTGTTTGACATTTGAACAATTTTTATTGTTTGCTAGTAGAAGGTACGAGGTTAGTAAAAATGGAGCGCTACACAAATGAACAACGCATTCTCATTGTGAAATTGTTTTACCAAAATGGTGAAAGTTTTGCGGCTACAGTTCGCAAATTGCGATCAATTTGGGGTCAAAATAATGCTCCAAAAGAGTCAACTGTAAAGAGATTAATGGATAAATTTGCCGAAACTGGGTCTGTTAGTGATGTAAAGACAACAACGCGCCATCGAACAGGTCGATCAACCGAAAATGTCGCAGCTGTACGTGATGATGTCGCCCAAACTCCATCCACCTCAATTCGACACCGAGCTCAGCAAATTGGTGTCTCCAAATCCACTTTGCAGCGAATTTTGACGAAAGATTTGCATCTTCATGCATACAAAGTTCAATTGACTCAGGAACTGAAGCCAGCTGACCATGGACAGCGAAGGGAGTTCGTTAATTGGGTATTGGAGAGACAACATGAAAATGCTGATTTTGCCGATAAAATCATCTTCAGTGACGAGGCCCATTTTCATCTTGATGGCTTCGTCAATAGGCAGAATTGTCGCATTTGGGGTGAGGAAAATCCTCGAGTGATTCACGAGAAGCAAATGCATCCTCAACGTGTCACTGTGTGGTGTGGTTTTTGGGCTGGAGGAATCATTTGACCTTTTTTTATGAAAATGAGGCAGGTCAAGCGCAAACAATCAATGGTGTTCGGTATCGTATGATAACCAGTTTTTTCTTGCCTAGAATTGAAGAAATGAATGTGGAGGGCATGTGGTTCCAACAAGACGGCGCCACATGTCATACAGCCAGAGAAACAATTCAATTGCTGCATCAGTCATTTCCCGGTCGTGTTTTTTCGCGTTTTGGAGATCAGAATTGGCCGCCTAGATCGTGTGATTTAACACCATTAGATTTTTTTCTTTGGGGTTTTTTGAAGTCGATGGTTTACGCGAATAAGCCGACGACGACTCAAGCCTTAAAAGAGGAAATTGGACGCTGCATTAATGAAATACCGCAGCATTCATGCAAAACGGTCATTGAAAATTTCATTAAAAGATCGCGTGCATGCCAGCAAAGCCGCGGCGGCCATCTGCACGATATATTGTTCCATACATAACCTCATTCTGTCTACTTTACGATATAATAAAGTTTCACGATTTTTTTTCAAATATCTGTGTTTTATTTAAAATTTAAAAATTGCGTTCTTCTTGGGACACCCTTTACATTATTAAAAATATCGTAACCGATTTTCTTTTCCTACAGCTATAAGTAAAACTACTATCTTAAATGTGAAAGTAATTTTAAAATACTCAGATGAGACATTTAAAAGTTTAATTCATTTAAAATTAATTTGAAGAGCAAGTGAACGAAATTTTAGAAAAGCAATAAATACTCAAAAAGGCTTGACCATTACAGTGGGCCGAAACAAAAAAAAAAGTTCTAATCTTTAAAAAGAAATACATTTGCTTTTCTTTGATTCTAGTGATTCTACTCCACGCTGACGGTTATTCTTGCTAATTTTATTTATTTTTGCAGCTTTTAATTTTATTGGTTTTTGTTTATTTTAGATTTTATTTTATTGCTAACACCATGTCTATTTCAATTTTAGTAGATTTTAATGATTCTTTTATTTTTCGGTTTTTGAAATTCTTACAAATTTTTCCTGTTTCAGTAATTTTTGACATATTTTGCTGTTTTATTTAAAATTTTTGTTTTTCTAAACCAAGGAAATTTCCCCAAGGGAATATTCCCAAAGCATACATGCCGATTTAGTGCTTAAGCACATCAAATGTGTTTTACATAAAGAGCAAAATATAGAAACGATTCTATGTTATTTTCAGTGCTAGTAAAATTTATTTTTGCTGTCTGTTGCTGGGCAGCAGTTTGCTCTTCGCATAATATGGTAAATCACACAAAAAATAAATTTTCCTGCTGGCAAAAACTTCATTTAATGTATTTAAGCATTCATTTTGCTATCTCAATGTTAAAAGTTTAAAAAGTGGGGTAAAAAATTTCCATAATTTTTTTTTTTTAATGATTATAAAGGGTGGTAAAATTTCAAGGGCCGATGTTGAATGTTAACTACACCTAAACGTTAAGTTTTTTCTGCATTTCATTTGACATTTCTTAATTTCAGACCAACTCAATTTGAACCATGGAAAGATACACAATCGAGTAACGCGTTAAAGTTATTCAGGCTTATTATGAAAATGGGCGTTCAAATCAAAATGTATTTCGTGCACTTCGTGATTTTTTTTTTTGCTCAGCATAATCGACCAAATGTATCCACAATCGGGAGAATTGTGGGAAAATTTCAGCAAACCGGGTCTGTGAAAACACCTGTGCATGCTTGCTCGGTTCGTTCTGCGGTAAACATTGCTGTTGTTCACGATAGTGTGTCATGAGGTCGGCCAAGCATTTACCGTGAATGGTGTTCGCTATCGCCAGATGATAACGAACTTATTGGGGCCAGGAACTGAGGATATGACCCTGGACGATATGTGGTTTCAACAGAACGGTGCCACTTACCACACAGCTAACGAAACAATGGCTCCTTTTGCGCGACAAATTCAATGGCCGTGTTATCTCACGTGGTGGCGATGTCAATTGGCCGCCAAGATCATGCGATTTGACACCGTTGGACTTCTTTCTTTGGGGTTATTTGAATAAAAAGTTGTACGTCGATAAGCCAGCAACAATTCAAGAGCTAAAGGATGAGATAATTCGGCACATTAACGACACAGAACCTCAATTATGCCTCAGCGTCATCGAAAATTTATACCATCGGATGGAGGTGTGCCGCCGGCGGACACTTGGCCGATATTTTGTTCCATACATAATTGAACTATATCATATATATTATCATAATAAAAAGAAATGACAATAATTTCAAAAATAATTTAAAATTGGCTCTTAAAATTTAACCACCCCTTAGTATTTCAATGCCACACAAATCCAATCAATTAAATATGAGTTATTTTTGACTTCACTTTTTAACCTTTACACCTTCGAGATATAACTTAAAATCACCAGTTAACCCAAGATTTTAATTTACCCAGCAAAACTTTGGTAATGGGTGCGATATTCTCATGCGTTACCTTGTAATGATAGCTCGTTACCTTTTTCATTATTTGCAAACATTATGTAATAAGTTACTCATTATTGATTACGTAATATATGATTTATAAATGTAAAGTAATAATTTAAATATTTTTGAAAATCTATTTTTAGATACATTACTTTGTGTTTTTTTTTGTAAGCAAAAGGGTAATGTATGTTTGTTTTGATAACACTAGCGAAAAAACGAAGCGCATCAATTCATTTAAGTTTTAAGCAATCAAATACTATATGCGTCGATAGCTCAGTGGGTAGAGTTCTTGGCTGGCAACCAGATTTCTCTGGTTCGATTCCCATCTTGCCCACATTGTTTTTAATTACAAATAATAAAAAAAATATATTTGTAATAATTTTTTTTAATAAAAATTCCTCTTTTTAAAAAATCTATTTTTAGACACATTACTTTTTCCATTCTCGTAACCATATAAGTAACCCCTTACATTATTACCTCTAAAGTAATGGGTATATACATTACTTTGAGGCTCATCGCTTGTAAAATTCATCAATGAAGTAAGGTGTAAAGTAATCAATCGGCCCCTATGGCTATGCATTACTTTACCCATTATTTGGTAATGTGTGGTTTTGCTGGGTACAATCACATATCCAAGTTTCAATTAAATCGTCACTTAATAGTTGACAAAATCCCCTTGTTTGTGCTGACTATAATATTGGTCCCAATAAAGAATAAAATTATTATATTCTTCTATAACTACTAGAAATTCAATATCAATTAAGTGAAAATTACATACGATATACAATAATAACGATTAAATTCCAATTGTGTTTTTATGTGTTAATATTGTGTTGTTGTACGCTTTTAAATCAATTGTTTAATTTAATTGTTATAGTAAATAACATAGATATGTACGAGTACTTGCATGTGTGTATCATTATATATCAACAGATTATTTCTCAATATTTATTACTGACTTAATACGTATTATTTTATTATTACAATTTTGATTGAATTTTATGTGTGTTATTTTTAAATGAACTTAATAATATTTTTGTGTAAGTACAAAATTACTTTTTTGTAATTAAGTTTAAACAGACTTTATATAAATATATAAAACAATATTAAAACTACAATAAAAAACTACATTTAATAAAATCCGTTTAAGTTACTTATAATTTTTAATAATTCATGCATAAAACAACAAAAAGTTTTGTAAAATAAACCAATTTTCATTTATTTGAAAAAAGTTTTTTTTTTTTTGTTATTTTAAAATATTTTTGTACTTTCATGCATGGATTTTCTTTAGTGTACTTATAAGTAGTAGTTCTTTAATGCAGTCATTGAAAGGCGTTATAAAATTAGGCCCCAAGAAATTTTGTCCCAAAGTGAGAAATGATAAATGGCGTGAAAAATTAAGGAAAAATAAGGGGACTTTTTCATGTTTTTGGGGTTAAATTTTGAAAAATAAAATTTTAGGCTCAAAATTCATTTTTGCTTGTGGGGTTGAATTGAATTATGAAATTTAGTCTCAATTTTTGAAAATAAAAAAATTGCACTAATTTGAGTGATATAAAATTGCATTTTTATAAAATTTTTATATTTTTTTTTAATTATTTATTAGCAAATAATTAGTTTTCTGTTGCAACGCGTTAAATATAGTATTCAGAAAGTGCATAATATCCACCAAAGAAATAGAGTGTAGTTAGCGCCACAGGTGTTGTATTCAAAAAACCAGGCTTTTCAAAACCCGGTTTTCGCTTAATTGGAAAAATTGTTTTTTAAAAACCAGTTTCGGCTGTTACAAGTGTGTGAATGGTTGCAAAAAAATTTAAATTTTGATATTAAAACAAAAATCTTGAAAGATTTGTAAAAATCTAAATTGTATACAATGAAACATTGAATTTTGACTACATTAGTGTCACAAAAGTTTTGGCAACTCTGCATCCCGTTTCAGTATTTCTCTATTCATAAAAGTATTTGCGATTTTCTCGTCACATCAAGCAAGAACTTTCTAAGAAAATCAATATTTCATAGTATGACTCCCTTCATTGAGAATATAACACTCAAAACTAGAATTAATAACACAGTACAAAACGAAAAATACCTTTAAGAAGGGGGAGTCCGAAAATCAAATGTTCTACAAAAATGTTGGCCATAAGAAGAAATCAAAGACAAAAACTTAACACAAACATCAAAAGCCCGTCAAATTCAAGATATGTAGGTCATCTCAAAATCTTACTAGAGATTTTATGAGCAATCTTGAATTTGGTTTTGGTGTTTGTGTTAAGTTTTTGTCTTTGATGTCTTCTGACATATGCTGTAAAATTGTATGGCAAACTTTTTAGTGGAACATTTCATTCCCGCCCTTCCCCTTCAGCTTATTAGAATAAAGCCGAAAATTATCGTTATGTGGAGGAGTTGGCGGGTTAATATGTTCCACCAAAATATTTGCGTATATATTTTCTACAAAGTTGCTGAGCATACCCCACACCTCATATACCTGCACGAACAGGCCCAACATAATTATAATTTTGTTCGTGATGCCTTCAAGTTGCAGTCTTAAGTAATTTTATAGACCATTTTAATTTTTTTAAATTCAAAATTTTAAAAGTTCTTCAACGAAATAATAACGTTAAAACAATAGTGTTATTTTTAACAACTTTAGCAGACTTAACCACTGACTGCAATGTATTTTTTTTTTTCACTTTGACTTTTAACTAGCGTTGCATCGCTAGTTAAAATAGCTGAAAATTGGTACACAAATTAAAAAAAATATATTTTTTTCGAAGAACAATAGATCGTTTTCAGAACACATTTGCTGTCACTAATAATATGCATGCCGTGAGACGCCAAATAGTGACAAATGAGCCGCTCTGAAGGACGATTATGTACGCCATAAAATGTAAGAAGTGCACGATGAGTTTGACGAATACAACAATTATTTTGATTAAAAATGTCAATAATTTGCACGCGTTGCTCTGGTGTAAGTCGATTCATAATGAAAGTTCAAAGCAAACTAAACAAAAAGCAAATATCAGCTGTTAAATGGGTTGTCAAATAAAGCAGTGATGCCAACTCAAAATTGTGATACTCTAAAAAAACACCCTTTGTTTAAAAAAACCGGTAAAACGACAACAAAAAAAAAACGGTTTTCAATTTATGCGAATTTATTAAAACCCCGAAATTTGTTGGTTTTTTAAAAATAAAAAAATTAGTTAAAAGGTATTTGGTTCCGATTAAAAGTAAAAAACCGGTAAACTTGTTTTCGATTCCGGTTTGAATACTCTATGGTTTTTCTTTCATTATAAGTTTTTGTTCCAAAATTTTATTTTCAGATTGGGGTCATATTTCTTGGGGCCATTTTCCGCAACATAACATGCAAACACTGCTGTATTTTCTCTAGTAACAGATGAAATTTGTAATTTTTTAAATTTTTATCGACAGTTTTAGTTGATATTAAGCAGTTATTTTTTTAAGAAATAATCTTAAAAAATTAATTTAATTAATTTAATTTAATTGTTTCAATAAATAAGTAATAATATCAATAATGTACTAAATGTATTATGGAAAAGAATAAGTCTGTACTAAACATGAAAATTATAAAATAAAACCAAATAGATAAATTGCAACTACTATTTGTATGTATTGTATGGTAAATGTATGTAAGTAATATATATGATTACTTTAATTTGTATATTTTTTTTTTATTATGATTATTATTTTATATATTTTCTTGCATAACATATATAAAACAATATATATATTGTATATAAAAATATATTTTGTACATACTCAAGTAGCAATTGCCGTAAGGTTGCTTCATCTTCGCCATGACATCTTAATCTTGATTCATAATTTGCATTTCGTTCACGTTCGTTTTGTGTATGACGTGAACGTTTTGGTACATAACTAAATGAATGACGATGAAAACGACCACCACCAGTACCGTTATTAGTATTTGAACCAAAACCACCACTGCTAGCGTTAATTATAATTGTTTTAGCTTTTAAATTATTATAAGCGTCTGATGAATATTTAAAAGGGGGAAGGAGCACAAAAAGAGAAAAATTTAATAGGAAATATGTAAGAAGGTATATAAATTATTTTAATTAATATTATGTAATATATTATGTTGTTATCGATAAGTAGAATACATATTTAATTTATCTTTAATAACATTCGTGGTATATAACATCCCAGCAAAAATGAAACTGCCAAAGAAGCAATAAAAGCATCACTACTATGGCAAACGCATCACTTCTTTTCTAATGGTTTCATCGATGAATTTAAAATTAGCGTGTCATAGGATGGAAGTATTCAAATGTAGCTACTAGCACTCATACTTTACTCTGAGGAAGCAATGATAATACAATGATTAGGTATTCTGATGCATGAGTGGAAAATTTTCATATACTTTGTAGTATTTAAGCTTTGATGAAAATTTAATTCATAAGTATGCAGAAAAATAAGTTTAAAGAAGCGAAATTTATGCATTGATATACAAATACTCTTTATTAAAACAAATAAATAATTATGCATTAGTAAAAAAGCATTTTTGAAAAATTTTTCAAAAATTTTAATGAATTTCTAGACAAATTTTAAAATATTTTTGGATAATTTAAAAACTATTTGTACAATTTGGAAACATTTTTAGACAATTTGGAAATATTTTTAAACAATTTTAAATAATTTTTGCACAATTTTTAAACATTTTTGGGCAATTTGAAATAAATTTTACACAATTTTAAAAACATTTTGATAAATTCTGAATTAAAACTGAAAATGGTGTAGTGTTAAATAATAAATAAACATAATGCAAAAATGCACAAATCGCGTCGTCATAAATACATAGTTAAGGCTTAAAAAATTCAAATGACAGACCAGCTAGTTTCAATTAAAGGTTAAAAAAAATCTGTTTTTCTTGATTTTTCAAAACTTTTATAATAATAGCAAAACTGCATAAGTTCTAACCCGCATAAAATTTTAAACTAAAATACAAAAAAAAAAATGGTTTAATAAAAAAATTAAAAAAGTTCATCAGAACTATTTTTGCAATTTGAATAAATGCTTTAGATTCCAAAAAAAATATACGATATACTATAACTTATGCTTTAGAAGTAATGAAGAGTGATTTTTTAAGATATGCATCGGGTTTATATTCAGATCACTGCATTTGAAATATGAACCCATGAATGCTTTTGGAAGTGGCTTAGAATAACACCAAAAAATCATAAAATAATGTCAACTGCAGTTTAGAAAGCAATGAAAGAAGTTATAGTCACAGAATGACTACCATTTTTTTTGCTGGGTTAAACCAATATAAAAGTGTCAAATTTATATAGAAATATCTGTTATTAATGTTTAACCTTGGTTTTTTGTAAAATAAGTTACTCGTTTAAGATTTAAAGATGTTAAATTTCATTAAAAATTACATTTTTGGAAGTTGTGAAAAAGAACTGCCTTAGAATAGAAAAATCAGAACTAAACGATATCAATGAAAAATTAATTCCTTAAGAATCACTTCCATATATTTTTGCTGTTAAATTTAAACATTTTTATAAATATTAATTTTCCTAACCTAATTTATGTATTTCAAATATTGTTATAGAAAACTGCAAATTTATAAGATGTTAAATATGTAATTGACTTATAATTTTACAAAAATTGTTTATTTAATTATACATAAAGAGCAAAGTTTGGTTTTCTTTAAAAAATAAAGTTCAACTTATGTATACAGTTATTAAATAAATTATATATTTTTAATTTTATCAGACTCAAGATCATATTTTTTTAATGATACTAACCAATAGTAAACACTTATTTTTTTATTAAATGGAAAAAATTGAAGCACCCAGTGCAACAACAAATAACTCCACTTTTTAAAATGTTGAGAAAATCAAAAAAAACTTTCTCAAAAATAAGAAACCAAAAGAATTGCTAAATATTATTTAATTTTGAAAAGAAATAATCAAAACAAATTTGTTTAATTCAAAAACATATTACAAAGTTTTATTTTAAATAAAAAAAAAAATAATATTGCTTTTGGACTTGTCCTGTTTTTGCACCGATATTGGTAAAAATTAAAGGGGTGCTTCGTTGTCATCTTCATAGTCAGTGTTTTCAGCTGTGTTTGGCTGTCAATATTTTGAACAACATCTTCTGGAATCTTATTTACTCTGTTTGCGTGACGACCTCTCATGTCAGAGGGCGCAGTTACTTTTTCCAGCAAAAATCTTGAGAGTCTTTTGATGCGACTTTTATGGACTCCATGAACTGAACAAATGCTTTTTTACATACCTCTATTTCATGTTTAATGCTACGTATAAATATTTATTTTGGAATTTTCTTACTTCATTCCCACTCGCAGATCGACGCCTCTTAACTGCATTTTGCCTTATTAATCCACACAAATATGCATCTTGCTTTTCTTTATTTCCCAGCTTATTAAATTCTTGAAAAACTTTGGCATAATGATTCTGACGTCCAGAATCAAAACATTTTTTTTGCAACTGCAAGGCTGGTCCATTGTTTTTGCTGCAACGCTATTACCCTTACAGTTTGTATACTTTTTGCCTTCTGCTCTCTTCCTTTTAACTACGTTCCTTTTCCACGCGTTTTGATTGCGCACACGCTTTTTTCCTAAAGCCATACAAACAATAACATTAACTGAAAACTTAAACATTTTAATGAATTTGTTACCTTTTTGAACAGGTAAAGTATCAACACTACTCGATGTCTCCTCATCATCAGATCCATTTTTATATTCGGAGCCCGATATGGACAAATCTGATTCACTTTCAGTCATTGTTTTAAATTTATTATTAACACATGTATACTTGCACCGTGTCCTACCACCAAGAACCAACTGACACATTTTTTTTTTAGAACGACGACATACAGTATAAAAGAAAAAACAGAGAGCGTAAAAAAGAGACGCGGCCGCTAAACACACACACAACATACTCAACAACATACCGTAATCGTTTTTCGCACACACACAGCACGAACGTTAATAAAAATAAAAACAGAACAGAACATGTTTTGAAAAATTTGTGTTTTTTGATTGCCGGCAACTAAAAGTTGACATGTGGCTTAAGGCTTATTGCTTAAAAAGCGGTGCAAAAACAAGACAACTCCAGGAGATGTCGTGTTCTTGCTCCGTTTTGAAAACAAAACTTCAAAGTTTCAGAGTTTCCGTATCCTAGAGTCAAGTTAGATGTGTTTTTTGTGCACCGAACAACGCAGATTTTTTTTTGGTTTTTTTCTGCATTAAAAAAGCTATTTCGCAAAAAAGTGGTTATCCGGTTGTTGCATTGGGTGCTTCAATTGTAAGGATCAATAAATAAAAATTTTGCGTCGTCGATAATTCACAAGTTTCTTACATTACAAAATATAGAAACTTAAAGGAAAATGTTAATAATTAAATTTAAATTAAACATAATTTTTAACATTTGAATTTAATTTCAAAATAAAAAATTGATGTATAAAAACAAATGTGAAAAATCACAAACAAGAGACGATTTCAAACAAAAGTTAAAACGAAAAGTTGTAAAATAACGCTATCGATAACACAATTTTTAAAAATATTTCGATAGAAATTAAACACAATTTATTATAATATTGCAGCATAATACATTAAAATCCGATCAAGACGAGATCCGAGAGAGCAGAAAAATTAGATCGTAATAACCAGGGTAAATTTTTTTTTCAACAAATTTCAATAATTCACAAAATATTAATGGTTTCTGAAACGGTTTCCAAAATTATGGAAATTCTTTCATTCGATTTCTTAAATAAACTCTTTGAAATATATTCAAGGAAAAAATTCAGATAGAGCAGTTAAAAATTTCTCAATATAGAAAAGATATAGAAAATGTTTTAAATATTTGGGAAGTTCGTATTAAAAATCGAAAACTATGTACACTAATACTCCGGTTTGCGTCGCTAATGGGGACCGGAGAAATGCGACGCAAATCGAAACGACGCAAACCGAAACACCTTTTTCCATTCATTTATATTGATTTTTATTTGGTTGGTTCTAAGTCACACTTTTTTTGCTAAAAAAAAAGGATTTTTTAATAAAAAACACCATTTTATTTAATTATTTTTGTATTTCAAGATTTTATTAAAATATAAATATAAAAAATCATAGGAAAAACATAACAAAATTTGAGATCATTTATTCATAATTCATTGTATGTATTAAATAAAAAGTCTTAATCGGTCTTTTTTATTCTGAGCTAGAGTTATCCAAATTGATTATCTCTTGCACAGTTTGATTTGGCAATCTTGCTGATTTTTGTATATAATTGTCTAAAGTCTGTTGGATTGTTAGAGCTTGTTTTTTCAAATAAATTTCCTTATAACAACTAATAGTGTCGGCTACATTTCTAAACACTTTTAAACTGCGATCTTCATCAGGATCATTATTTTCTAAAATGTCCATGGCTTGTGATATCAACTGCATCGCTTCAGGAATTTTAGCTGTGCTAAGTTTTTTTTGTTCTACTTAGACTGCTAGCGTATGTGGTTCATCGCCCATCGCGTTATTAATCTCAACTGATATCAAACTTTCATTATCTAACTCTTCGTCGTATAACAAAAATTCGTTTATATCGTCTTCTTCCATTCCCTCAAAATTTACTTTTTTAGCTGATTTCGCAAGCTGCTTAGAAACGTTCGGAACATCATTAATGTCATCAATATCTTTATAAATATATTCGGGCCATAATTGGCGCCAGGTTCCGTTCATACACGATTCTTTTACTTCTTTCCATGACAGGTTTATATTTTCAATAGCCATCATGATATTATATTTCTTCCAAAAATCTTTCATGGTAGGCTTATCATCTCTATCAGGCATATCATCTCCATCAGTTACTTTTAGAAGTTGACTAAAAGTTCTTCGCAGATAATAGGCCTTGAAGTTGGATATAACACCTTGATCCATTTTATATTTTCAGAATAATCATCAGAAAAAATAGGATGACTTGGTGCATTGTCTAGTAACAAGAGAACTTTAAACCCAATATTTTGTGAAGAACAATAAGCTTTCAACTCAGGAACAGCACAGTTTTCCATCCAATCTTTAAAAAAGGAAGCAGTCATCCACGCTTTTTTATTTGCACGCCAGTACACAGGAAGTTCGCTTTTTTTTTAATTTTTTAGAGCTCTTGGATTTTCAGACGTGTAAATTAAGAAAGGCTTTAATTTAAAATCTCCGGCTGCATTTTCTCCTAAAAGAAGTGTAAGTCTATCTTTGCTAGATTTATGACCAGCGGCAGACTTTTCGGATTTTGAAATATACATTATTCCTGGCAACCGCTTCCAAAAAAGCCCCGTTTCATCAGCGTTTAAAACTGGTTTGGCAGAACACCCACCTTCTTCAATAATTGCTTTTAATTCCAGTTTGAACTTGTTTGCAGCTGAAGTATCCGCACTAGCAGATTCTCCTTTTAATGCAATGTTATGCAAATTTGCACGAGCTCGGAAACGATCAAACCAACCTCTGCTTGCTTCAAATGTTTCTGCACTTTCGGCACTTGCTAATGAATAACTTTCTTGAAGATCTTTAAATAAAGTTAAGGATATCTTCTGAATTACCATTTGGCTCAATGGCATTTTTCGCTGATTTTGATTTTCTATCCAAATGCTAAGAAGGGATTTCATTTTTTCCATTAAAGGACTTCTCATTTTTATAATTTGTTTATGTTGTAATGATGTGGCTGTTTCCGAAATTTTTTGATTTTATCAGCGTCTCTGGAACAAATGGATTTTACTGTAGATGGGGCTAGGCCAAGGTTTCTTCCAATGTCTACTGCTTTTTCCCCTGATTTAAAACTTTTTAAAATGTCCAGTCTTTCTTCAAAGTTTATTTGTTTTCTTTTTTGACTCATTGTTGAAAATATTTGGGTTAAACTTTACTTCAACAAATGTAATTTGAAACTAATAACAACCTTCAACTGGTAGCCAGTGGAAACCTACACAAAAACTTAACTAAAACGGGTAATCCCTTTCTGTTTGAGTTACATATTTATACACACACATTAAAGTTGTTTTGCTAACGACGCAAATCGAAGCATTAACGTCGCAACTTCGAAGCATTCGACGCAATTCGAAGCCATAACGACGCAACTTCGAAGCATGCGACGCAAACTGAAGTATAAACGACGCAACTTCGAAGCGGCAGACATTTTATAAACGACGCAACTTCGAAACGACGCAAATCGAAGCGACGCAAACCGGGACTGTCAAAAACAGTTTGCTATTAACCGAGGGTTTGTCTTAAACGTAAACGCATTAACAGATGTTTTTATATGAAAACTATTGCCAAAACGTCGGGACTTTCAAATTATTTCGTATTAACGGATAACTTGTCTTATACGAGTTGATTTTAAACGAGTTTTCCTGTATTTTTAAAAAAATCTTAACCATCTTTTTAAAAATTGCATGTTATCGATTACAGTAAGGTTGAATTGAAATTTGTTGAAATACTAAAATTTAAATTAAAACATTTTTGTTATCGGTTAGTATCTAGTTTTTTTGGGGTATTTTTAATTTGTTAGCGATGAGTATTTAAAAAAAATTAAATATGTATTCATTGCTTAAGTTTAATTAAATTAAAACGATTTTCTTTTATTTACCTTCTGGTCTCAGTCGTACAGGAGGCGAGGTCAACTTAAGTGCTGTTGTAGAAGGCGGAGTCTTGCGTCGACCACCAAACACATAGTCATATGAATCTTCACTCAAATTGGACACTAAATATAAATATTAGTATATTACAAATTAAGCTAATACTGATTTTGTTAAAAAAAAAAGTTTAAATTAAAAGTATTTAAGCTTAATTAAAATATAATTTTTTTAATTAAAAAAAAAATATATAACATAAATACATAAATACATAAATCTTTTTTGTATACTCACTCTACAACGAAAATTTAAATATGTTTATTATTTTTTTTTTTTGTTTAAATTTGTATTTGTAAAGCCATTAATTAGGTTTAATTTAATAAAAGTTTTGATTTATATTTTGTAAAGAATTATTTTTGTTTCGTAGAAAATAAAAGAAATAGAAAAAGGGAAAATGTTTATTTAAAAAAAATAACAGTTAACATTTTAATTTTTTTGGAAAGGTATTATTGAATGAAAAGAACAACATTTATGGAAAAAGTGAAAAACACAAACTAAGCTGCTGCATTTTTATATAAAAAGTTGCAGTTTTTAAGTATTTTGTTGTTTTTTTTGGTATGCAGCTTCCCACAACATTTACACATACACACACATACACAAAAAAGAAGCAGTTGTTCAAATAAAATTTTCAAAAATCGATTATATGAAACAACTACCAAGATGACTGTTATGAATTATGGATTTTAACATGTAGAAAAGTCAAAAGTCATGCTTAGATTTTATTTTTTATTTTTGTCAATAAAATACAGATGAATTTTTTTTTTTTTTAGAAAATGCTAAACAAAAATATAAATATATTTGCTTTATTTCAGCATTTGTGTTGCTTTAGGGGAGATTTAAAAAAGTTTATTTGTGTTTTTACAGCAAAAAGAAAAATATGGTTTTCTAAGTGTTTGCAAAGTGTTGTGAATAAAAACAAATAAAAATAATCAATTGAATATAAAGTGTTTTTTTTTTCTTCTGGTGAATAGTATTTATTTATGTTCAAAAAAATTAATCATAAAAACATAAATAATAATTCCTACATATTTAATGATTTATTAAAAAAAAAACAAAAAAACTAAAAAGGATTTAAAATCAAAGTGGCGAAATTATAGAGAAAAAACTAAAACATGGTTAATAAACTACACACAGAGGAGGAACAAAAATCTACACCAATTTTTTTTTTATTTAAAAATCTTGATAGAAAATTAACAAACATGCAAAGTTTCTTTGAAAAAATAATCTTTTGATTCAAACATAATTAAGTAGCCCACCTGGAAATTCCGTTAATGGTTGTAAGATTTGTGTTGAACGCAGTGGCGGTAAAAGCGGTGGCAATTGTCCAAATGGATCTTGGTCGGTTGATATGGAAGACGATGTTGGTGGTGAGATCATCGATATATCACCGCTATGCGCCATTTCATTATTGCGGCCAGCTATGGAAATTGTTTTTTTATTTAAGTTAACAAATTAAAAGCGAAAATAAAACCATAATAAGGGAATAGAAAAGAAATGAAAAAGAGTAGAAAAATAATTAAAATCAACGATTTCAAAATATTTTGCTTTTAATATTTTACAAAACTTGCAGTCAAGTTATTAAGCCCGACAATACAATGTCCCGTTAGAATTTAACCAATAGTTAGAAGTTAACCAATAGTTAAATTCAAAAATTATATGGGAAACAACAAGAAATGTTCTTTTTATAAAAATCATATGCATCAGTGCTGTCAGCTTAGGGAATTTATCCCCAAATTGGGGATTTAATTTCTTGAATGGGGATAAAAATTTCCATTTGGCGATCCGGGGATAAAATATTAACATTATTTTCTTCTCTTTTAATATTTAATATTTTTTACAGCTCTGATAATATTTTACAATTGGTGGTAATAGCGCAGAGTTGTAAAATGTGCATTCTTTTGTATATTCGATACTACTCAATACTTTTTACATTTAATCTAAAATCGAATAGTATTTTTATACCAAAAACAGTGTTACATTTTCATAATGTTTTTCAGAAAAAAATTACGTTTATATACAAAAAAAAAAAAAAGGACAACTCTGGAAGTACCCCAGCAAAATAAGAGCTGAGGAAGAAGTAGTTAAGCACTACACCTACTGAATCCGAAGTTGTGAAAATTTCGGTGAATCGTTAATGATTTTAACATTGGCACGTCATTGGGTGGAAGTAGTTTGTTTCGGTGCTATGAAAAATCGATGAACAGATGGACTTTTTTATTAGTTTACGAAAGTTGTTAAATATAGGGACTACAAAATAAATTTTGGGAGTGGCTTTGTTTTAAATTAAAAATGTGATTTTGAACACGCCAAGAATTATTATTCCGACCAGGACAAAGTGGATATTACTATAACTATAAATTGTTATAAATATATATAAAAATTTAAAAAATTTTATGCTGTTTAATGCAATTATTACAAAATATTTTATTCTTATTTTTTTACGTTAGACTAACACTCAGGGGATGTCCCCTACTAATGCAGTGCATTGTGTTAGAATTAGGAAAATATGTTATGAGAGGGAGGAAAGAGGGAGTAGTGTTGAAGAGTACAGACAATATGCAATATATCTGCAATATTACAACAACCGGGTACACACTTTGTTGCTGAATTGGTTACTCAGTGATCAGTGCTATGCCTTCATCACTAATTGGCCCAACAACAAAAAGAATACAAGGCGGTTGTACCATGCAAAATAGAGAAACAAATTAAATAAGGGATAGGAAAGGGAAGGGGAAAAATCTAGTAACAATAACACAGGTAAATAGAGACGTAAAAGCCCTTTGCCCCTTTCAGTTTTTTTTTTTATTTTTTTATTAATTGATTTATTGTAATTATTATTTTATCAACACTGACTTCATAAGTAGTGGTTAATATCAACATTTTGGAAGTTGTTTAAAATAACGTCTTACAAATCAAAAAATGTGCACTATTAACTTCTTTGGATGTTCTGAAAAAGGGATTCCTAAAGAATAACATCTATTTTATTTTGTTGGGTACGTATAAAGTAATAAATTATTTATCATTTTCACTTCACAGTTATTTTTCACTTCACGATTTCATTTTGACCGATTCCTGAGGGTCAATTCTCGTTCTGTGAAACGGTGAAATGAAAAGTTTTTTCACGTTTTCATACTACTTTTGATTCGCGTTCTGTGAAAAAATGTAAAGAAATATCAAAACGTTTTCATATGAAAAAAAAAGTGGAACGAAACAAGATTTTTTCACGATTGCACAGCACTGGCGATTCTTGTTTTGTGTAACAGTGCAAACAACTGTCAAAATATTTTCATATGAAAAAATTGTTTACACAGACTATATATAAGTGAAAAAACATGGAGAAGATTGTAAGAGGAAAGCGTGCCAGCGAAAGCCAAAAGGAGTATTTAATTAATTATTGAGAAAAGCATGTGGACATTGCAAACGATAAGTAAGTAGCTTAATAACCATAATCACACTTTTATTATTTACAGATTTGTAACCGCAGATGGTGCCAAATTTAGAGACGAAAAGTGTAACGAATTAGCGGCGAGCCTTAACAGTTTTAGTGCGACCCAAAACGACAGTGAAAAATGGCAAAAGTATGGCATATTTATTTATAGTTTATTTATATTCTTAATGAAATTTTTTTTAAGTAGACTTTATACGCGCACCAAATATAGTTCACTTAAAGTAAGCCGATATAAATACATGAAGTGCTTGTCGGTTGTCATCTTGAATGGATTGTGATCATCACGAAGTATGCATCTCAGCACTCTCAAAAAATTCCTATAAATTATTAAATTATTTACTGCAATGAAATGCTTGTAACATCATTGTCTTACCTTTGTTCATCCGGAATTCTTTGGGTAATATCCAATAATACAATTAATCCAGATATTTTTATATAATTATTTAAAATAAATTTTACGAACTTAATTCACTTTTGTTTACGTTTTTCTCTGTTTTGACATTTGCTTTAAATTTTGGATAACACAGTTACAAAAGTTTCATGGGTACAGTGCGAATGAAACATTTTTTTCATAATACATACGAGAATCGCAATTTATGTATTTGTGAAAAGTTCGAGTGAAAAGTGCTTATGAAAACGAAAATGAAAAGTTTTTTTTCACTTCACATTATCACAGAACGAGAATTGACCCTCTGTTCTCGTTATGGAAAAAAAATATGTTGTTATGATGACTATCTGTCAATTTTATTTTCATTCCACTCGTTTCATGAGTTTTAAAGCAAAATTGTATTAAAAAACTTCAATAATTTCTTCTTTTTTTCATTAAAAAATAAACATTTAATATAAAGAAATGTCTTTATATGCGTTTATGCTTCTGGAAGAGAAACAGCGTATTTTGTTTTCTTAAAAAAATGTAATTAATGTTTTTATTAATTCTCTAATTCTTTTGAAAATTAAAAATTTGGTAATTAAATTAAAAAAACTATGTTAGAAAACATATAAAATGTTAATATAAAAAAAGTCGGTAACAATGTTTATAAAATAGTGCAGCACTCACATTTTTTAATGAACTTTTATTTGGTGAAGAAAAACAACTCATATGATAAAATTTTGACGGATAGTTTTCGCAAAAGTTAAATCAAGAATCACTTCACACATTCAGAATCGGTCCCCTGGATAATAAACTTTAATAATTTTTTTTTTTAATTTTAAGTTCATCATTACTTTTTAAAATAAAAAATATGATTGAAATATGCCACGAGTTTATTAAAAAACTTTTTTTGTCTCTCCTGAAAAGTAGTAGTTTTTGAGATACGAGGTTGTGTTAGTCAGTGATTTTTTTTTCCAGATTTGGATTTGGGACTTCCCATTAACCTCCAAAATATCCACCAAAATTAGGTATCACATTAACAAAAAATTTCCTGACCATACTGGTTAAATAAATATTAAAATAATTCTTTCTCTTTATTTTAAATTTGTCATAAGTACAAATAAAATAAATGTTAATTAACATACAAAAATATATTTTATTATTTATTAATTAAAAAAAAAACATGAATTTTGGGTTGAAAACATTTTGGCGATTTTTGGGGGCCAGAAAGCAACAATTTGGGGATGAAAAATCAATAAAGCCTTTAAAAAAACTGACAACAGTGATATGCATGGCTATTAAGTACATTGTGTTTGATAGCATAAGAGTATCAGATATATTTAAATGTTATATTCATCATACGCACTGTTGTCCTATTTAAAATGTTATCAAGCAGTTGGTGCACTCAAAATATTTATACCTCACATCAGGTTATTATGAGATTGTGCTGATCTTTAAAACTACCAAAAATATCAGACCACCTTATAGTCCACCAGTCAACTCAGAATCATTTTCTAAGTCGTTTTAATGCTGTCAATCCGTTTGCGTGTCGAAGTACACTTTGTAATCCAACTACAGGATGCAAATAAAAATATATTTCATGTGGTGTAAAAGCTTTTATGGACCAAGGATCAACGCTTTTAAATTTGGTTAGAATCGTTCCATATTCACTCCTACCAACCCACCGTACCCTTAAGTTTCATATTTGAATCTAATGCTTACAACGTAGGGATTCAAAAGTAGAATCCAATTAAATATAATCAAAGCAATTCACAATTCGGTTGGTTCTACTAAAGACCTAATTATACCCTTCACCACAGGTGGAAGGGTATATATAAGTTTGTCATTCCGTTTGTAATTTCTATAATATTGATCTTAAACCCTATAAAGTATATATATTCTGGGTCCTTATGAAGAGCGAAGTTGATTTAACGATGTCCGTCTGTCCGTCTGTGTGTTGAAATGGGTTTTCCGAAGAACCCACACATGATGAGGACTTGATTGTTATTTATTTCTGTTACATGTGATCCATTTCTGTTTACCAAAAAACCAGGACTACCTCTAATTTTTTCCGTAAAATCCTTTTGTTTAATATGTATGTAGAATTTTACGCATAACAAACACATCCATTTGTTGAAATCCTTTTCTTTCATCTCCACCTTTTATACACAAACAACAAACACATACAAAGAATTGTCATTTAAATAAAAACTAAACAAATCTCTAATGAACGAAGACTTTTATATATGTACCTCTATTGACGATGATTTTGTGTGAGCTTCAATAGCTCAGTTGTCTAGACGCTATGTCACAAATAATTTTTTTTCTCTAAGGCCGCGGGTTCGAATCCCGGTCAATTCACTTTTTTTTGTACATTTTTTTTTATTATTTTCTTAAGACTTTTTTTTTAACATTTAACATTTAACATTTAATAATTAATTTTTATAAAATTTTATATTAATAATTAAATAATCCATAAATAGGCTAAAAACATCAAAATTTTTATAAAAACCCTGTGATACAAACAAAATACAAACATTTTTATACCCTTCACCACAGGTGGAAGGGTCGCGGGTTCGAATCCCGGTCAATTCACTTTTTTTATACATTTTTTTTTATTTTCTTAAGATTTTTTTTTGTTTATTTTTTGTTTTTTTAAACATTTAATAATTAATTTAAATAAAATTTTATATAAATAATTAAATAATCCATAAATAGGCTAAAAACATCAAAATTTTTATAAAAACCCTCTGATACAAACAAAATGCAAACGTTTTTATTTCTATTTTTTGCTCCGATTTAAAAGAATTTATAAAAAGATTTTTAAACCATTTTAATTCTCATATATTAAGAAAATTTTATACATAATTTCCCTTTGAGTGCAACTATTTTAGCTCATAACTTATAATAATTTATAAAAAAAATTTATAAAATATTTTCCTTAAAATTTTTAAAATTAAGCTAAAGAAATTAAAATATTTTTTAATAAAAAAGCGAAATAAAATCCCAAATGCAAATTTGCCAGCTAAATCAAACGTTTTTGTAGAAATAAAACACATGCAGTTCTAGTGATTTCTTTTAACGATTTGTTGAAATTCTTTTCTTTCACCTCCTCACCTTTTATACACAAACAACAAACACTATTCTACAGCCGTAATATGACCTACGGATACGTCTTATATAGCAAAAGATCGAAAATCTTTAGTATAACATATTTGCTGAAAAACTCGGAAATATCCGTTCAGATACAAAAAAGTTATGCCCAAAACATAAATTTTTTTTAAATACCTATTTTCTGGAACCATAAATCTTCCCGAGTCCAAGTTTTATCACCAAACTAAATGGTTAGTTTCCTTTTAAAGGCGTCCGTACATAAATCTGTCCATTCCATATATGTCCATATATAAACCATGGTGAAGGGTATATAAGATTCGGCATAGCCGAACTTAGCCGCTCTTACTTGTTCTATGTTATATTTGATCAGGATAACCGTTGCAATAAATTTAATAGATTGTACCAATTTTAAAATACAGTTACCAACTAATAAATGGTAGATTCGACTGTACACACTTAGTAAATAATTGTATTTTTAAAGTTGATCGGATATAATTGAATAATAGGATTCCTTTTTAGACCCCTTTCTTCATTTTCAATACAATATTTTAGCTTTATTAATCGATTAAAATTAATACTAAAAAATAAATTTACAATGTAGTACAATTAGCTGCCGCTACTAAATTTAAGTAAACTTTTTGTAAAGTGGAATTTAAAATCGGTTTGCTAGAATCAGCAAAAAAAAAAAAAATAGTAAAAACATAAACGAATTTATCATTTTGTTTTATTTTGGTAATTTCTGTTTTGAATAATATTTTTAGTAAATTTTTTGACTTTTAAGGTCAAATTTTAATTGTTGATTTTTAGAACTTAAAAAAAACTTTACCATCTCGCGCTTTTACAGTGTTGCCATATTTGAAGTCTTTCACCAACTTTCACTTCTCCTGTATCCCCTTTCCAAAGAAAGCAACACATTCCGAGTAATAAGTAGGAATAATTTCCTGAGTGTTGCTTCTCTTAAAAAAAAATCTAACGCGAATTCTGTTTCACGGATTTTTAAACAAAGTTCATATTTGCAATTGTGAGAAAATTTCCTTTAATTCGATTCATCACACTTTTGGTGTGTTTCGTTTTTTTGGACCTAGCGGCACCAGGAACCCGACCCCCTTAACACCAAAAAATTATTTACTTCATTCCGGAGGGGGTTTTTTAATTCCCGAGGGGGTGATATTTTTTATGTTTTTTTTAAAGGGGTGTCCGAAAAAGTAAACTTTTTCCAAAACTTCTTATTAACCTTCTCCTCCTCCTCCTCCTCCTCCTCCTCCTCCATAAGTACCGATATTGCTCCGCATCACAACTCAAAAAAAAACTTTTATTGTCCTTTATCATGATCTTAAGTTTTTATTGTTTTAATGTTTGATAAAATAAATTTATGTTTTAAGAGGGCGCATCAATAAGTCCGTGACTTTTCAAACTTCCCCCATAGTTATATGATATAGTTATATGTTAATAGACTACTGTAAAATTTCGAGCAAGTTCCGTTATTTACTTTGCGTTTAACAGCTGTTCAAAACATACAACCTCGTGCATTTTTTAAAGTGAATTTTAAGTGATCATTAAAAGTTATTTTTTGCGAAAAAAAATCGTCAATCAAACCAAGGAAAAGCTTAATAAATACTATGGGGCCTCTGCACCATCGATTTCAATGGTTTAATGACTTTCGTTGTGGCCTTACAAGCACGGAAGATGCCAAACGTTCTGGACGCCCAGTTGAGGTCTCTAGACCCAAAACAATTGAAAAAATTTACGATATGGTGTGGAGATTGAATGCGTGATAGATTGTGGAAGACATAGGCATCTCACATGGCCCAGTGGTTTCAATTTTGAACGGTCACTTGGGTATGAGAAAGCTTTCCACAAAATGGCTGCCGCGTTTGCTCACAATCGATCACCAACGGAATCGTGTGACAGCTTAGTTCCCATATCAAAAATCTATGAAGTAGACTACGAACTGCCCCCTCATTCGCCTTATTCTCTGGATTTAGCCCTCAGTGAATATTTCCTATTTCCAAACCTAAAGAAATGGCTCGGTGGAAAGAGATTTAGCTCCAACGATGAAATTATTGATCAAACAAATGCCTATTTTATGGACCTCTAAAAATTCCATTTTTTTTGGAAGGGATAAAAAAATTGGAGAAACGTGGGACTAAGTGTATTGAGCTAAAAGGAGATTATGTTGAAAAATAATTTTTTTTTTGAGCAAAAAAAAAAAACTGTGTTTCATTCAAAAAATCACGGATTTATTGACCTTGTATTATAGTTTGATCAAACAATTTTTATTGTCAAATATTTGTTCGAGTATGACCAAACATGATTTCCTCATTTATGTTTTCCACTATTTGAAAGTTGTTTGATTAAACAAAAAGAGGCAAACAAATGTGTGCTGTGTGACCACAAAATAATTGCTTTAACAAAATTGTGTGGCAAATATTTGCCTCATGTGACCGTAGCTACGATATATTGTTCAACCGATTATTGATTGATCTTAACAATTTAATGTGAGTATGTATGAGCAGCAACATTTTTATCATATAATTCCATTCATTGTGACAATTTATCGGTTGATAATCTGATGCAATAAAATGCATTACACAGAATGAATGATTTTCAGCATGCCAAAGTTCATTTTAACCGATTGCATATTAAGAATTTACTTTCTACCACTTTTTAATTTGTACAAAAAAAAAACACAAATTACTTTATTTCATTTACGTGAATCAGAGCACATCACAATATAATTTCTGTAACACAGCAAAAGCCTCAAAAACTTATATGTATGTGAGTGCGTGTATTACAGAATGCTATTGACAAGTATGCATCGTAATAGAGACAGACAAACCTTATACTATGATCCAAAAGTATTGAACATTTCAAAACTGCAACAATCAAAAACGTATGACAACAAAATTTGCGATAACAAAACTTACGATAGCAAAATGTACGATAACAAAAGGTACGATAAAAAAAGGCAAGATAACCAAATGTACGATCAAACAAATTTACGATATCGAAATGTAAGATAACAAAAGATACGATAATCAAATGTATGTAAGTATATAAACTTTCTAAAGTTTTTCTTAATAAAACCTTAAGTACTAAACAGGGACTGAAACCGAACCCGAACCCAAACGGGGTTTAACCACCTTCGGGTTCAAATATATTCTTGCTGTTCATGGCGTGAAAAATGTTTGATAGAAAAATCATGAAAAATATTACACATCTTGCATTCCAGTTTGCAGTGCTCGACACTATATCTAATCCTTTTAAGCAAATACTCGTACTTGAAAGAGAGCTATTTGCAAAAAATTGGGAACACAAAAAATTTCTTCTGTAACTAAAAAGCTAAACTTGAAAAAACCGTACGGAATTCCAGTTAAAACAAGTCTTATTGGAATACAGAAGTTTTTGTTCGGAATTACTGGATGCTATGAATGAAAATATTTGGAATATTTGTGAAGCATTCGTAGAACTTTTTAAACCTGTTAAAAAATTACCGCTGAAACTACAACAAAAACAGATGACAGATGAAAATGCTAAAAAAATTTATTTTAAAATTTAATAAAATTTTCAAAAATTTGCAAATGGAAAGAGAAGAAGAGAATTTTATGAGAGAATCAATATCTTGTTCTTTAGAAGATGATTAAAATATGATCGAACAAGTTTTAAAAAAGAAGGAACGCCTTGAAATTTATTTTGTCACTACAAAGAACAAATTTAAAAGCAGAGAACTTAAAGAATATATTAATTATAAAATTAAATGAAAATTTCTTTTAAAAATACACAAATGTCCTTTTGATAAAACATGTGTCCTTTTTTTAAATGTTGAACCCGAACCCTGAACCGAACCCGAACTTGAATTTTTAATTTCGATTAACCCGAATCTGAACCCATTTTTTCAGGGTTTCAGTCCCTGCTACTAAATATGGTGAAAATATGTAGCCCTACATGCAAATGGCAGGTTTAGTACCAAGATTTTTAAATATTTTCGTATTATATTTACAATATATTTACAGTACGACTTTAATGGTTATTTGAAAAGAAAATACTTAAATTTGTTTTCAATAGAATAAATAGTTAAATTAGAAAGAAATAAATTTTTAAAATATTTTTATCAGTCATTTAATGAACAAAGAAAATGCAAAAATACGAACGTTCCGTATTTGCTAAAATATTTAGTCAATATTTTTTTTTAGAAACAAACAATTATGATCTGTTCAGATATATTCTGATTTAATTACATTTAATTTGAAGCTATTAATTAGATTTGGTGCCACATCACATCATATACACTCACAATATTATTTTGTTAAAAATAATCGAAAATACATATTAAATTAATCGAAAATACAATCCAAAAGAGGACTACTGATTTTTCATTATATTCAGCCCACTTTGTTGTTTATTTTTAATCATTGTTTAATAATCGACAAAAGTAGTAAAAGCAATCGAAAGTAGTTTAAAATAACTATCAATTTTCAACTGACAAAAAGTATAAACAACGATTTTTGTGGTTTATTTTTCAAATTGAAATTTTTTTATTTGTATGTAATTTTACAAAACACAACACACACAGATGTAACATATATATTTTTATTTTCTATGTGTATCTATATTTAAATAATTTGTTGTAATTTTTATTGAAATAATTTTGTATATAAACAAACTATTTTTGTAAAAAAACAATAAGGAATTATATGAATTTATATTTTTAAAAACAGAAACATAAAATTTTACATTTAACAGAAAATATCAACTCCTACTGAATATCTGTAATTTTTTATCGTTTGTTTTTTGAATGATTGATTCTTCGTTTAAAAACAAACTTTACGTATTACTTTTTAAATAAACTACAGTCGGTAACGGAAAATATATTGTGAGTGTATGTTTATATATGGCATATATGATAGACTTTATGTACAGATCTAATTAGATATGCTGCAAGATCTGTTCGTATCTAAAGGCATCTTTAAAATTGGATTTTTTGAATTTCAATTTCTAAAATTGAATTAAAAAGTTTCACTTTTTTATGGAAGCTTTATTTCCTATTGATTGCATGAAATTAAATCAATTTTTTTTTTTAAGTTTATGAAAATCTCCATTATTTTAAAAGTTTCGATGGATGACTTCCAGCAAAAGTGGATTGATTAAATGAAAAAAATTATAAATATAATATAATTCTGTCGGTGTGGTTTTTAAGAATGCGGAAATCATATCGTGAGCTTGATTAATCGTACAATTCTAAGGTCATCAAAATGTTAGGCGACCATTGAAAGAAGTCCATTAACCTTCAAGAAGATTATGTTGAGGAATAAAAATTATCTCAAAACTAAAAAATTTGTTTTTCACTAATAGGCCACGTGAATTTCACTGCATGTATTAATTATTTAAACTATTGTTCGTATACTGGCGGACCATTGTGTTACACAGAACATAACTGCTGCTAATGGTCTTTTCATGGTAAGCCAAATTGTGTGAATGATGAATGAGATGAATGAGTAGAAAGTACAAAGAAGTAAAAACAAACGACATTTTGTGTATGAGTAGAATAGCAGCAGTAAAGGTAAAATATAAAAAAAATCCTGTTTAATAATGTGTTTTCTGAAAAGCGATTTGTAAACATTAATGACAGATTTAACGTATTCCTTTTTTTGTTAGAAAATGTGATTAAATGTCAAACTACTAACTTTAATAGAATCCATAGGGGCGATTCTCTAACCTTTTAACGACAAATTTCGGTAGTTGTCAGTTTAATATGAAAACTTGACAACTTATCTACCGAATTTTGTCATTAAGAAGATTGAGTATCGCTTAAGAGAAAAATTTGTAGCAATTGATTTTATTTGTAAAGTTTAGAAATTTTTCTGTCATCAAATTACTACAAATTCATTTCAAGAAAATATTATTTCTAAATCGTGGCGAGAACACTTTAAGTCATCAGGAATTATATAAAGGGTGGTTAAATTTTAAGGGCCGATGTTGATTTTACAAATTATTTAGGAAATTATTGTCATTTCCTTTTATTATGATAATATTGAATAGTTCAATTATGTATGGAACAAAATATCGGCCAAATGGACGCCGCGACCTCGCAGCACACATACATCCGATGGTCCAAATTTTCGATGACGCTGAGGCATAATTGAGGTTCTATGCCGTTAATGTGCCGAATTATCTCATTCTTTAGCTCTTGAATTGTTGCTGGCTTATTGACGTACATCTTTTCTTTCAAATTACCCCAAACAAAGAAGTCCAACGGTGTCAAATCACATGATCTTGGCGGCCAATTGACATCGCCACCACGTTATATAAAATACGGCACGATGATACCGCCAGCCCATAAACCGCACCAAACAGTCACTCTTTGTGGGTGCATTGGTTTTTCGACAATTACTCTTGGATTATCATTCGCCCAAATGCGGCAATTCTGCTTATTGACGAATCGACTGAGGTGAAAATGTGCCTCATCACTGAAGATAATTTTCTTCGAAAATTGATCATCCACTGTTGCTATTTCATGCCATCATTATGACCATTGACGACGTTTGGAATGGTCAAGAGGCTTTAATTCTTGAGTCAATTGCACCTTGTAAGCGTGTAAATGCAAGTCTTTATGCATAATGTTTATCAACGACGAGCGTGAGAGGTGCAATTGTTGGCACAACGACGAGTTGAGGTGGACGGCTCTTCAGACACACTATCGCTAACAGCAGCAATATTTTGTGCAGTACACGCTGTACGAGCATGCACTGGTGTTTTCACATCTCCTACAGACCCGGTTTGCTCAAATTTTTGCACGATTTTTCCGATTGTATGCACATTTGGACGATTAAATTGACCGATAAAAATCACGAAGTGCACGATATGCATTTTGATTTGAACGCCCATTTTCATAATAAGCCTGAATAACTTTAACGCGTTGCTGAATTGTGTATCTTTTCATGGTTCAAATTGAGAAATGTCAAGTGAAATGCAGAAAAAAACTTGACGTTTAGGTGTGGTTCACATTTAACATCGGCCCTTAAAATTTAACCACCCTTTATTTGTACTCAAAATTAAGAGTTATTTTAGAACAGTGGTCTCAACATTTTTAAGTGCCTTGTGCCACTTTAAGGTTTGAAAAACTTCGCCATTTCTGTGATCTCTGGTCTTAGATGATCTAATATAGTTCCATTTACCACACAGATTGCTGGTCTTGGGTGAATTTTCTGTGAGTGAAACTATTATACCCTATTCTGATGAGGAATTTAAATTCGACAGAATGTTAACCATGGCCATTTGGGTTGCAAGGAGCCTTGTGGATCGATATTAGAGGTTGAAGCCGATCATGTGGATCTATAAGATGCTGATAAGTTGATTATGCAGTAAGAGTATGGTTGCCAAAAGAATAGTACATGACTATTATAGTGATGTTCCGTAAGATATGTCTTCGCATTACTGTACCAAGAGGACCGGTTCCATATACGCGCATTTTTGGCTGGCTGGCATTTGATGTATTTATAAAGATTTCAGCAACCGTGGTCGCTCGGAAACCGAATATTGAAATTCAGCACAAAAACTACTTTGTACCATTTAGGTGTTAAGAGCTGGGGTGACCAATTACGGGATAGATCCTTTGAGGTCAACTGACTCATTATTACCTACAGGGTAACTTAAAATTGAGAAATAAATGTTAATTGAAATGAAAAATTGTTATTAAATTAGAAAGATATCCTTAAAACGTAGAAACCACAATAAAAAATTTAATAAAATTTGGACAATTGTATTAGACAATTAGATAATATAAATTTAAAATGAATAAATCAAATTTTATATATATTATCCGTCTTTTTATTTTAATTATACATTTTTGAACATTTTACAAGCTAGAAATCGTAATTAAAAACTAATTTTCAAATGGAAAAAATTGTAAGGATCAGCGCTTTCTATCTGAGCGACCAGGTCATCGTCAGCTTCCTTTTGAACCACCCAACCCACAAATAACTTATGGTATTGAACAGGCTTATATATGGGCAAATCCTGCGTGACGAACGCTACATTCGTACGCGTTTTTGGATTAAAATATAGAAATTTCTTGGTCTTTCAAAAGATATACTTTCAACTTAAACATAGTGTTAAGTGAGATTTAAGTATACTTTCGAATGACATAAAACTTAATTTTTTACAGCTATTTTTTGCGAAATAATTAATCAAAATGTTTTTTGACTCACGCTACAAAAAGTGGAAGTAACTTTAAAACTCGTAGTATATTTTAGTGATTTTTAGCGAATTTTGCATAATAAAGCACTCAAAATCTACTACCTAAAAGAAAGATGAATATAAGAGAATTCCAAAATAACTTATTTGCAGTCAAAAAATTTTATCGTTTTAAAGCAAAAGCCGTTAACCCTTTGTGACGCACGCTAAATTTTTTCTAGTAGTATATAAATAAACACAATTGAATTTATTTTAACAAAAAAAAATTAATTTAATTTTTTAATAACACTTCTTAATACAAATTTTTAACATTTTTAACCAACCAACTCAAAGGAAGTGCTGTGTACCCTTTAGGAAATACAATAGACAATAGGTTTGCTTTTTTCGAATTTCATATAAATATTCCATACAATTTTAAATTGTTATAAAGGGTGTCCCAAGAAGAACGCAATTTTTAAATCTGGCAACATTCGAAGTGTCATTGTTTGACATTTGAACAATTGTTATTGTTTGCTAGTAGAAGGTACGAGGTTAGTAAAAATGGAGCGCTACACGAATGAACAACGCATTCTCATTGTGAAATTGTTTTACCAAAATGGTGAAAGTTTTGCGGCTACAGTTCGCAAATTGCGATCAATTTGGGGTCACAATAATGCTCCAAAAGAGTCAACTGTAAAGAGATTAATGGATAAATTTGCCGAAACTGGGTCTGTTAGTGATGTAAAGACAACAACGCGCCATCGACCAGGTCAATCGACCGAAAATGTCGCAGCTGTACGTGATGATGTCGCTCAAACTCCATCCACCTCAATTCGACACCGAGATCAGCAAATTGCTGTCTCCAAATCCACTTTGCAGCGAATTTCGACGAAAGATTTGCATCTTCATGCATACAAAGTTCAATTGACTCAGGAACTGAAGCCAGCTGACCATGGACAGCGAAGGGAGTTCGTTAATTGGGTATTGGAGAGACAACATGAAAATGCTGATTTTGCCGATAAAATCATCTTCAGTGACGAGGCCCATTTTCATCTTGATGGCTTCGTCAATAGGCAGAATTGTCGCATTTGGGGTGAGGAAAATCCTCGAGTGATTCACGAGAAGCAAATGCATCCTCAACGTGTCACTGTGTTGTGTGGTTTTTGGGCTGGAGGAATCATTGGACTGGCAGGTCAAGAGCAAACAGTCAATGGTATGCGGTATCGTGAAATGATAACCAGTTTTTTCTTGCCTAGAATTGAAGAAATGAATGTGGAGGGCATGTGGTTCCAACAAGACGGCGCCACATGTCATACAGCCAGAGAAACAATTCAATTGCTGCATCAGTCATTTCCCGGTCGTGTTATTTCGCGTTTTGGAGATCAGAATTGGCCGCCTAGATCGTGCGATTTAACACCATTAGATTTTTTTCTTTTGGGTTTTTTGAAGTCGATGGTTTACGCGAATAAGCCGACGACGACTCAAGCCTTAAAAGAGGAAATTGGACGCTGCATTAATGAAATACCGCAGCATTCATGCAAAACGGTCATTGAAAATTTCATTAAAAGATCGCGTGCATGCCAGCAAAGACGCGTCGGCCATCTGCACGATGTATTGTTCCATACATAACCTCATTCTGTCTACTTTACGATATAATAAAGTTTCACGATTTTTTTTAAATATCTGTGTTTTATTTAAAATTTAAAAATTGCGTTCTTCTTGGGACACCCTTTAGATATAGCTACTTAAAAATTAAGAATGTATAAAAATGCTGCCAAGTCTTAGAAATTATTGGATTCTCTCTCTTATATGTAAACAAAATATTTGAAATTTTTGTATTTTTAATTTGATAAAATATTAAAAACAAAAAAAAGCTAATAAATGAATTATGTGTTCGTAAGTGAAGCTAGAGCAGGGCAAACAATATAATTTCTCTATTTCGCGTTCCCGCGAAGTCTATATGCGATAACAGCTTTCGTACAAAGGCGGCCACAAATGTTTTCAATGACATAACAGAAAATTAATATTCAAACTCTAGGAATTCTGCCAATAAAATTCTTTTGAAATCGGTTCCCAACCAAATTTATTTTACAACATATTATGTTAGAACAAATTACAAAGAACCAAAACCCGTTTACCTAAACTTTAATGATAAGATACAATATAACTAATTATCTTGTTTCTTTTGGAATAATTTCAAACAAAAATAATCGGTATTAAAACCGACAGAAAAAACAAATTATATAGGAAAAGAAGTTGTTTAACAAGTCGTTCTTAGAAACAGAAAATTTGCCTGTTAAATTATTGATCTAGTTAGTACCCAGATTCTATAAGACGAGCGACGATTATTGTCCACTACTGACCAAACTGTTGAACTATAAGATATAAAATTACTGTCGTTTTCCAAATTTGTAACAACAGTTTACAATTTTTTTGTAATATGGTAGATATTTAATTTCGAAAGTGGACGATAAACGATAATCATCATATAAAACCCTTGGGTGTCTAAAGAATTAAGCTCGCTTATATCGTACAAAAATAAATTGTTAAAAGCAAGGAGGAAAAATAAGCAAAACAAATTTATTGCAAATAGCCTCAAACGAATAAGTAAAATTATCAAATATTGCAACAAACAATTAATGAATAATTATTACTCTTATAATATATAATTGTGTAAGGGTGATCCTAAGAAAACCTTTAAATTTTTAAATAAACAAATTGGGAAAAAATAGATTCTTCTATGGAGTTATTGACAAATGATGATACCGTAGTTACCTTAGATAGCGAAAAAGCTTCTATTTTCAATAGTTTTTTTTATGATTCCGTTCGAAATATGCGCGTAGGTATACCTCAAAATGATAATGATGACATCAATATGTTTCGCACAATGTCTCCTGTAAGTTCAAGATTTGTTCTAGAAGCCACAGAAAAAGAAAAAATTGATCACTTCTTGGATTGCTTAGAAATAAATAAAAGTCCCGGTTGTGACAACATTAAATCTAAAATGTTATTAGTACGAAAAGCAGCTGTGTCAGAAGAAATAACAAACATATTTAATAAAATGATAGAGGAAATGAGATATCCGAATGTACTAAAGGTGCACAAAATTATGCCAATACCTAAAGGTATTCGAAGTAATAAAGTGGAGAATTATCGTCCGATTTCAGTTCTTTCAATCGTTGATAAGATATTGGAGAAAGTTTTGTTTGAGCAATTATCAAGTTACCTTGAGATCAATAACATTTTGTTTGATCGACAATTCGGTTTTAAAAAAGGCACTGGAACTGAAGAAGCTGTTGTAAATGTGGTGGAGTATGTTTGTAGCGGACTTGATGCAGGTTTTAAAGGAGTTGCAGGTGTTTTTTTTGATCTATCGAAAGCGTTTGACTTGGTTGATCACGATACACTAGTTAAGAAACTAGATTTCATTGGTTTTTCATAAAATGCTGTTGAATTATTTAAAGATTATTTAAGGAATCGAAGACAATTTGTTCAAGTTGGTGAATCGAAAAGTGGCATGCTTGATGTGTTATGTGGTGTCCAACAGGGTAGCGTCCTGGGCCCACTGTTGTTTAAAATTTATATAAATGATATGAAAAATATAATGTTTTATGAAAAACTATTTATGTTCGCTGATGATATCTGTCTTTTATACAATTATAAACATGAAAAAGTATTGCAAACACAGATCGAATATGACGCCTCTATTTTGTCCGAATTTCTGAGGATTAACAAACTGATTTTAAATTCAGGAAAAACTAAATTTATAAAGTTTAAGCCACATATTTCAAGGAACGATGGAGTTATGAGCGTACACATTGGTGATAATTTGATAAATGAGTCAGAGAGTGTTAAATATTTAGGAATTAATCTATGTCACAATCTTATATGGGAAAACCACATTAATCAGCTGAAATCTAAAATATCATCTGGAATTGGTATTTTGTATAAATTTAGAAACAAATTGAATCCTGAAACGAAAATTTTACTCTACAATTCTTTAATTCACTCACACTTAACATATCTCCCAATGATCTATGCCTCTTAATCTGGCTCAGTAATAAAATCGCTTCAATCAGCACAGAATAAAGCTTTGAAGATCGTGTTTAATCTGCCGTTAAGATACAGTACAGTTAACTTATTTAAAAATTTTGCAAAAACTATACTTCCAATACGAGGGTTATATAAAAAACAAATTTTAATTTATGTTTTTAAATGTATTAAAGGATATGGATCTCACAATATACAGTTTCATCAAAATCTCATACACAGTCAGAGAATAACAAGACATGCGACGGATCTGAATGTAGCGAGATGTCGCCTCGAGTTGACTAAACAACGAGTTACTTTTGCTGGTGCTAACGAGTATAACCAATTACCTGACAACCTTAAAAATATTTTTATACTGTCAACTTTTAAAGGAAGTATAAAACAGTACTTGCTTAATAACGTCGAAATACTTCTTACAAATTAACTTAAAAATGTAAATATGTACATATTTTTTATTTTATATATTTTTTTTCTTTTTTTATATTCATATGTAATATATTGTTAAATTTTTAATTTAAATTATACAGTGTAATATATTTATTGTTGCCTACTTTTTTTTAGCCTCTATAAAGCCATAATGGGCGCTGAGGCAAAATTTTAAATTTTGTTAAATGAAATTGAAATAAAGCATTAAAAAAAAAAAATAAAAATCTGGGCACTTGTTCTGAGAAATAATACTTTACTTTCAAAAATTCTAAATTTCAACCTTATAATAAAAGCTAAAGCCTCCAGAATAGGCAGTGTTAAACAACGCATTTTAATATGCATATTTTGTTGCAATAAATAAAATACGTGGATAAGTATTTTTCTAAAACGCACTATGACGTTACTGTTTTATTTATTTATTTATTTATTTATTTATTTATTTATTTATTTATTTATTTATATTTACATTTCATGTACAGTTATAATTCAATAGTATTTTGGCCTCAGCACCAAAACAACGTATTAAAATTGTTTGCAATTGGAAATAACAAAATTTTTAAGAACTGAAAAAAGTTGATTAGTCATACAATTTAAAAAGAGAAGAAAAGCTTAAGTAGAACCCAAAAAAGAAATCGTTACTACTTAACGACCTAACATGAATATTTTTTATAGACTACGAGAATTTCTGATCTTTTTTAATAGAAAACATCTTTAGCTTTAAAGTCCAAACCAGAAAATTTAAGTGGCAGCGACAGTTCTGTCAAACTGTAAACCTTGCAAAAACAATACAATATTTTTAAGAATTATTTATTCAATATTGTTTAAAGGTAGCTCTGGTTTATTTAGAAAACTTTCTACAATAATTTCTCTGCTGAAAAACAGCCCAGCAAAATAAAATGGATGTTATTCTTTAGGAATCTCTTTTTCAGATCATCCAAAGAAGTTAATAGTGCAAATTTTTCGATTTGTAAGAAGTAATTTTTAACAACTTCTAAAATGTTGAAATTAATTCCTACTAGTAACAAACAACAATTATTTAGTTGGTCTATAAATGGTTAATTCCTACAGTCATTAAATGCCTTATTGAAAACATATTTTGCATACCAGTGATATTCACTTTGTCCTATTCGGAATAATAATTCTTGGCGTGCTCAAAATTATATTTTACTTTAAAAAATGCCACTCCCTATATTTATTTTGTAGTCCCTATATTTAAAAACTTCCGTAAACTAATGAAAAAGTCCATCTGCTCATCGATTTTTCATAGCACCGAAACAAACTACTTCCTCCTAAAGACACGCCAATGTTAAAATCATTAATGATTCACCGAAATTTTCACAACTTCGGGTCCAGTAGATGTAGTGTTTAACTACTTCTTTCTCAGCTCTTATTTTGCTTGGAATGTATACACTGCATTTTTCTGTTTTAGATTTAAGGGTTTACTTGAGCACTCTGTATCTTTACTGGTGAAAGATATACTTTTATTTTGCATTTAACGATTAATCGCCAATTTTTCCGATTAATCGATCCGAACAACTGATTGAACAATTTTCGTCATTTTTTGAATAATGCCCTAACCGGTTAACCGGAGGGTCGAATAACTGGAAACACTTTTTAATGCAATATTTGAGAAAACTTTAATCGTGACGCACGCTACAGAAATTTATATGCTATTTTTTTTTCATTTTAATTGTAGAATTTTAATTCTTGTATTTACTTAAAGCAGTATATAAAATTGATTTAAAATTGTAGACAACTTGCAAAAAAAAAAAAATGCATTCTTCTCACAACATAAACAAATCACGCACGCTTACAACGCATAGACCTAACATTTCATACCTAATTTCAATCTTTCCGAAATAGTATAAAGCTATTTTTTTTAAATAAAATTGAAGAGAATTAAATAGATATAAATATGGTCTTCGATCGGACCACCTATGTTAACACTAAAGTAATGCTATGAACACCTAAAAAATGTTAATTTTTTGTACAACAATAAAATCGCACACCCTAAAGAAAATGACTATGCGATCTCGAGCATGAAGAATTTTAAAAAATATATAATTAAAACAGATACATCAAATAATATATACAAAATTTACACACAAAATATAAGGTACGATATAATTTATAATCTAATATAAGAAACAACACTCAAATATGTTGGGTAAGAAAAATATTAGTAAGCCATATGCCCAAATCGTCCCCAGAAATGGAAACATTAAAGAAAAATATTTCAAAAAACTTTTTAAATTCTATATACTTTTTTAATAAAAAATATCAATTCTATGGCCTTTTTCTAATAGAAAAACTTTTAGATTCCAAGGAGGGTCAGATTTTTTTTTTTTAGAAAAACTCTTTAGAATCTAAGAATACTTTTACTGGAAAATGTTCTTGGAATCTAAGTATTTTATGATTCATTTTTCAAAAATTAATCGTTTTTTCTCTGAGTGTATAAAATATTCAAAAACTGTAATGAAATGTTTTCATTAGTAAAAGTTTTTGAAGTATTTTATTAAAGTTCATCGAATTTTTAGTAACAAATTTTATGAGTACAATTTAAATTTCTATGGAAATACCAACTTATTTATTAAAAAATGCCCTTTGGCAGTAATTTGTTATATAATCATCATATCAATTACCAAGCATATCACAGTTTAATGATATATAAATGGTATAATTTTTTTTAACTAATATATTATTTATAATTAATCGAAAATGTGGGATTGTGAATATTGTAAAGCCACTGTAGCGTATGAGTGACATTGATATCGAAGTCATTCATATTGCTCATACGACATGTGGTTAATTTTTTATTTTTGTTATGGTTAAAGCAAATCAATTATACACTTTGGTATGATGTGTAGCTACATAAATTACACTGTAAAACAATTTCAAACTTTTTCCAAAATTACGGAGTTCAGACGATTGATTCTTGTTAAGGAGGCCAAAATAAAATTTACGTGTTTCGGCATTTTGATAGTTTACATCGGAATTGCATTTTATAGGCGGTCAAAGTTTCCCAGCTCTGACCTGTTCTTGCAGCATGTCGGTATATAAAACTATGTTTTCTTTACATCTGAGTTATATGATATGTTCAGCAACTTTGTAGATAATGGTATAGCAAATATTTTTGTAGAACATCTTAACCCTCTAACTCTCCCTCATAACGGTATTTTTTGGCTTTATTCTAATAAATTGTAAAAAACACCCCGAAAAAGGGGAAGGGCGGGTATGAAATGTTCTACAAAAATGTTTGCCATAAAATTATACTATATATCTCGAAGCACTTAAACTTAAAACAAATACCAAAAACCAGACAAATTCAAGAATGCCCATCAAATTTCTAGTCACATTTTGGGATGACCTAAATATTATGTGGGTGATCCCAAAATTTGACTGGAAATCTAATGAGCAATCTTGAATTTGATTGGTTTTTGGTATTTGTGTTAAGTTTTGGGTTTTGGTGTGTTCTGACATAAACATAGTAGAATTTTATGGCCATTATGAGGGGAAGTAAGAGGGTTAATATGTTCTAAAAAAATATTTGTCATACCATTATCCACAAAGTTGCTGAACATACCCTACACCTCAGATGTAAAAAAAACATAGTTTTATATACCGATATGTTGCAAGAACAGGCCAGAGCTTGGAAGCTTTGACCGCCTCTTAAATGGAATTCCGATGTAAACTATAAAAACGCCGAAACATGTCTATTTTTTTTTTGGTCTCCTTAACAAGAATTAATCATCGGAATCCCGTATTTTTTTTTTTTGTGTTGAACTGTGTTATTAAGAGGAAGCGGAAATGCATTTCAACAAATTATTTTGTTATTCCTTTGAAGTTGCATACATATATTAATTGACGTCTTTGCAAAATGTTCATATGTTATTATGTGATTGAAACATTTCATAGACTGCACAACAACTATTTTATACTATTGGACTATTTCACTTTTGAAAAATGTATTAGGTTAAACGAAAAATGTCGGTGTTATTTGTTAAAAGTCTGTTGTGTGTTAATTGAAATTGAAATGAGTACATATTTTTAACTTTTGATAGCTTTTAAGTTTCGTCAAATGATATACGAATTAATCAATAATTATAATAATTATTAAAAAACAAAATATGAAAGAATACTACAAGACTTATGTACGTTAGAAAAGGAAGGTCTAATTGATAGTACACTACGGTTAAGATAAAAATTTTAAACAAAGACTAACCATGTGTACCTTTTTAATGGTCCGATCTCACGTCAAACACTTTAAAAGTTGCATTAAAAAATTCTCATCTTTTCTTTCTTTTCCCTTGTTAGATATTTTATTTTTAAGAAAACTACATACAAACTGTGTATTAAATACTAAAATTATTAAATAGTTTTTAAACCGAAAAGTTTTGAATTATTTTAAAAGACATTTTTGGCTGTTAAATTTAAACGCGTTCTATAATATTTATTACCGAAAACTAAAATCACACATTTAAATGCCATCAATATCTGAAGGAACTGGAACCTTTGAGTTAGTTGTCTTAAATTTTACATCTACATCTAATAGAAATCTTTGCCTAAGCACTTCTATGCATAAATATTTTTTTGTTTGATACGTTTATAGGAATATGAAAATGCAAAAATATTGTTGGTATAACGCAAAACATATTTAAACAAAATACAAATACAAAAAAGAAGAAGAAAAAACCAAATCAAGCATCACGGTCTTTAACCTTTTTGTCAATGTAACAATTTTTTATACTAAATATAAATACGGATATATGAATGCGCTTCTCTCATAAATGTACGTATACATGAATGTGTGAGCTGTGTCGTTGTTGGAAGTGTGTCTGTGCAAGTTAAGAGTAAATATTAGCTTTTATCCTCGCTTAACTTGGGTTTTTTGCCGTTTTGGTTGCATGGCTGGTTCAATGTTTGTATGCATAACTGAATATATAATGTTGCATGGTTTGTTCATTCGTTTGTTTGTTGATTGGTTGTTGGCACATTGGCCTGGTTGTCATTGCAGTTGTTTTAAAACAAAAAATGTGACCGACCGAGAGAGAGAGAGAGCAAACCAATCATAGTATTCCTTCCGCATTGCTTCATTTCTACAGTGATTTATATGATGTTTTACTATAATAAAATATTATATTGTAAAAGATTTAAAAAAAGATGCTTCGTTTTTGAAAAATGTGTATTTTTTAAAAATATATATATATGTATATTTTTCTCTTTTTATAAAATGGCCGGTTCGTGGAAAATGTGTTTTTTTTTCTTTAATAAAAAAGTTGTTCACTATTGTAATAAAAGGCATTTTCTAATAAAAGGTACTTATTTAATAAACGCTGCTTTTTTAGTAAAATGTACTTTTTTTATAAAAGAAATCTTTTTAATAAAAGTTAATTTTTTTTTTAATAAAAAGTGCTTTTTTTTAATAAAAGGTAATTTTTTTAATATATTGTATTTCTTTATTAAAAGCAATTTTTTACAAGTAGCTTTTTTAATAAAGGGTACTTTTTTTTAATAAGGTACTTTTTTAATAAAAGGTACTTTTTTTAATTTAAGCTACTTATTATATTAAACGTACTTTTAAAATAATATGTACTTTCAATTAAAGGTACTTTTACAATAAAAGGTACTTTTACAATAAAAGGTAGTTTTACAAGAAAAGTTACTTTTACAATAAAAGGTACTTTTACAATAAAAAGTACTTTTACAATAAAAGGTGCTTTTACACTTATATTGTAATATAAGGTTCTTTACAATAAAATGTACAATAAGAGGTACTTTTACAATAAAAGGTACTATTACCATAAAAGGTACTTTTACAATAAAAGATACTTTTACAATAAAAGGTACAATAAGAGGTACTTTTCAATAAAAGTTACTTTTACAATAAGAGGCACTTTTACATTAAAAGGCACTTTTACATTAAAAGGTACTTTTACAATAAAAGGTACTTTTACAATAAAAGGTACTTTTACAATAAAAGGTACTTTTACAATAAAAGGTACTTTTACAATAAAAGGTACTTTTACAATAAAATGTACTTTTACAAGAAAAGGTACTTTTACAATAAAATGTACTTTTACCAAAAAAGGTACTTTTTTACCGGTCTTTCGTAGGCGGCCCGCTATCAACAACATTTATTCCTAATTTAATTGAAAAATATGGTTTCAACTGAAATTGTTACAAATTCGGTTGTGACGATGAATCTGTTTCCTCTCTGTGCTCCCTCAGCAACTTCGCTTGAATGCTCTTCAGCAAGTTCAAAAGACTACGAAAGAGTTTATCTACCAAATTTTAGAGTAACCACAGATAACCTGCCGGTTACAAATATTTTTATTGTCATTACTAATGCCGTTTCTCCTGACCTAGCGAATAATAGGACTCCTGCCAATAATATTAGTAACGGCTACATACCCGACCGAAGTATAAGGATTGCTTGTTGCCCATGATTGATTTGTTAACTCCCAGAAAGAGTAAACATATGTTTACGATTTTAACTTTTAAAATCATTGATTTATTTCCTTTAAATAAATCTAGTTCTTTTGTCATTGCAAATAATAAAGACTTTATTAAGTTTAAACTTCCATTGAATACACAACTCATTTAATCGCCAATGCTTGTTCTTTAGCGTTTTATTATCAACTAACTGTCATGCCACTTTGCTGGCGTGCAGTTGCTGGTATGCAGCACTATTCGGAAGCTGCATACCGACAACTTTGATACTGATGGGTTGTCATTTAACGGTTTTATATGTGTGAAAGGAAAGTGGTGAATTGAATTTCCGTAACAATATTTTGTTTTAAATACTTAAGGTTGAAGGTCCTCAAGTTGACTTTCAGGCGACTTTCCTACCGTGGCCCTGGACAAAACCTCATTACATATTATAAAAAGATATTTTTTATAAAAAGATTACTTTGAGTTTGCTGAGTACGAACATGAAATTAGATTTTTAAAATTAAAATTGACGGATCCAATATTGCGGTTGGTTTTTTAAAAAGTGATCGCTTTCGTATGAAAATTTTTTTCGGAAAGTTCTAGGATTCGCCGAACAAGAACCAGATTTTGGATTGGCACATTTATTAAATTGGCGGACACTTTTAAACTTTTTTTTTTGAAAGTCTTAGGATAGTTAGGACACGAATGTAACATCAGATTTTGAAAATTCAAAATGGCGAATTTTCTAAAGTGATCAGATTTGTGTAAATTATTTTTTTCAAAACATTTTGAGTATCGCTGTTAACGAATCTGACACCAAAATTTTTAAATTCATAAAGGCAGATTACTTTTAAAAAAAAAAGGAATCGAAGTCATCCCAAACGTTTCTTCACAAAGCTTTAGGTGTTGCAGAATATATATTTATCTATATCGATATTTAAAAATTGAAAATGGCTGGTTTTAATAGGCGGATAATTGTTTTCAAAAGTAATCGATATTGTGGCAAATTATTATATTTTTTCTGTATTGTTGCAAATTCTAATATTAGAATTCTATCAGTTTTCATTTCATATCATTTCATTATCCATTTTGTATATTTAAAATCTGATATCAGATTGGAATTCACCGAATTATGTTTTGAAAAAATCATGCTCCATTTTTATTTAATTTTTTTTTTACCGTTAGTAAATTTAATTAGGGTTTCCAATGACATAATTAAACTTAAATTTATGGCTAATTATTTGACATAAAATATATGAAACGATGAATGGGAAACACTACGTATGAGTGATATAAAAACACTCATACGCTTAGGTTAACCTACAGTTTGTTGCATATAGTATGTTATTCGTTATTACTTTGAAATTTTCCCATGGATTTTTTAAAATATACTCTGTTTTCATTATGAAGATGGAATTCGATACCAAAAAAAAATGTAAGCGTTAATACTTTTCTATGACTTATATTTTTCCAGATTTTTTCTTTTATCTAGTGACTAGAACAATTGGTTTAAACTGTAGACATACAGTGCAAAACATAAGCAACACAACCCGTATTTTACTTAAAAGTGCGAAATTTTATACCTCTGATATTTAAAAAAAAATATTTTTATGCAACTTTTTAAGCAATCATGTTAGAAAGTACAGTTTGTTTCTCCAACATTAGCACCATGTAGAAACAAAAACAACTAAAGTTCCAAAAATCCTACAAAGGGCATGTGCAAAACGAAAGCAACTAATTTCAAAATGATGCCAATAACAAACAATTCTTCAAAACAACGGTACATTTTCAAAACGTATCCTTCTAAATAGCTTAAAATATTATTTAAATTTATTTTAATCCCAATAAAATTGAGGCTACACTCACAATATGTTTTCTGTTACCAGCTGTAGTTTATTTAAAAAATAATACTTACAGTTTGTTTTAAAATGAACAATCTATTGAAATTCATAGAAATATATTTTTTATCTATTTGAATCAGTCATTCAAATCAGAAACTATAGAAAAACACAGTAGGAGTTGATATTTTCTGTTAAATGTGGTAAATATAATGTTTTCTGTTTTTAAAAATGGAAATTCATATAATTACTAATTTTTTATCAAGACAGTTTGTTAAAATTCAAAATTATAACAATACAACTTATAAGAAATTATTTACAAATTCATATGAAAATAAAAATGTATACATCTGTATGTGTTGTGTTTTGTAATCAAATACAAACAAAAAAAAAAACTCTTAGTTTGAATAGCAAACCACAAATATCGTTTTTTCCAATGTTTTTTCAGTTAAAAATTGTTTGTTATTTTAAACGAATTTTGATTGTTTTTACTGCTTTTATCGATTATTAAACAATAATTGAAAATAAACTACAAAATGGACTGAATATAATGGAAAATCAGTAGTCCTTTTTTTGATTGTATTTTTGATTAATTTAATATGCATTTTACATTGTTTTTAACGAAATAATATTGTGAGCCTTAAAGCCTTTTGGAGGAGACGTCCACGAAAAACTTTTGTTCTTGATGATAGGAAAATATGTTTCAATTTCCAAAAAAAAACAATCCGTTTACTTCTTCTAGTGACGTTGTAAAATCTCTAAATTTTAATGTGCAGAATAGTATAAAACGGAAACGTGCAATAGAAAACAATTTTAAAAGTTACATGCCAACCAAAAAACCTTTGTTTACCATGAAACACATACAATAAAGGTAAGATACGAAAACATTTCGTGTTATTTTATTTTTTAAGACTAAATTTTGTAAAAATATACCAGAACTGGACCGTGTAGAAATGATAAACCGTTTATTTAGTGACGAATTAAAGTTCAACTTGATAAATTCGGATAGTATATGTAGAGTTCGGCGCTTGCGCGGCAAGAGAATCCAGCCACGCCATTGCAAAATGAGTATTAAGTATGGGAGAGGCAATGGAGTTGGATTATTACACAAAATCAATCTGAATCCGTTGCACGTACAAAAACATTGTTGAAACGAAACTGATTCCGCGGATGTGGAATCTTCTACTTCGATAATAACCCGAAACATATATCGAGGTTGGTCAGAGAGTTCATAAAAGAGAATCGAGTTTAACCCCTTGATTGAGCGGCACAATCACCCGACTTGAAACCTATTGAAAACCTCCTTGCAATATTGAAGAGAAGTGTTTCCAGTAAACAATTCCGAAATGGAAACGAACTTTTCGAAATTCTGGAATCTGAGTAAATACACATTCTTGAAATTGTAATAAGTAAACTTGTTGAGTCCATGCTGCATAAATATGTCAAAGTTGCTTTTGTTGTTTTTGCTTTGCAGACATTTATATGGAGACCTGCATTTTTAAAGTTTGTGTTTTTAAAAACAGTTACTCGAAGTTGGTTTTTATTTGATGTTATATTTTGAAATAAATGTATTTCTTTTTATAGGGATTTTGTTGCTTTTGTTTTGCACAACATTGTTTGTAGTTTTCATAGTCAAACTACAACCAAGAAATAATTAAAAAGGAAACACAATTCTTAAAATAAATGCAATTCTTAAAATAAATAGCTAATGTACACTAGACCGCACCAGGAAAATGTCCGCGTACATCTTCGAATTAAAATTATTTTTGCAAAGCAAAACAAAATTTGCCGAACGTAGGGGTTGCCCTTCTAAATTTTCTTAAAGTGTAATATATCGATGGTCCCATGCTGTCTTGTGAAAAGGTTGTACGTTTTCCTTAATTGTATAATTCAAAGTACAAAGTTTTATAGTAATATCTGCACTATAGCAATTTGCACCACAAATTTGCACTAGAAGGTTGCACTTTACAAAATCGTTCTGTTTTTGTCTCAATGTTTTTCTCTAAGGGCCATTGACCTCAAGTATTCCATTCTAGTTAGTAATTATTCAACATATCATGGATGCAACATGATCACTGCTATTATATTATACTTGCTGCATTGGGGTATGGTTGTCACAATCATCTATATGGTCGCTACCATCATTATTATAGTAAATATTTTATTATTTCATGATTTGCCCTTTCTATTTTATAATATGATTGGCTGTAACCATTCTGTGGTAACAAAAATTCTGACTATTTAACAAATATCATAATTACGAAATGCTGACTATAATCAATAATCAATAAATATAAATCAAATAAAACATTACTTTAAAATTTGCAGTCATAATACTGTCTTGTTTTCATAAAAGATAATCGATAACAAGATTTTATAGTTTTTAATTCTTTTAAATAAAAACAATAATATATATTTTTTTGTATGAAAAGGTTTCTTATACAAAATTTTAGATTTATAGAAATTCTTCTGATTGAAAAATTTTTTAATTCCATGGACTTTTCCTTAAAGTAAAATTCACAAATTCTGTTAACTGTTTCTGAGATATAAATACAAATATTCTTAAGAAAACTTAGAGTCTAAGGCGTTTCATTGAATAAAAAACTGTAAGATTCTGAGGTCTTTCTAATTATGGAAACTACTTAGACTTTAAGGACTTTATGTGGTAGAAGTATTTTTAGAATCTAAGGATTTTTTCTAAAAAAATCTTAAAAATGTCCTTAGAATCTAAAAATTTTTAAATTTGAAAAATTCCATATGAATTTTTTATTGAAAAAGTCCTTAGAATTTTAAAGTTTTGATGAAGTATTTTTTCTTTAAAAAAGTCCTTATAATCACAGAAGTTTTTTTTTTCAAAAAGTCCTTAATATCAAATTTTTTGTTTAGGTAAAATATTTCTTAAAGAAATATTCTTAAATTTAAAGATTATTTTATAATTTCGATTCATTATATTATAAAACTATGGTTATTTTATTATCATAATATAATAACTATATTATAGTACGACTATTATTGGCACAATCATAATCTCAAAATATATAATGCCCTTCGAATATGATTAAACTAACCATATTTTTTCTTTGGGTCTCCCTACCACCAAATTGAATCTCGAAAAAAATCATTTTGCATTTGATACAGAAGTATTTAGACAATTCCAGTATTTTTTAATTTGTCCTCAGTTCTTGAGCCCTTAGAGCAAAACATTGGTCTACTCGAGACAGAAGCATCGATAAATCAAACTATAAGATCCGACTGGCGAAGACATAATGAAATTTTTTTTAAATGCCTTGCAGAAGTACTTTATATTTGAAGGTATAAAACGCCCATGTCTTTGCTTGTAAGGTGGTATGATCTAATAAACATTTAAGCCTAGAGAATATTGCATATGGAAGATACAGAAAAAACAGATTCATTGTGACAACTGGTTGCAGCAACCGAATTATTTGGTTAATGCAACCAATTGTATTGCTGATACCATTACAATTTTATATGATATCAACCAAAATAATATTGAATTAAAGAAATTTTGATCGCCACAAATAAATATAAAGGTGGCTCCAACCACTCCATACCGTTGGCATGAATTTCGGTTGTCACAATCAATCTGCTTTCTCTGTAAAGTGCTTGAAAGTTGGTTCAAGTATAGCTTTTTTAAAATTTTTCATCCTACCCAGCAAAACTTTGGTAATGGGTGCGATATTCTCATGCGTTACCTTGTAATAGTAGCTTGTTACCTTTTTCATTATTTGCATAAAGTATAAGTTACTGATTATTGATTACATAATATATGATTTATAAATGTAAAGTAATAATTGAAATATTTTTGAAAATCTATTTTTAGATACATTACTTTGTGTTTTTTTTGTAAGCAAAAAGTGCAACAATTCATTTAAGTTTAAAGCAATCCAATACTATATGCATCGATAGCTCAGTGGGTAGAGTTCTTGGCTGGCAACCAGAGTTCTCTGGTTCGATTTCCATCATGACCACATTATTTTTAATAATGTTTAAAATATTTGTATTAATTTTTTTTTAATAAAAATTTCTCTATTTTTGGACACATTACTTTTTCCATTCTCGTAACCATATAAGTAACCCCTTACATTATCACCTCTAACGTAATGGGTATATACATTACTTTGAAGCTCATCGCCTGTTAAGTAAGGTGTAAAGTAATCAATGAGCCCCTATGGCTACACATTACTTTACTCATTATTTGGTAATGTGTGGTTTTGCTGGGTATCTATTGCTTTTCTGTTTGAAATTTGTGATAATATGATCTGAAACTGATCAAAACTTACGCTCATTGTTTAAGGCTTTTGTTTAAGAAGTATGATTCTAGAATATTTTTTTTTTTTAAATTTTCCGGTTTGAGATACTTAAGAGAAAATGGAAAAAAGTATATTTTATAAAAAAAAATATGTACTTAAATTAATTGAAATTCATCTATTTGTATTAAAATTTCAACCACAACTTTATTAAGTCCAGCCCACAGTTCCATAAGCGGTCTAGTCTTATTGCATACATAAGCTTTTGTTTTTATATAAAAACAAAAATGTAAAATCTGTTAAAAATGTAGATTATTTGTATGATAATAATAATAATAACTATGATGACGTTTTGAGTATGTATGATGACGCTAACTAAAGTAAATGTTTACTTTAATATTATATTTGAGGTTAAGTCCTTTAAAAGACAATGGTCACACAAATACCCCAGTTGTATGCACTATCGTAAGTACTACTGCTCCCCTGTTAAACCAAATTCTAAAGACTAAATTATACATTCAAAATCATTGAAAAGTCCAAGTATGTCACACATTAATGCACATTAAAGTCTACATACTTATGATATATTTATGTATAGTACTTGTATATATTTTCTTGAACGGGGGTTTCTAACAATTTAAATACTTCTTTTTTTCTTTCATTCATTTATATCATAAAATAGAAATGAAAAAAAAGAAAGAAAGAAAAACATGTTAACTATCATTTCAGTTCTTTTCATTTTTAATATGAATGTAAGAAAACCCTGAACAAAACCTTGGCATAAAGCATTTTGTAGTATTGCAAAAAAAAAAAAAAAAAATAATAATAATAAACTAAATATAAAAAGTTGTATACAAAACTGACTTTGAATTACATATACTACAGAGTATTTGTAAGAAGACATGAGTGACTGGATTCGCAGATTTATTAAAATTTATAATAAATGTAAATGAAAACTGAAAATAATTCTACATATATTTTAATTTTTCGGGATGAATTTAAAATATATTTTAAAGCCGGTTATTAACATTTAGTCCTTCTATCTAGGCTCTGGTGTACATTGTATACATAAATATCATGTAAAAACTTGTAAGAAAAAAAGTCTATTCATTTCAATTTTAATTTATGGAAATTATGTTTTCTTTTTTTCAACAACATTTATGTCAGAACATGTTAGTAAGTCACTAAGTTTATATTGTAGGAATTTGTATTTATATGTAAATATGTGTAAATGTTTATTTATCTCTCATTCATTTCATTTCATATCATTTATATATTTTTTTTTTTGCATTTATCTGTTTACATTTTAGATTGATTATTGTTATTTATGAAAAGCCATACACAATTCTGCAATTGCAATAAACTCTTCAATGGATATAAATTTTGCAATTGCAATGAATTTTTGAATGAATATAATGATTTTATTGTTTTATAAACATACAAAATTGAATAATAAATCACATACATCAGAACAACATATATAAGTTATGCACCCCTTATGAAAAATTAATGCTTATGACAAAAATTTAATATGATATTATATAGAAATTTTGTATTTATTTTATAATTTTTGAATAAATTTAGAAATTTGTATAGTAAATCGTAATTACCTGGTTTAAAGAAAATTTATATAATTTATTTTTTTTTATTTTAAATACGTGTTTTAAACGGTCACACAGGAGTTATTAGTTTTGAGGCAATCACTATACTGTTAGCGTCAAAAGAAACTGTACAAATTGCGGATAAACTGTTATACAGAGTTTTATAGTGATTTGTTTTATCACGAGCAAAAAAATATATCTGGTGCAATAATTGTATTTTTGAATACACACATGTAACTAAAAACCTTTTTTTATCACTTCATTTTAATATATTTTTAATATTGACAACAAACGGAAAAAATTATTTTCTTTTTTTAAAACCAGATATAATGCACGCGAAGTACTTTTACCTTTTACCTTTTAAATTTAAATATTTACAATATTTTACTTACATTAATGAAAGAAGAACCAGCCATTTCGTTAATATACAAACGAAAAAATTGTCTTAATTTGTGACTCCTCCAATCCTTTCAATATTTATTTAAATAAAACCACTTAAATGTGGATTTTATTTACAGAGAAAAGCAAAGTGCTGAAAAAAAGAAAATAAAAACTTTAAAAGTATTCATAAATATTACTTTTTTAACAAAAGCTACATTTTTAAATGGAATTTTTTAAAAAGTTACTGTAAGTTAGGTAAGGTTGAAAAAGTGGAATTGACAGTAAAGGTACTCTTCACAACCCATGCATGCTCAAAAAATATGTACTCTCATGTCCAGATGGTTTCTCTTCCTATCTTGTCCCGACAGGCCCTCCATTCGAAATAAGTGTTGAATGCCAAGTGAAAATACTCTCAATTACACCAAATTCCATTCTACCGATTTTTAAAAGTCCCTTAATTTCTGCGCTATCTGTACCCTCCATCCATGTAATTCTAGTGGTCTCACTAACTACCGCGGTGTCCCATATAGTTCTATGAGCAGTAACTTTTTAACAAGAAGTACTTTGTTAACAAAAGGTGCTATTTATAATAAAAAGGTGCTTTTATAACAATAGGCACTTTTTTAACAAAAAATTTAACATTGTTAAAAAAGGAGCTTTTTTAAAAAGCTTTTTTTAACAATGGGTACTTTTTTTAAAAAATGTACGTTTTTAATCAAAGGTACTTTTATACATTTTTAATAAGGGAACTATTTTAATAATGGGTACATCTTTAATAAAAGGTACTTTTTTATTAAAAGGTACTTCTTATAATAAAAGGTACTTTTTTTAATAAAAGGTACTTTTTTTAATAAAAGGTACTTTTTTTAATAAAAGGTACTTTTTTTTAATAAAAGGTACTTTTTAATTAAAGGTACTTTTGTCATAAAATGTACTTTTTTAATTAAAGGTACTTTTGTCATAAAATGTACTTTTTTAAGAAAAGGTACTTTTTTAATAAAAGTTACTTTTTTAATAAAAGGTACCTTTTTAATAAAAGGTACTTTTTTAATAAAAGGTACTTTTTTAATAAAAGGTACTTTTTTAATAAAAGGTACTTTTTTAATAAAAGGTACTTTTTTAATAAAAGGTACTTTTTTAATAAAAGGTACTTTTTTAATAAAAGGTACTTTTTTAATAAAAGGTACTTTTTTAATAAAAGGTACTTTGTAATAATGTTATTTTTTAATAAAAGTTACTTTTTTAATAATGGGTACTTTTTTAATAAAAGGTATTTTTATATGTATGAAAATGTATTTTTAGTCTGGTTCGAGATCATATAAAATTTCTTTTTTCCCAATGAAAAAATGTTTAATTTTTATTTAGTAATCGTGGAGAATACACAAAAAAAGTTATTAGACACAAGCTGAATGAAATACCTTTTTTGGTTCGCCACGACTTTTATCAACATTCGTCGTGCCCTTGAAAGTGCCAATTATAAATATCTCTATTTAACTCACAAATCAAAGGAAAAAGCTAATTTATTATTGAGTTTAGATGAAATTTACTTACTATTTTTGTATTTTTTGCATTCTCCTTTTGTTAGCGTATGTTTAAATAAGCTTTTATTAAAGACATGTGTTTAAATTGTTTTTACATATGTTAAAATAATTCTTTTTTTAACCGTACCAAGTTATATTTTTATAGTAAAGTTTTTATTTTATAGTTGATCTTTTTAATACTTATATGTATGAATATGTATTTTTAGTCTGGTTCAAGTTCTTAGATTTTTTTTTTTTTTCAAATGAAAATATTTTCTTATTTTTATTTAGTAATCATGGAGAAAACATAAAAAATGTTTTTGGTCCTATTTCGTGTTTTAGAAGATTTCTTCTGAAGCGTTATGTTCATCGGCTAAAACTATTTCTAAGATTTAAAATGGGTAGCAGCTCTGAAGTTTAAATTTCGTAAATTTCAGGCAAGTGCCCATACCAACAATTCTGTGTTCCTACATTTCCAAATTTCAGCGAATTCAAAATCCTTGTCTGGATTGGGTAAAGTATTCAGGTCTCTAAAAGAAATTTAAACTTAAACCTCGTTTTGCGCTCCCACCAATTCGCGGCCTTAATAAATTTTTTGAATAACTATTAACCAAAGGAGAATATTACTAAAAAAATCACTAATAATTTTAAGCCTATGTCGATTTACGTCTGTTTTAAAATTTGCGTTTATGAGTTAAATCAATTTTGAATTAATGTATTATGTTAACAAGGAACAGGGATGGAAAATATGTTTTCTGTTATTGTACCAACCAGACAAACAAATTGTACTTTTTCGATCCTTACGGTTCCAAAATTGTTTCCGCTTTTTTTTAACAATTTTATCGTAATAAGTCAGATTTGCTTAGACACTAAAAAGACTAAAAAAAATTTAAATTGACCCTTGGAGGGCAATTTACCCTTTTCACGATTTGCTTTTAAAACACTTAAAGGCATTTAATAGCTTTTTAACAATAATACACTTTTTTATTTTTTTTGTTTGAGATGTAATTTAAAATCAGCTGTTCAATGTTGCCACTTCCGAATATTTTAGTACAATGTGTATGGAAACATTTGGTACATTTGATGTGACATGTTATGTTGCTTTATCAAGTTATAAATTGAAAATTTGAAAAAATTTCAAATTGTACTAAATGAGCCGCGGTAGTACCACGGTACCAACCAAGGTAAAAATGTACCAAAAAAAAGTACAATTGTAGCATATTTTCCATCCCTGCCAAGGACCCTATAAACCAGGATGATCAAACTACCAAATTTTTAGCCAACCATAATGCCAAATGGTGCGACTACAAAAAAATTCTTAGTCGAGACCACGAAATTCTTAGCCGATATACAGAAACATTTAGCCGCTAGCAAGGGTTGTAGCACAAGTACAGTGATTGTGATGTGAATGTATATATGTTTGAATTGGTACAACCCTTGCTAGTTTTTCTGTAAATCGGATAAGAATTTCGGGGTTTCGACTTGAAATTTTTTTCTAGTCGCAACATTTGGCATCATGGGTGGCTAAAAATTTGGTAGTTTGTTATTCCTGGCTTATAGGGTCCTTTCATATTTTGTCTTTTATCACCTAAACTTAAGCACTTACCACTTTTTTAGTTTTCTTTATTTGTTGACTTTTATATTGATGACTCGTAGTACAATTTAAAGAAGAAATTAAACAGGCTGTATTTTAATTCAATTTTTTATGTTTTGAGAAAAAAAATTATAAAAAGAAAATGCCTTTGCTAGAAAATATGCATTTTGTTTGAATATACATTAAAGACAACAAAAAAAATTGCATCCTTTTTATAAATTTAATTTCTTTATGATGTTTTGCAAACGCTTGCAGATCTGTAATGACAAGAAAGAAAGATACATATAAGAAAATTGTTAATTAAGCATATTTAAAAATCACTTTATTTATATTAAAATCTTTAAATACAAAAAAAAAAAAAAAACAATCTTGAATGCCTTTTTTAAATGAAATCACTTTTCCGCTTATACAAATTGACCTCTTTTGTGTTGCATTGTACGAGTGTGTGTGTGTGATGTATAAACGAGTAAATGTGTGTGTGTTTATGTAAGAGTTTGATTTTGCTGCTTATGGTCTTAAAACAAGTGGGTCAATTGTTATATTACCACGTAAATCGTTGAAACATGACATACAACAACGCCATACAAGGATATTTTCAATGGAGTGAAAATTCAAGAAAGTTAAGTTTGGGAGGGCGTCAAGAGCACAAAATTAAGAAGCAAAAAAAAAACAAAAAAAACTATAATGAAATATTTTTGCTGACGTTTTCATTGCTTAAAGGCAATAAATTATTTAACATAAAATTGCTATAAATGCATAAATATGTAAATGCATATTTTACTTATAGTTTTTATAGTTACTAGTAGGAAAATTGTGGGTTTGTTGTAGTAATTTTCGTAAAAATTTGAGTTAATAAAAGAAATATATGCATCAATAACATAAAAATATGTGTAAAGCCTTAAAATATAGAAAACCAAAAATGTTTTTAAAATAATTTGTTATGAATATAATTCAATGCTTTTTATCAAGAGCCCAATAGTCTATTATCCAAAATAAAAAATGATTTTTGTGTAAATCAAACTGTGATAGTTTGTTAATTTTTTAAAAATTTTTCTAAGCATATTAAAAAAAAATGCTCTTAAACCTGTTTGAATGTCAAATTTATATGAAAATATCTGTGTTAAACATACAGGGTGGCGCAAAAAAAAACCTTCCAAAGTTTTTTGGCTGTAATTTAAAAAAACAAGAGAAAAACTTTGATTCTTCTTGTGGATTATTTTTATTTGGTCTTTTAATTTTTTTTACATCAAGTCGAGAATATGATGTCATGTAAATGGCCGCCGCCACAGTTGATTGTCATTTGAGCCCTTTTTATGGCATTTTCCATCACTTTGGCCAAAACTTCCGGCGATAGGTCCTCACATTCTTGACGGATATTGTCTTTAAGAGCTGCAAGAGTCTGAGGCTTGTTGACATAAGCCCGCGACTTCAAAAAGCCCTACAAAAAGAAGTCTGGAGCGGTCAAATCAAGCGATCTTGCTGCCAGTGCAAATCGCCAAAACGGGAGATTAGGCATCCTTCAGCATATCGGTCCGATGACTCCTCCAGCGAAAACAACACACCATACAGTGACTTTGAGCGGGTGTAATGGCTCTTCGCGGGTTACACGCGGATTTTCAGTGCCCCAGAAGCGTAAATTTTGCTTATTTACGTACCCGCTAAGATGGAAATGGGCCTCATCACTCATGATTATTTTTGATGAAAAATCATCTTCATTATTGCTCAAATAAATAGTCACCAATATTCCGCGTTCTGGAGCAGTGTAGCGTAACATTGTTTATTAACGTGTATTTCGCATGTGTTTACTACACAAATGTCAAAACAGAACTGACATTAGGGGCCAATCCCAAAATTTATAGCATTTTCTGATAGAGGTACTTTTGCGCCACCTTGAATTACTCTGGTTATTTATTAGATAAGCTACCCGCCCTTAGAACCAAAAAATATGCACAAAAAATATGCTATGTTAGTGCAAAATATGTTCAAAAAGCATATTGCATATTTGTCAAAATATGCAACAACCAATTTTGTTCTACATTTTGCCATTTGGATGAATGTTCTATTCGGATTTGGACTACCGAGAAAAACTATACACTTAAACTAGCTTACAGCCACTTTACCCACCAAGACAAATATGTTTTTTATATATAATGGCCTGTTGAACACGAAAATTGCCATAAATTTTTCAATGGATTAGCTCTCTTTAAATTTTTAATAAAATTTATAAAAAAGTAACATTTTATAAAAAAAAGTACCTATTTATAAAGTACATTTTTATAGAAAAAAGTAACTTTTTATAAAACGTTTTTTTTTTTTTATAAAAAGTTTCTTTTTATAAAAATGTACCTTTTATTAAAAAATAATGTTTTATTCAAAAAGTACCATTATTAAAAAAGAACCTATTATTCAAAAAGTACATTTTATTTAAAAAGCACCTTTTATTAAAAAAGTACCTATTTATAAAAAAGTTGCTTTTTATAAAAAAGTTCCTTTTGTAAAAAAAAAACTTTTACTAAAAATGTACCTTTTATTAAAAACAACATACCTTTTAATAAAACAGTACCTTTTATTAAAAAGTTAATTTTATTAAAAAAAAGTACATTTTATTAAAAAAGTACAGTTATTAAAAAAGTACCTATTATTAAAAACGGACCTTTTATAAAAAAGTACCATTTATTATAAAAGTATCGATTTTTAAAAAGTATATTTTATTACAAAAGTATCTTTTTTTTACAAAAGTACCTTTTATTACAAAAGTATCTTTTATTAAAAAAGTACCTTAATAGCATTATCCTTAATTTTAACAATTTTCTGTTTTTTTGTAATATTTTCGAAAATTCTGCGAATTCCTTCAGTGTTTTATACGTAATTGTTTTAATAGTTTCATCCAAAGATAATACAGGGTGTCTGTCGGGAAGGTATACTTCGTTGTTATGCCGCCATTATGGTAAACATTAGTTTTGACAGTTCATATGTGACAGACACGTTGAAAATTTATTATGGAAAAATATTCGATAAACCAACGTGTTTTAATCGTTAAAACAGCTCGCCCATGGCAACCCCGATTTTTATGAAAATATCATAATGAGTGACAAGGCACATTTTTATTTGAATGGATATGTGAATAAACAGAATAGTCGGTTCTGGGCAATGGAAAACCCTCAAATTTTTTATCAGTCACCTCTGCATCCATTAAAAATGACAGTCTGGTGTGCAATTTGGTCAGGAGGAATCATTGGACCTTACTTTTTTGAAAATTAAAACGGCGTAACGGTAACTGTGAATGGGGAGCGATATCGTGATATGATTGAAAATTTTTTTACGCCACAATTGCAAGCTTTGGGCTTGATTAACATGTGGTATCAACAAGACGGTGCCACATCGCATATAGCCAGAATTACAATGGAATTACTGCGAGACCTCTTTCCACAACAAGTTATTTCAAGAAATGGTGATGTTGATTGGCCTCCACGGTCGCCTAATTTGACTGCTCCGAACTCCTTTTTGTGGGGATATCTGAAAAGCTGGGTTATTCAAACAAACCAGAAACGCTCGAGCAACTCAAACAAAATATTCGTGTTGAAATGAATGAAATACCGCGTTAAATGTGTGAGAATGTAATGAAAAATGTGTTCAAAAGGGATCGCATTTGTGAGGCTAACAGAGGCGGACATTTATCTGATATTGTATTCCACACATAATTGCTGACATTAAATAAAACATTTGTCAATAATAGATCCAGTCTCTTGCATTAAACCAAAATTTATACAAAAATTTTCACAAAATGTTTGTTAACTTAAACATTTTTGTAAATAATTAATTGTTTTTTTAAATTTGTTTTGTTGGCTAGACAAATAATAGGATATTGTAGAACCTGGCAAGTCGTAAATAACACTCTAGTATGTTTTTATTTCTGGTTTTAAAAATTTTTTAATATAAAGAATCTGAAAGGAATGAGTTCTGTTGAATAAATTGAAATAAAAATTCGAACTGGTATTCCTTATACTCATAAATGTGTAGGTGCTTGTTGTAAGTTAAATAACTAAAAAGGAAATAACTCCAAGGATATGAGATTGGGAAAAATTTAAGATTGACATGTATCGCTTTTAGGGTTGTTTCAAACACCATTACATCATCGCTGTGCAAAAACGCTGATATAGGGCAAATAGACAGCACAAGTGCAATTTTTATTTAAACTTTTGAAATTCTCAACATGATAAAAGGAAAAAGGTACATATGTATGTGCTACCTTGTTCACCTTTTAATTCCCTAATTAGGCACACGGACTAAGTAAGACGTGTATATTTCCATTGCCAACATTCGTTTAATTCGTTGAGTTTAAGTTGGAACATCTTCACGCAGAGAAAAAACATGGTTGCAGGTATTGTTGTCACAACCATGTTATTGGTTTTCTAATCATCAACATGGTCGCTACCATCATTGTTATAGTAAATATTTTACTATTTTATGATTGACACATTCTATTTCATAACATGATTGACTGTAACCATACTGTGGTAACAAAAACTCTGACTATGACAAAAATATGATAATTATGCAACCACAAAATACTGGCAACAATCAATAAATAATTATACATCAAATAAAATGTGACTGACATTTACAGTCATAATATTGTCTTGTTTTCATGAAACCCAAAATTTTATCAGTTAAGTCAGTTTGTTTATGTCTTAAATAATAATCATATGTATATTGTTTAATGCTGGGATTTTATATTAATTATAAATTTATTAATTATTAATATGTAATATAATATTGTATATTAATAATCATAATATAATTAGAAGGATCATATATATATTATTGTAGGGATCATATAATGATAATAAAAGAATCATAATATAGTTGTGGGGACCATAATATGATAACATTTTGAGCATACTATGATTACATGCGATCATATTATAATAAATTCAAGATCATAATATGTTTATTTAGAATCATAATATGGTAACTTTTGAATCATAATATAACTGTAGGGATCATATTATGGTAACCATATTATGGTACGGCTATGGTTGTCACAAGCATAAACCCAAAAATATATGATGCTCTTCGAATATGATTGTCCCAACCATGTTTTTTCTCTGCGTGTTCCCTTTTGAGTTTATTCACAAGAGCTGTTCGTTCTGTAGCAACAAAAAAAAACCTTACATATCCATATGCCGAATTGAATAAATACAATCGTAAAATATAAAAATAAACTTGCAACTTCAAAGTTTAATGAATGTTCAAGTACAAGAAGGTACAAATAGGGTAAAACTTATCACTGGGTTAATAATTTAAAAAATACCTTGTAATGCTCATCTAAATTCCCAATAAAAGTTTTTTTTTTAATATCACTTTTATGCGCATTTGCGGATCGTAATAAAGTTTTTCGAAATCTTTTAAATTTTTTTCGAAATTTAAATTCTCTATATAAATACCTTCCTATTAAAAATACTCATAGATTTTTATGTTGTTAATTCAATTTGTTTTTGTTACCTTCTTCTCTAACTTATTTTATACTAAATACTTATTGGATAATAAAATCGGTTGCCAATACGAGTGTTGTCATTTTGCTGTATGTATTTGCAAATAGTCAATGAGTCATTACTATTTACGGTGTTATGTTATTTGCATTAACATTGCAGTTCCAGTAATGCATTTGATTAAGGTATGTATATTCCAATAGTTTTGCAAAGCAATGAAAAAGCATCTATCTAAATAGACTTTCATGTTGTCATAAGGATTTATTTCAAAAAAAAAAACCCTAAAGAAAAGCAAGAAAATAAAACTGACTATTGGGTATTGGTTAGAAATGATTTGAACAAAATCCTTTCAATCTATATGGTGACCAATGTATAGATCTATGAAAAGATTTAATGTAATGCCAATGTATTGTGTATATATGAGAGAATAATATATAATCTATGTTCATTAGGTTGTACAAATTAAGTTTGGTTTTGGTTAAATATAGCTTCTAGACACAATTGGGTATATAATCCCCTTGATAAGAAGGATTAACAAAAAAATAAAAATTGTTATTTTCTTAATCAATTTAAAATTAACCCATTTTTTATCCCCCAATCGGGCAATTTGGTGGTTTATATAATTAACTGGTTAATATTTTATCAAAATTTAAATTTTTGATTATTTCTCTTATAAAATATTATTAATACTAATTTACAAAATTGTGTCTGTCTGCCTTTCACGATTTTTGATATTTTTTTTTTACATTCTGATTTAATAGACAAGTTTCTAAAATTTTTATATGGCAACTATGCACGCAGAGAAAAAAAACATGGTTGCTATATGATCACTGCTGCTACAAGGTGGCGCAAAAGTAATCCTCCTATCAGAAAATGCTATAAATTTTGCGATTGGCCCCTAAACACATGCGAAATACACGTTAATAAACAATGTTACGCTACACTGCTCCAGAACGCGGAATATTGGTGACTATTTATTTGAGCAATAATGAAGATGATTTTTCATCAAAAATAATCATAAGTGATGAGGCCCATTTCCATCTTAGCGGGTACGTAAATAAGCAAAATTTACGCTTCTGGGGCACTGAAAATCCGCGTGTAACCCACGAACAGCCATTAAACCCGCTCAAAGTCACTGTATGGTGTGTTGTTTTCGCTGGAGGAGTCATCGGTCCTTTTTTCTTCGAAGACGTCGCGGGCCAAACGGTTACTGTGAATGGTGAGCGCTACATAGCAATGATCAACGAGTTCTTTTTGCCGCAACTTGATGAATTGGGATTGGAAAACATGTGGTTCCAGCAGGACGGTGAAACGCCACACACTGCACGTGCCATAACCGATATGCTGAATGATGCATTTCCCGGGCGCCTAATCTCCCGTTTTGGCGATTTGCACTGGCCAGCAAGATCGCCTGATTTGACCGCTCCAGACTTCTTTTTGTGGGGCTTTTTGAAGTCGCGGGTTTATGTCAACAAGCCTCAGACTCTTGCAGCTCTTAAAGACAATATCCGTCAAGAATGTGAGGACCTATCGCCGGAAGTTTTGGCCAAAATGATGGAAAATGCCATAAAAAGGGCTCAAATGACAATCAACTGTGGCGGCGGCCATTTACATGACATCATATTCTCGACTTGATGTAAAAAAAATTAAAAGACCAAATAAAAATAATCCACAAGAAGAATCAAAGTTTTCATTTTTTTTTTAAATTACAGCCAAAAAACATCGGAAGGTTATTTTTGCGCCACCCTGTATATTGTGCTCGCTGCAATCAGGTATGGTTGTCACAACCAAGTTATTGGTTTTCTAATCATAAACATAGTCGCTACTAAAGATGTCATTCACAAACAAAATAAACAGCAATGGACCCAAGATACTACCCTGTGGAATACCTGAAGAAGGAGTAAAAGAAGTAGAGCAGACTCCATCAACAGAGACAACTGCATGTCTGCCAATTAAGTAAAAACGAAACCAACTAAGCAAATCGGAATGAAACCCAATCTTAGAGAGTTTAAGTAATAGGAGATCATGAGGCACACGGTCAGTATTTAGTAAATATTTTATGATTGGCACCTTCAATTTTATATCATGATTGGTTGTAACCATATCGTGGTAACAAAAATTCTGACCATGAAAAAAACATGATAATTATGCAACGATAAAATGCTGGCAACAATCAATCTTTAACATTTACAGTCATAATACTGTCTTGTTTTAATAAAAACCAAAATTTTATCAGTTCAGTCAGCTTGTTTTTACTACAAAATGTCTTAGAAAAACAATCATTTATTTTTTACTAAAACTGGACAAATATCAGATGGGTAGAAAATACCTTTTACATGCCATAAAAACATTTCATCAATTGACCCATTTAAATCTAGTTATTTTTTTTTAGCTTAAGAAGATTTTTTTTATAGCGGTTTTTCGAAATTCTTTATAAATATAATATTATTTTCACTAATCAATTCATTGTCAAAAAGATTTGATTGAAAGATTTTATATTTTTTAATTCTTTTCAATAAAAACAATTATGTTTATTAATTAATTTTTTGTAAAAAGTTCCCAAAATATTAATAAAATATTTTTTATTTTTTTTTTTTTGTACGAAAAGGTTTCTTACACAAAATAATAGATATTAATAAATTTTTTATATTCCATGGACTTTTCCTTAAACTGTATTTCTCAGATTCTCCAAACTGTTTCTTAGATAAGAGTTCATATATTTCAAACAAACTTAGTTTCTAAGGCCTTTCTTTGAAAGAAAAATTCATAGATTCTGAAGAAAATACTAACATTCTAAGGACTTTTTCTAGTAGAAATATTCTTAGATTTTAAGACTTTTTCTTAAAGATAAATTTCTAAAAAAAAATCCTAAAAATGTTTAAGATTTTTTTTATTAAAAAATCATTAGAATTAAAAAAAAAAGTTTTAAGTATTTTTCATAAAAAAGTCTACAGAATCAAAGCTTCTTAGAATCTATGATTTTTTCCTTAACAATTTTTTTTTCAAAAAGTCCTTAATATCAATTTTTTTTAGAACAAACATTTCTAAAGAAAATATTCCTAAATTTAAAGAGCTTTTTCATAGTTTCTAAGAATAAAATATATAAAATAAAAAAAAAAAATTTTAATGCTCAATAAAAAAAAATAAATTTAGATTTTTTTTTTTTTTTGCTAATTTTAGATTTTAAACTCCACTTTACAAAAAGTTTACTAAAATTACGTAGCGGCAGCTAATTTTTTATTCAAATTTCATTGTACTACACGTAAGTAGATATGTGTTGCTAAGATTAGCAAAAAATGCCGCTGGGCTCAAATCAGTAAAATTTCCCGTAATAACAGCAAAATTTTCTGTTTTGTTAAAAAAATGTTTGTAAGGGTTCAAATCCCAGCATGACCAAAAAAACACAAATTAATTTGTTTTTTAATTTTATAATAAAAAAATCTGTTTTTCAACCATCTAAGTTTTGGTTTTACCATGACTATCATAGTAAAAATTAATGGAAGTGATTATTAAGGAATCATTTTTTCATTCGTTCCAAAGTATCATTTAGTTCTGATTTTCCCATTATAAAGCAGTTATTTTTCACAACTTCCAAAAATGTGATTTTTAATAATCTTTAGCTCTTTTCAAATCTATGACGGGTAAATTATTTTAAAGATAATGTAAGTTAAACCTTAACAATAGATATTTTCATATAAATTTGATATTCATAACTATGATTAAGTACATAAATATGGTTATTTTTAAACAAGTTATCAGATTTAAGTGATTTGTATTAATTTTTGACTTCGTGTTTAGAATAAAATAATTTAAAAAATAAGACTCGATTACTGAATGTGAGTTAATGAAAGTTTTGTCACAAAATGCACTTTTTGTACTTTGAACTTTTATTTGTCTATAAATTATGATCGAATTGTCAAGTTATGACCATTGATATAGAAAAATCTATACTGATCCTACAAAACTATTTTTATATACGTTAAAATTTAAATAAAAAAATAAAAATTTATTTGGGAACATCAAAAGATCTCATTTTTCAATAAACCATAAGAACCCAGCAAAAATGAAGCTGCCAAAGAAGCAATAAAAGCATCACTACTATGGCAAAGGCATCACTTCTTTTCTAATGGTTTCATCGATGAATTTAAAATTAGCGTGTCATAGGATGGAAGTATTCAAAAGTAGCTACTATCATTGCTCATACTTTACTCTAAGGAAGCAATGACGATGCAATGATTAGATATTCTAATGCATGAGTGGAAAATGTTCATATACTTTGCAGTATTTAAGCTTTGATGAAAATTTAATTCATAAGAATGCAGAAAAATAAGATTAAAAAAGTGAAATTTATGCATTGATATACAAATTCTTTTTACTAAAACAAATAAATAATTCTGCATTAGTGAAAAAGCATTTCTGAAACATTTTTCAAAAATTTTAATGAATTTTTAGACAAATTTTAAAATATTTTTGAACAATTTTAAATAATTTTTGCACAATTTTAAAACCTTTTTGGGTAATTTGAAATAAGTTTTACACAATTTTAAAATTATTTTGATAAATTCTGAATTAAAATTGGAAATGGTGTAGTGTTAAATAATAAACATAATGCAAAAAATGCACAGATTGCGTCGTCGTAAATATTTAAGGCTGAAAAAATGCAAATGACAGTCCAGCTAGTTTCAATTAAAGGTTAAAAAAAATCTGTTTTTCTTGATATTTAAAAACATTTTTAAAAATTGCAAAACTGCATAAATTCTAACCCTCATGAAATTTTAAACTAAAATATAAAAAATTATTTAATAAAAAAAATTAAAAAAGTTCATCAGAACTATTTTTTCAATTTGAATAAATGCTTAAGATTCCAAAAAAAAATATACGATATACTATAACTTATGCTTTAGAAGTAATGAAGAGTGATTTTTTAAGATATGCATCGGGTTTATATCCAGATCACTGCATTTGAAATATGAACACATGAATTCTTTTGGAAGTGCCTTAGAATAACACCAAAAAACCATAAAAGAATGTCAACTGAAGTTTAGGAAGCAATGAAAGAAGTTATAGTCACATAATGACTAGAATTTTTTTTATGGGAAGGGCTTTAGATGCAAAGAAAAAGAATCACACAAGAAAACTTCCTCTCTATGACACCCCTATGTAAAAATCATTGGTTCCGATCCAAATTTTCACAACACCGGAATCAAAATCACTGCTTCTTTTTCTCTTCTTTTGCTACTTTGTTTTTGCTGAGTATGCCATCAATGGACACTTGGTTTCCCCAGTACTCCTCTGCGAATAGCCGGCCCTTTTACCTAATGGAAAAATACTTTTAAGATTGAGGTTTTGGTTAGCTAATTGTATGTTTGTGTTTTACCCATTATTGTATTTAAACATTGATTTTTACCGTTCTTCTTCTTACTTTAAAAAAAAAAATTCAATCCAGGAAACTAGTCAAGACTATGATTTCTATAGGGGAGAAATATAATAAATTGTGGAATTTTCAAAAGATATTGGAGAAGTTGACAAAAATTTTTTTTTTTTTTTAACATTTTTTAATAAAATCTTATTGTTCGTTTTTCAATTAAAAAATTTAAGATAATATTTTATTATTTTAATACAGCCTCATACTCAGCAAGGGGCCTCCCCTTTTTAACTCTGCATCTGATTTATATTGCATAAGTTAAGGCAATGTTTTTATGTAACCAAGCATAAGTCCGTAGCATAACAATGTTATCTAAACTGTCCCAAAAAACTAAAACTTGTGTATAAAAGAATGAACAACAAAAATAGCATTTAGCATGAACAACAATCAGTTTTCTTCATCATATTCTATGAAAGTCCTGCAGTCATTTACTTTGTTATTTTGGGATTGCTAAAGTCATACCTTAAATGGTACTCACAGTTAAGACAGTTAAAGCATTTTAAATTAAACAGCTAGAATATTTTACAAACCAATGAAACTTTTATTAAATTGGTACAATTATTACGAAGTTCACTTCTTAGCATTAATTTCCAAAAGTTTTTAATACTACATTCATTCATTCTGAAAATAAGAATTTTGATTTTTTTTTTTTAATTTTTGATTTTTTGTATGAAATTTGAAAAGAAAGAGAAAATACGTATTTTGTGTGTAAATAACTTTGTTTTTTTTTTTTTTGTTGAACATGTTCATTAGTAAAATAAAATTTGCATTCAATTTATATCGAAAATTTATATTAATAATATGATTTTTATGCAAATTGTTCAAGTTATTGACAAAATTCCCACGCAACTTAAACAATTCGTTGAAACATATTATTGCTGCTGGAATACTGGAAAATTTTATGCTCATACGTATCAACCAATATAAGTATATTATTACTACATCAAACTATGAGAACCTTCATATATTTATTTTTATCATTTTGATTTAATGTTGTTAAGTTTCGTTTCATTCTCATTACAACATCTATTCATTCATCCGTTCGTTCCTTAATTTATTCATTCATTCCATTAGCATCATATTCATTAACAAAAGAAAAAAAATATATCATTTGTATTAAAATGTACAGCAATGTTGTTTTGCATCAGCTGTTGTTTTTTTGCAACTTTAGCGAAAATTTCTCTTCATTATAATCACTTGTTTGTTTATTTACCAATTTGCAATGTTATTTACTTTGTTTATCCTTAAATACTCAATTTAATTTAAATTTTAAACTTTTCATTAAGATTTTCACTCGGTACATTTGCAATTAGTGCAGGCTACTATTTGGTAGCTTTCCGCCAAAAATAAATGTTTTATTGTTTTGATTTGAAGTTTTAAAATACGTGTCCAATGATTTTTTGTTTGCATGAGTTGTAAGTAATGAAAATACAATAAAAATGAATTTAAGTTAAAGAAAATTTAGTTTACACTTTTAGAAAGAAATTTGTGCAAATAGCAAATCAAAAAAGTACTAAAAATTACCGAAAAAGGGCGCTACAAAAATAAAATAAACTGTTTTAAGGGAGAGTCTAATTTATTTAGATTTAAATTTCCTCCGAAAAATTACACTTAAATTTCAAAACGAAATTCCAAGTTAGAGTTGTCAAAGTAAAACTCTATTGAACTCAAAAACTTAAGATACATTACATGAGTTGTTTAATTTTCAAAACTAAAGGGTGGTCCAACTATAATGCACGATGTTAATTGTGAGTCACACCTTAACGTCAAGTTTTTTGCCCAACATAATTTGAGGGTTCTTTGTTTCAGTATTTGAAAAATTCAACCATGTAGAGGTACACAATTGAACAGCGCGTTAAGATTTTTGAAGCCTTTTACGAAAATAGGTGTTCAAATCAAAATGCATTTCGTGCACTTCGTGACTTTTTTGGTCGGCATAATCGACCTAATGTGTTGTCCACAATCGGGAGAATTATGCGCAAATTTCAGCAAACCGAGTCTGTAGGAAATGTGAAAACACCTGTGCATGCTCGCCCAGTTTATTCTGCGAAAAACATTGCATTTGTTCGCAATAGTGTGGCAGAATATCCCTCAAACTCGACTCGTCTTCGGTGTTCGCTATCGCGAGATGATAACGGACTTCTTGTGGCCAGAAATTGAGGATATGGACCTGTACGGTATGTGCCACTTTCCACACAGCCAACGAAACAATGGCCATTTTGCGTGAGAAATTCAATGGCCGTGTTATCTCATGTCGTGGCGATTTTACATCGTTGGACTTCTTTCTTTGGGGATATTTATAAGAAATAGTGTACGTCAAAAAGCCAAGAACAATTCAAGCGCTAAAGGATGAGGATGAGATGCATATTTTGTTTTACATTGTCATAGATTCTTCTATCATAATGAAAATTATTAAGATAATTCTCTGAAAAATTTTTCTTTTATGGCATTATGGTTGGACCACCCTTTAGAATTGACTCCATTGCAACATTTTTGTAAGCCATTAGGGGAGTAGAACTCGAGACTGATAGACTTTTAGGTCTAGATTCCCCAAAATTTTGACGCAAGACTGAAAAAAAAAACAAATAAAATGGATTTACTTTCAAAATTGTTAAGTCGCTTTTTTATGATATGTTATATCAATTCTGAAACTAGAATATTTGGAGATATTGGATAAATCGGGGCTTGAACTTTTTAAACACGTTTTTACAGAGTTATATTTCACACAATATGGTCTGGGATATAAAGACTTTATGCTGATGTTTGTTACTATCAAAAATATTTGACACCTATTATTATATGCACGCAGAAAAAAAAACATGGTTGCAACATGATCACTGCTACTATATTATGCTTGCTGTATGCGGATATGGTTGTCACAATCAACTTATTGGTTTATAAATAGGTTCTAACCATCAATATGGTCGCTACCATCATTATTATAATAAATTCACTGTCAAAAAGATTCTCTATAAAGATTAAATAAATAAATAAATTAAAATTTTTTTTTAAAGATTTGTTATTTTTGTTATTACTTTCTTGTGAAACTAATAAAATAATTTTTATAAGAAAAAGTCTGTATAACCTTCGAGCTGTTTTATACGAAAAGGTTTCTTACTAGGTTTTCAGAAATTTTTCTGATGGAAACATTTTTATATTCTATGGACTTTTTCCTAATGAAAAATTCTCAGAATCTGCAAACTATTTTTTGGACAAAAATTCATATATTCTTAAAAATACTTAGATCTTTCTTTGAATAAAAAAATCTTTGATACTAAATCATTTGCATCATAAAAAATACTTAGGTTCTAAGAACTTTTTCTAGTTGAAATATTCTGAGGACAATCTACAAAAAACCTTAAAAATGTCCTTAGAATCTAAAAATTTTTCTATTAGAAAAAGTCCATATAATTTATCTGTTTTTATTAAAAATTTAAATTTTTTTAAAGTATTTTTCTTAACAAAAAAAAAATCCATAGAATTAAAGAATTCTTTTTGAAAAAGTCCTTAATGTGAAATCCAGAGATAGTACATATGGCCGACTAATACTGCAGTTAAACCCTGATAAGACGAACTGATCAAATTTTTTCATTATAAGGATGGTTCGTATTAACCGGAGTCAAATTTTTTTAATATTCATTATTCAAAAATATTTAATTTTTTTCAAAGCGAAATTAAAAAATTGGTGCAATGTGTTAATTAGTTTTTATAGATAAATATTTTGCGGTACCTTTTATGAAATTTAAAATTAGTTCAAATTTTTAAAAGGTCGAATTCACAATGAAAAACTATATATGATGATTTTAGGACTGTCAAACAGAGTTTATTTAAGCCAAAGGTGCGCCATATGCGAGTTTGTATTAATAGTTTTTTTTTTGTGAAATGTCTTGCAAAAACATCGGTAATTTGTTCGTCGTATACGAGTTCGTCAGAAATGAGATTTATTGTATAAGAATTCCGGTATGATTTCGTTTTAGTGCACATGCAAAACATCATATACAATGTAAAAGTGTTGTAGAAATTGTGATTGTGGTATTAAGTTAAATAATAAATAAATAAACAGAGTATTGATTCATTAATATCTAAGTGTTTCAAACTTATCCAATTTTATACTTCATCTCGTAAGAGCATGATGCTTGACATGAATCAAAGAAACATCTGTAATATTATGCATATTAACTCTCAATGTTGTACATATACAGTGGCACGCAAAACTAAAAGCACAGAAATATGTTTTTAGGTTTTCTTTAATTTTTTCATATATAAGAAGAAGAAAAAAAATACTTAATAAGGCAAAAATAAAATATAGTAATTCAGACTAATTGAAAATTAAAAAAAAAAAAATTTTTATGAGCGCAGAACAATACAGAAAATATTAGTGTAAGATTTGAAACTTGCAACGCAAAAGTAAGGACACACCTATATTTTGTTCCATTTATGCAGAAGTCCCTGTTTCAGATGGGGTTTAATTCGTAATTCGTGTTTTTGCACATTTCTTTCCAAAACATGTCATATGGGGTCAATAGGCTTGAGGTCAATACTTTTTGGAGGTGTTGCTAGCATATGTGGAGTGTTAAAGAAAAGCCACATTTTTACATTAAGCATTCAGAGAAAAAACATGCTTGGTAGAATCATATTTGAAGAGCATCATATATTTTCGGGTTTATGAAATTATGAATAAGTTCTTTAAATTTAAGAATATTTTTTTAATAAATGTTTATCCTAAAGAAAAAAAAAATTGATATTAAGGACTTTTTCAAGAAACTTCATTGATTCCATGGACGTTTTAAAGAAAAAAAACTTCAAAAAAATTTTCAAATTCTAAGGACTTTTTCTGATAGAAAAATTATCAAATTCTAAGCACATTTTTAAGATAGTCCCTAAACTCTCCAAATTTTTCTTTGAGAAAAAATCCTTAAAATCTAAGAATATTTCTTCTAGAATTAGTCCTTAGAATTTAAGTATTTTTTATGGTGAAAAGTCCTCAGAATCTAAGAATATTTTATTCAAAGTGTTTTTTGTAAGAATAAATACATTTTTATCCAAGAAACAGTTTCTGAGAATCTGAGAACAAAACAACTGTTGGGTTCTGGCACTTTGTCGGGCGTTACTCAAAATAAAAAAAAAATATTTGACCCCCTCTGAAATAAAAAAGAAAATTTTCTCTATCTTTCATTTTTGGGGCCGGGGCCTGTGGGGCTCCCAGGGCCCAAAAACTGGTAGGCGTAGTAACATATAAGTGTGGATACTCTAATGAAAGGAAATTTCCTCAGGATCTCAAATATGAATTTTGTTTCACGATCCATGGTAGGTGACTCCCTCTAGATTCAGTAAAGACCCCTTTGAGACAATTTCTCCAAAAATTAAAAGTTTTGGCAAAAATGCACTTTGTCGGGCGTTGCTTAACAAAAAAAAAGTAAAATTACCCCCTTTGGAATAAAAAAAGAAAATTTTTTCCCCCCAGGACCCAAAGACTGGTATTCAAATGAAAGGAAATTTTCTCAGGATCTCCATGGTATGTGGCTTCCTCTACATCTATTAAAGATACCCTTTTTTCTTATAAAAAAATTATATTATTTATATTCTAAGTACTTTTTCCACAAGCAAAAAGTTATTTTCCAAGAAATTAATTAATTAAAATATTTTTTTTAAAAAAATTTATTATTGTTTTTATTAAAAAGAATTAATCTTTACATAGATTCATTTTGACAATGAATTGATTACTGTATATTATAAAGGGTGTCCCAAGAAGAACGCAATTTTTAAATCTGGCAACATTCGAAGTGTCCTTGTTTGACATTTGAACAATTGTTATTGTTTGCTAGTAGAAGGTACGAGGTTAGTAAAAATGGAGCGCTACACGAATGAACAACGCATTCTCATTGTGAAATTGTTTTACCAAAATGGTGAAAGTTTTGCGGCTACAGTTCGCAAATTGCGATCAATTTGGGGTCACAATAATGCTCCAAAAGAGTCAACTGTAAAGAGATTAATGGATAAATTTTCCAAAACTGGGTCGACCAGGTCGATCGACCGAAAATGTCGCAGCTGTACGTGATGATGTCGCTCAAACTCCATCCACCTCAATTCGACACCGAGCTCAGCAAATTGGTGTCTCCAAATCCACTTTGCAGCGAATTTTGACGAAAGATTTGCATCTTCATGCATACAAAGTTCAATTGACTCAGGAACTGAAGCCAGCTGACCATGGACTGCGAAGGGAGTTCGTTAATTGGGTATTGGAGAGACAACATGAAAATGCTGATTTTGCCGATAAAATCATCTTCAGTGACGAGGCCCATTTTCATCTTGATGGCTTCGTCAATAGGCAGAATTGTCGCATTTGGGGTGAGGAAAATCCTCGAGTGATTCACGAGAAGCAAATGCATCCTCAACGTGTCACTGTGTGGTGTGTTTTTGGGCTGGAGGAATCATTGGACCTTTTTTTTATGAAAATGAGGCAGGTCAAGCGCAAACAGTCAATGGTGTTCGGTATCGTGAAATGATAACCAGTTTTTTCTTGCCTAGAATTGAAGAAATGAATCTGGAGGGCATGTGGTTCCAACAAGACGGCGCCACATGTCATACAGCCAGAGAAACAATTCAATTGCTGCATCAGTCATTTTCCGGTCGTGTTATTTCGCGTTTTGGAGATCAGAATTGGCCGCCTAGATCGTGCGATTTAACACCATAAGATTTTTTTCTTTGGGGTTTTTTGAAGTCGATGGTTTACGCGAATAAGCCGACGACGACTCAAGCCTTAAAAGAGGAAATTGGAGGCTGCATTAATGAAATACCGCAGCATTCATGCAAAACGGTCATTGAAAATTTCATTAAAAGATCGCGTGCATGCCAGCAAAGCCGCGGCGGCCATCTGCACGATATATTGTTCCATACATTACCTCATTCTGTCTACTTTACGATATAATAAAGTTTCATGATTTTTTTTTTAATATCTGTGTTTTGTAAATTTTGTACAGTGTGCACTCCCCCTAGCGCTGAACCTTACAATTTTTTCCATTTAATAAAATAAATTAGTGTTTACTATTCGTTAGTAACATTAAAAATTATGATCTTGAGCCTGATAAAAAATTATAAATATATAATTATCTGTGTTTTATTTAAAATTTAAAAATTGCGTTCTTCTTGGGACACCCTTTATGTTATATATATGGCATTTTTGAATCTTTAAACCCCAGGTAAAAATGATTATATATTATCATTTTTACATGGGTGACTAACCTGATACAATTTTTTTTTTATGAAAACCAGATAGTATTATGACTATAAATGTCAAAATCATATTTAATTTGACTTATAATTATTCATTGGTTATTGTCAGCATTTTGTAGTTCTTTAATTATCATATTTTTTCATAGTCAGAATATTTGTTACCACGGTATGGTTAAAGCCAATCATGTTAAAAAATAGAAAGTGGCAATCATGAAATAGTAAAATATTTACTATAATAATGATAATAGCGTCCACATTGATGGTTAGAACCTATTTATAAACCAATTACTTGATTGCAACAACGACACCCGAATGCAACAAGCATAATATAAAGGGTGGTTAAATATTACACTCACCAAAAAAAGTCTGTAATGGCAACTGAAAATTTTGCTGTTATTACGGGAAATTCTGCTAAATTGAGCCCAGCAATATTTTTTGCTAATCTTAGCAACACATGTCTGCTGACGTGTAGTACAATGAAATAAGTAGAAAAATTAGTAGCCGCTACTAAATTTTAGTAGACTTTTTGTAAAGTGGAATTTAAAATCCGTTTGCTAAAATCAGCAAAAAAATTGCTAAATACTATTAATATTAGTACAAAGTTTTAGATTTATTTTTTTTATCGAGCATCAAAAATTTTAATTATATTTTTTAAAAGATGTTTTATACAAAATGAAAAAAAAAATCAAAGGCTTAAAAATCTTAAAAATTCTTAAAACACAAACGAATTGATCATTTTGTTTTAATTTGGTAATTTCTGTTTTGAAAATTATTTTAGTCAATTTTTTTTTTTACTTTTAAGGTGAAATTTAAATTGTTGTTAGGGCTGATTTTTAGAAATCAAAAAAATGTTTAGTGCTATTTTAAGTGGATGTCCTATTTTTAGACATGAGTCGGTATCTTCACTTCCGATCCCTTAATTTAAGTTTGTATGTATAAGTTTAAATTATTAGAAATAGCATTTCCATCAATATCGAATTTTTTAAAATTAGTATTTTTTTTTGCTAATTTTAGCAAATCGGTTTTCAAAAATTTGTAAAATGATTTCTGAAATTAGCAACGAAAATTTGTAGATATTCTGTAAATACTCTGTAATTTGTAATATGTAAATAGCAAAAAGATTTGCTAAATAATAATTTTTTTACTAAAAATCAGTACAAAAATAGTAAATTGGGATTGAAAACCGTTTACAAATTTTTCTACTAACTTTTTTTTCTGAGTGTAAGGGCCTTTGTTGAATGTGAACCACACCTAAATGTCAAGTTTTTTTCTGCATTTTATCTGACATTTATCAATTTCAGACTAACTCAATTTCAGACTAAATCGATCGAGCAACGCGTTAAAGTTATTCAGGCTTATTATGAAAATGGGCGTTAAAATTAAAAATGCATTTCGTGCACTTCGTGATTTTTTTTGGTCAGTATAATCGACCAAATTTGTCTACAATCGGGAGAATTGTGGGCAAACTTCAGCAAACCGGGTCTGTGAAAAGACCTGTGCATGCTCGCCCAGTTCATTCTGCGGAAAACATTGCTGTTGTTCGCGATAGTGTGTCATAAGGTCGGCCAAGCATTTACTGTGAATGTTGTTCCTATCGCGAGATGATAACGAACTTATTATGGCCAGGAATTGAGGATATGACCCTGGACGGTATGTGGTTTCAACAGGACGGTGCCAATTGCTACACAGCTAACTAAACAATGGCTCTTTTGCGCGACAAATTCAATGGCCGTGTTATCTCACGTGGTGGCGATGTCAATTGGCCGCTAAGACCATGTGATATGACACCGTTGGACTTCTTTCTTTGGGGTTACATATTTGAATAAAAAGTACGTCGATAAGCCAGCAACAATTCAAGAGCTAAAGGATGAGATTTTTCGGCACATTAAGGGCAAAGAACCTTAATTATGCCTCAGCGTCATCGAAAATTTGGACCATCGGATGGAGGTGTGCCGCCGAGGTCGCGGCGGCCATTTGGCCGATATTTTGTTCCATACACAATATTATACAATATTATCATAATAAAAAGAAATGACAATAATTTCCTAAATAATTTGTGTTTTATTCCAAATCAACATCGGCCCTTAAAATTTAACCACACTTTAGAAACAGTAATCATGTTGCAAATTGACTTTTGCTATATCATTAGGTAATATTTTTTAGGAATTTTTATAAACGGTTAAAATGTACTTAACCAAATATAAAGAACAAACTGTACATAAAAAATAATTATGAATACTTATTACCTGGAATTATGGGGTTTATCTTAACAATTTTACCTAAACAAATGTAAATTGGTTAAACCTAAAAAATATATTGCTGTGTGCTTAGGTTTTCCCGCCGCTCTATATGTATGTATTTACTAAAAATATTTTCATACAATACACATACTATATGGCCAATTAAAATAACTTTAAGGAAAATAATTTATTAAATTTCATCGATAACCGCATGCTCAGGTTACGGAAAATAACACTATAGTGTTAATTTTATTGTAATTCTTAATTCATAAATAGTTTTAATTTAGCAAATATTGTTATTTTTAGTTTGTGTATATTTATAAATTTTTAATTAAAATTATTTTATATTTTGCTTTTCTTTTTTTAATTTTTGTGTTTATGCAAAAGTTAAATAACATTCTTTAATCATAAGCATTTGTTTTTAAAATTCAATTATAAACATTTCACGTATTCAATTATACTTGAATTATTTATATTTATCCCCAATCAAATAGTTTTTTTCCTCAACGTCATACTTGGAATATTATGTGATATTTATTTTTGTTTAATTGGTTATAAACACAATTAATCTGGTAATTCCATATGGGTAAACAAATAAACAGTCACGCTTGTATATATATATATATTTTTTTTTATTAATATTTAAGATATTTTTAACTATTATAGAGTTATCTCATAAATTATGATTTTCAACAAACTATTTATAACATTAATCGTTATTTATAATATCCGTCATGAATATTGTGATTTTCGGAATATTTAGACCATGGAGCTGGAGAAGTGTAATAATTTCTGTAAAATCTAAAACTTTGGAACTACGGTTCAAAAAGAAAGTGAACAAATGTGTGCCCCGATACACCGAAAGCTACATCGATTTTAAAAAACAAAACCCAGCATAGATATCGTGCAAATTTTTACTCAAATCTGAAGACCATTTCAAATATGAAAAGATTGTTTCCAAAAATTTGGCATGACTCCAAATGTAATTTATAAAGCATTAATTGAAATTCCAAAAGACCAAATTAATTTAATTAAATAAATATTTGTTGAATTTTAACAATTTTTTAATTGTATTTGGTATTTATTAATTTTGATTGATCTTTTTAAGTATCAATTGCGAATTTTTGAATTTTATTTGTAATTTTTTTGAATTAAAATTGCGTTCTTTTATTTCGGATATTTTTTATTTTAATTTCAGTTTTCATTTTTGGGCATTTTTGTCTACATTTTTGTCTACACTAATGGATAGTTTTTTTTTATAAAAAAATGTTTATTTTTATATCTCTATATCTATAACTACATGTAAAGAAAACGACTATCCCTACTTACCTGACTTTTCTTTATTTTTTCTAAGCAAAAATAATTTGAACATTTAAGGGCAGCCTTTGTGCGAAAGTTGTTTTTATACATATATGGACTTTGCCGAAAATATAGCATTTCGAAATATAGCAATTATATTGAATGCCTTGCTCTAATTTTACCAATAAACACATAACTTATTTGTTAGCTTTTATTGTTTTAAATACTTTATCAAATTACAAATACAAAAATTTCAAATATTTTTGTTTTTATATAAAAGAGAAAATCCAAGAATTTCCATGACTTGGCAGCATTTTGATAAATTCTTTCTTTTTAAATACTATAACTACTTTAAATGTCTATATAAGTTAAGTTGTTAATTAAATATTTCCAATTTTAAATATATATGTTTTGATATAAAAATAATTCTGGAATTTTCGTGATGCCAGTTAAGACTTTATGTGGCATTTGAATCTCAGATTTTTAATTAAAAAAAAAAATACAGTTGGAATCACTAAATACAAATTGGCAAAAGGCTTTAATATTTCTTTGAAAAATATTTGAAAAATTTTTAAAATTTCGTTGTAATTTGGAAACCTGAATTAAGTATAGAATAGTTTAAAATACAATATTTAAAAACAATAAACTAAAGGGTGTCCCAAGAAGAACGCAATTTTTAAATTTAAAAAAAAACACAGATATTTAAAAAAAAATCGTGAAACTTTATTATATCGTAAAGTAGACAAAGTGAGGTTATGTATGGAACAATATATCGTGCAGATGGCCGCCGCGGCTTTGCTGGCATGCACGCGATCTTTTAATGAAATTTTCAATGACCGTTTTGCATGAATGCTGCGGTATTTCATTAATGCAGCGTCCAATTTCCTCTTTTAAGGCTTGAGTCGTCGTCGGCTTATTCGCGTAAACCATCGACTTCAAAAAACCCCAAAGAAAAAAATTTAATGGTGTTAAATCGCACGATCTAGGCGGCCAATTCTGATCTCCAAAACGCGAAATAACACGACCGGGAAATGACTGATGCAGCAATTGAATTGTTTCTCTGGCTGTATGACATGTGGCGCCGTCTTGTTGGAACCACATGCCCTCCACATTCATTTCTTCAATTCTAGGCAAGAAAAAACTGGTTATCATTTCACGATACCGAACACCATTGACTGTTTGCGCTTGACCTGCCTCATTTTCATAAAAAAAAGGTCCAATGATTCCTCCATCCCAAAAACCACACCACACAGTGACACGTTGAGGATGCATTTGCTTCTCGTGAATCACTCGAGGATTTTCCTCACCCCAAATGCGACAATTCTGCCTATTGACGAAGCCATCAAGATGAAAATGGGCCTCGTTACTGAAGATGATTTTATCGGCAAAATCAGCATTTTCATGTTATCTCTCCAATACCCAATTAACGAACTCCCTTCGCTGTCCATGGTCAGCTGGCTTCAGTTCCTGAGTCAATTGAACTTTGTATGCATGAAGATGCAAATCTTTCGTCAAAATTCGCTGCAAAGTGGATTTGGAGACACCAATTTGCTGAGCTCGGTGTCGAATTGAGGTGGATGGAGTTTGAGCGACATCATCACGTACAGCTGCGACATTTTCGGTCGATCGACCTGGTCGATGGCGCGTTGTTGTCTTTACATCACTAACAGACCCAGTTTCGGCAAATTTATCCATTAATCTCTTTACCCCAAATTGATCGCAATTTGCGAACTGTAGCCGCAAAAATTTCACCATTTTGGTAAAACAATTTCACAATGAGAATGCGTTGTTCATTCGTGTAGCGCTCCATTTTTACTAACCTCGTACCTTCTACTAGCAAACAATAACAATTGTTCAAATGTCAAACAATGACACTTCGAATGTTGCCAGATTTAAAAATTGCGTTCTTCTTGGGACACCCTTTACATACATTTTTTCCAACGTCTTAATTATTTTGTTGTTTTGTTGATTTTTAAACCTAATACTGAGTAATAGCAAATAAGGGTAGTCGACTTTAAATCAACCTTGAATTACTCCTTTTTTAGAAAACGTTCGAAAATAATTAAAAAGCGTTAAATTAAATAAAAAAAGACAATTAACCGGTTTTAAAAACTGAAAAGTGTATTTTTGATTGTTTTCAATAATAAAGGAAGAATAAAATTTTGTACATATTACCGCGTTTAGTAAGTCCGAACCTTGTAATATGGCAACAACTTGGCAAAATGGAATTGGTAATTATTTTAATTAATTCTGTATCTGTGTTCAAATGTAGTTCCAGTGCGTAATTATTTACATAAAGAGTTGTTACAAAAATTTCAACTGTTGTTTATTATTTGCAATATAACTCGATTTTTTTTAAATCGTAAGAATATTAAAAATCTGGAATAAAAAATATAAATTCAAAAACACAGTTTTTTCTTGAAAGCCAGAAAACTGTTAGAACTGGCAAGACAAATAATGCAGTGTTTGATAGAATACAAATTGTATGTGTGTATTGTGTATGCATAAGTGCATGTTTGAGATTGCATATGTGTACGTACGTACATGTATTAGTTTAGTCTATTTACATGCATGTGTTTTTAGAATTAATCGAGCTTAAGTGCTTTGGATGCGTGCGTGTTTGTTACTGTGTGTAACTTTTAAAATAAGTCAAGAGTCAAAAACATAATCGCAAGTATGTATTAAAGTGAAGAAAGAAATGTAAACAACACACAATCTCTCGACTTAATATTGAAGTTTAAAAGTAAACATAAGTATAGAGTAGAATGTGATGACACAACAACTTTATAAGAATTTTTATATCATACACCGCTAACACGGTTTTACAAAATAAAAATATTTAATATACATACTGTTAAAATTATCTAGTATATTTTGTATTTTTACAAAACGTAATCTAATAAATTTTTTAAATTTTTATATATTTTGTTGCCAATAAGTAATTTATAAATTTCAAATTGGATATAAAAAATATTTGAAAAGTCATACGAAGGTAAAACAGTGTGGGGTACTATTGGGTCCAAACGAATCGGAATCTTATTTTGAAATTTTCAAATTCATCCTTAAAATATGAACTACAGGATCGAAAGTATCTAACAACCTCTAAAATCCCCAATCAAATAGTTTAAAATTGTGTATCTATTTTACAAAAACTGTTATATTTAATCATTAAAGTTATATCCATTCGAGTCTAAGTAGACAAATTAAACCTTGTTTGGAGTAAACAAATTCAGTTTGAAACACTAATTTTTAAAAATTGTATCAAAACGGCCTTGATTCTCACCCACATAAAATAAATACAAAAAAGTATTTATTGAACTCAAAATAGATATAAAACTGAAAAACGTCATTGAGACCAGTGTTGCCGTTTTGGTTATTTTTTTTTTCAATGTGGAGATATGAACTTTTTTGGCAATCAAATATATACATTTTTTTCCGTGTTTTTAAATTTTATTTAACCGTAAAGATTTTTATATACGCGTTTTTACTACGTTCATTTGAAAACACTGTTATTTTTTTATAAAAGTATGTAGTTCATTGTACAAAATATGATGATCAGCTCTGGATTGCCAAAATATTCATGACTGTTTCAATTGGCGGCATTCTGTCGATGAGAACAAGGATTCTGAATTAAACAATTGCTAAGTAAAAAAAAAATAAATAAGTGCACAATGGATAAGTATTTGTATTTTACATATTAGAATGTATGTGGATTCAAGAAAATTTTTCAACTTCCCAAGACTGATTTTTACGAGCTCTCCAACACTTACGGTACCATTAATACGGGTTGTGCGACACGTTTACGTCCCTAAAACACGTATACGTCAAAGCTTGTACGTAAACGCTTTTTCGAAAACACTACGTTTTTACTCCGTTTGCTGTAACCGTTTCCGTGCCGTTAAAACGGACTTCACCGTTTTTCATCAGTCTTGATTCCGTAATAAAAGGTGTTGTTTATTGCTCTTATAAAAATATAAATATTTGCAGCCATATAGAATAGAATATATATCTAACATCGCGCAACACTTCTGTAAAATTTAAAATTACATGAATACAAACTAAGGAGCAGAACTAGTGACTTGAAGTACTTTTACGCCGATAATCTAAAAGTACTTTTTACATTGTAAATATTAACAGCTGAATATAAACTAATTTGTTTTTATTTCTATCAGGTATGAAACTTGATAAAAGGCCAATATTAAAACGTGATAATGCATGGTAATTGCTTTCTTCGAATGTTTTCTTTGTGCTGTTTATTATTTCCTTTAGTTTTAATAAATCTAAAAAAATAATATGTACTACTCAAAATTAATAAAAATAATTGGATAAACTTAGGACCAAGAACTCAAAACCGTTTTAAATTTAAAAAACCGTACGGATACTGACTAGATATGACGTTCTGAAAACGAAGTCATTCCGTACTTTACACGACACAACGGTCCGTACACGGTCTTTCAATGAATGGCTTTTAATGGACTCAACTCCAGGCACGTAAGCCTTCCGTCTTTGTCGGACTTTCAAGGAATTCAAATAAGTTTTGGTGTTGCTTAAAATCCGTTTTCTGGTACGTATACGGATCCAGAAAACGTTACGAACGTTTTTTTTTTTTTTTTTGTTGGGACGTTTTGGGTTTTTATTGAAAAATACTGCAGTCAATACAAATAGTGAATCCGAAGATTTATCATTTGACAATGAAACCAGGTACTTTAATTATAAATGCTATACAATAATATTTCCAGTATAAATTAAAAAAAATACAATATTTTAATATATTTAAATAAAAACATAAAACTTTAAATTTTGGTAAATTTTTTCTCATTTGGTAATTTTTTTTAAAAAATTTTGGTTACAAAACTAAATTGAAACTAACGTTATAAGCAATTCATTTAATTGGTAATCTTTGTTTGGTTTTATTTTTTAAATTTTGCACTGTCGTTTTTTTTTGCTTGAATATTTGTAGCATTTTTAAAGGGCTAACTATATTATACTTTTGCTTACTTGAGCTACTGTCAAAAATTAACGAAAAGTTTGTCACATGCTTAATAAATTTATTGACGACTTTTGGGTGGCTACAATGTACTTTTTAAACTTTACTAGTAACAGAAATAATGCGGTTAAAAATTTGTTAATACAAGTGTACAACTTTTTTTGTTGCCTGTATACAGGCAAATAAAACAAACAATTATTGCAAAAAAAAAAAATCAATTACATTGTTTTTTATTTCTAATTAATTTTTAATTAAAAGTTTAAAAAATATTCTGGTTTACAATAAACAATATATTCAAATCCCTAAATGAAAAAAATATATTTTTAATAATTAAAAATATTTTTGACACTCCGCATACATTTAAGAGTTACGATGCTTTTAAATAAGAGTGTCACACTCATTATTTAAATTTACAAAAACAATTTAGTCTACGCTGTGTTTGTACATATCGGAGTGTGTACACATCAGTGTTGCCAGATATGAAGATTTGGCTTTAAATTTGCGATTTCGCAATTTATTGATAAACAAATTAAATTTGGATAATTTTTTTGGATCGACAATTGGAAGCTATTATACATTTTATAAATCTATGAAAAAATACTAATCACTTCAAATCAATGATTTAATATTGTTCAATATTAATGATTTAGAGCAGGGGTGCCCAAAAGTTCCTTATGGAAGAGCAAACACTAATGCATTTAAAGAATAACTAATTTTTTTTCAATATTTTTTATTGTAAAAACCAATACATACAAAGAAAAAAATATATTTCATATCATACGTTAAACAAAAACAAAATCTACTTTGATGATCGCTGTCGTCAATGTTTACCAGCAAAGCATACGAAAGTGTTGTTGCTTTGCACTCGCGTGTATACAGTGAAGAACGGCAAAAAAAAAACTAATAAGGCAAAGTGGTTTGTGTATTTCGTATTGCTATTGCTGAGTGCTCTATGTGTATTAAAATACACAGCCTATAGCTAAGAGCATTTACAAAAACAAATGAGCATCAAGAGCATAGGCCTTGGACTCCCTTGATTTAGTGTAATTTATATTGCTTTAGTTTTCATTGAATAATTTGTTGTGTGATTCCGTTCGCGAACCATTTTTGGTTCACTTATTTTGTTAAAATTTAGTAAATTTGCTTGATAAATAAAATCAATAAAAAACAAATTATTCAATGAATGAACAGAAGTTTGTGAAACGAATCTTAAAATTAAATCAGGGAATCATGATATTAAAGGTTTATTTTATCGTAATATACAACCAGAAAAATGAGGTTTGTTAAAATTTGCAAGAAAAAACATTATAGAAAAAGGAAATTTTCCTTATTCAATCATTTGTTAAAGATTTTTGAGTATTTCAACTTTGAAAATAGGAACATAAGAACAAATTTTTCTGGCTGCACTGCGGATACGCATGCACTTGTTAGTTGTCCTTGATTTGATAAAAACATCTCTACAAGAAGAATAATGGTCATTTAATTCATCATCTGATGGTCATTGCTAATGGGTATATACATCAGGAGTTTTTATCATTTCATTAAGGGCAATATGAAAAAACTGATGTAAACATTCGTGTACGTGTGATTTTGTTTCTCTCTCATACTTGTGAACTTCATAAGCTAGTAAAAAGATATATCTGAACTGCTCATCCCACAGTATTTTACTAATCAGTTATGATGTAAATATCGTCATAGCTGACTAGTCAGCGTTACCATTGCGTAACATGTTATTAACAACGTCTTGTTTAAAAAATCCCCACAATTCCATAATATAAAAAATAAAAATATTTGCTTGAAATTTATTTAAAAAAAGGACAAAAAAAAACTAAAACTTTTAAAAAACATACTCTGATGATCAAAAACAATATAAAAATGATGGCCAAAGTAAGATTAAGTAAAAGAGAAAATTTAACAAAATGTTTATCGAAATTAGGTAAGAAAAACCACACTATGGCAACGCCGACAGCAACAAATAAATACAAAATTACTGCAAGTGTGTTAGAAAATAAGTTTGGATGTGTTATTTTTTTGTCATCAGCAGTTTCTTGTAGGGATATTTATTTAAAAATTGATTATTTTTTATTGACAATAAACTGTGAGGTGTTACGTAAATTAATATATATTCATTAATAAATTGTGACAGCCCCGGTAGACTAGATGGTAGCGTGCTAGCTTATCATGGGCTCGTTTTCAATTTTTATATATTTCCTCTTTTTAAAAACTTCTATTAGCTAAAAATTAAAAAAAAAATCATATGTATGCGTTGCGAAAAAATATTCCAGAAAAAAACGGTGAAAGAATGCAAAAAAAAATATGTTTTAATCAAACCTTATTACCTTAAAAACTCTTAGAAATTATAATTTAAATTGGACTTTAGCTAAGCTATCAATTAAATAATTGAAACTTTATTTTAATTGATTTTTGCCAGGAATTCAAATTAATTTTTAATTGGCAATTGTTTGATTAATATGATTAAAACTTTAATTGAAAATTTTAAAGATTTTTGATTAAAAATTTATTTCATTATTTATATGAAAAAGTTCCAATTAAATTCTTACAAAAAAATTAATTTATATAACAAATTTTTTAGCTGGTCCAAATTCAACTAAAATATTTAATTGTTTTTACAAAAATTATAATTAAAATTCGTTTTTAGCTTTTTCTGTGTAAAAATATTCTACAATTTATTTTTTCTGTGTATATACATACAGAATATTGCGATATACAATATTAACCCTTACTTACAGAGAGTCCATAGAAAAACGTCTAAATAAATAAAAAAAAAATGTTGTCCGATTTTTACATACAGGGTGGCGCAAAAATAACCTTCCGATGTTTTTTGGCTGTAATTTAAAAAAAAAAATGAAAACCTTTGATTCTTCTTGTGGATTATTTTAATTTGGTCTTTTAATTTTTTTTACATCAAGTCGAGAATATGATGTCATGTAAATGGCCGCCGCCACAGTTGATTGTCATTTGAGCCCTTTTTATGGCATTTTCCATCACTTTGGCCAAAACTTCCGGCGATAGGTCCTCACATCCTTGACGGATATTGTCTTTAAGAGCTGGAAGAGTCTGAGGCTTGTTGACATAAACCCGCGACTTCAAAAAGCCCCACAAAAAGAAGTCTGGAGCGGTCAAATCAGGCGACCTTGCTGGCCAGTGCAAATCGCCAAAACGGGAGATTAGGCGCCCGGAAAATGCATCCTTCAGCATATCGGTTGTGGCACGTGCTGTGTGTGGCGTTGCACCGTCCTGTTGGAACCACATGTTTTTCCAATCCCAATTCATCAAGTTGCGGCAAAAAGAACTCGTTGATCATTGCTCTGTAGCGCTCACCATTCACAGTAACCGTTTGGCCCGCGACGTCTTCGAAGAAAAAAGGTCCGATGACTCCTCCAGCGAAAACAGCACACCATACAGTGACTTTGAGCGGGTGTAATGGCTGTTCGTGGGTTACACGCGGATTTTCAGTGCCCCAGAAGCGTAAATTTTGCTTATTTACGTACCCGCTAAGATGGAAATGGGCCTCATCACTTATGATTATTTTTGATGAAAAATCATCTTCATTATTGCTCAAATAAATAGTCACCAATATTCCACGCTCTGGAGCAGTGTAGCGTAACATTGTTTATTAACGTGTATTTCGCATGTGTTTACTACACAAATGTCAAAACAGAACTGACATTAGGGGCCAATCGCAAAATTTATAGCATTTTCTGATAGGAGGATTACTTTTGCGCCACCTTGTAAATTGTGTTCAATTAAAAATTCATAACTAGTTCGGAATAATATCAATTTATTTTTTATTTTTTTTTTTTTTTGAATTACGCATTTGAAACTCTGATCCCTCATTACCCTAAATGTGTCAATATTTAAGAACGCTAACTACGACCTCTTTCTGTAAAAATTATAACTGTTTTTTCATGTTTTTTTCGTATCATATAAATTCTGTTAGTTTGACATTATCCCTTATAGTACTTTTTTGGGCAATTGGTATGCAAAAGTCTCTAATATTAATTTAATAATTTTACGAAACATAAATTTACACCAGCTACTTCTTTTATGCTGCTACTCTCTCGATAATAGTTTGATTACATTTCTCTCAGTAGTAGTTTGATTTCATTGATCAAATTATGATAAGAAATAGTAAGTAGTCAGCACATAATTTTAAAAATTAAATTAATGTTTAAAAAAAAAAATAAATAAATAAATAAATAAATTGCCCACATTTAAGAAATAAATATCAGATAAGCGTAAAATTTGCATGCAGCATTTGCACAGTAAACATAATTTTCCATTGTAATAATTTATATGCAGAATATATTATGCATTATAAAGTTTTATTGTCATAAAATATAATTTTAATAAACATAAGTTGATGACACATAATTTAAGATTTATTTATATAGAGAAATCATTGGGCATGATTAACTCAAGTTGTACAAAAAAATTATATTAATGTCATTTACCAACTTATGGCCATCGTAACAAAAATATATGTATGTATGTATTTATATTTGGGTGACAGTTACTGGGTGAAGCTGCATAATTTGATCTAAAAAGTTTATAATAATATTTGAGATAAATCGGATAAATTTAATCGAGTACATTCCCAACAAAAAAAAATAGTAGTCATTCTGTGACTATAACTTCTTTCATTGCTTCCTAAACTTCAGTTGACATTCTTTTATGATTTTTTGGTGTTATTCTAAGGCACTTTCAAAAGAATTTATGTGTTCATATTTCAAATGCAGTGATCTCGATATAAACCCGATTCATATCTTAAAAAATCAGTCTTCATTACTTCTAAAGCATAAGTTATAGTATATCGTATATTTTTTTTGGAATCTAAAGCATTTATTCATATTGAAAAAATAGTTCTGATGAAATTTTTTAATTTTTATAAAGAATGATTCCTTTATATTTTAGTTTAAAATTTCATGAGGGTTAGAATTTATGCAGTTTTGCAATTTTTAAAAAGTTTTGAAAAATCGGGAAAAACATATTTTTTTTAATCCTTTAATTGAAACTAGCTGGCTTGTCATTTGCATTTTTTTATCCTTAAATATTTTTTTGACGACGCACCATTTCCAGTTTTAATTCACTACACCATTTCCAGTTTTAATTCAGAATTTATCAAAATAATTTAAAAATTGTGTAAAAATTATTTAAATTACCAAAAAAAATGTTTTAAAATTGTACAAAAATTATTTGAAATTATTTAAAAATATTTTAAAATTGTCTAAAAATGTTTCAAAATTGTACAACCAGTTTTTAAATTATCCAAAAATATTTTTAAATTTGTCTAAAAATTCATTAAAATTTTTGAAAAATGTTTCAAAAATGCTTTTTCACTAATGCAGAATTATTTATTTGTTTTAATAAAGAGAATTTGTATATCAGTGCATACATTTCGCTTCTTTAAACTTATTTTTCTGCATTTTTATGAATTAAATTTTCATTGAAGCTTAAATACTACAAAGTATATGAACATTTTCCACTCATGCATCAGAATATCTAATCACTGTATTATCATTGCTTCCTTTGAGTAAAGTATGAGTAATTCTAGTAGCTACATTTGAATACTTCCATCCTATGACACGCTAATGTTAAATTCATCGATGAAACCATTAGAAAAGAAATGATGCCTTTGCCATAGTAGTGATGCTTTCATTGCTTCTTTGGTAGCTTCATTTTTGCTGGGTTGCGACAAAAGTTTGGAATTTTTGGAAATTACTAAAAAAAAAAAAAATGGATGTATTCTTGTATCATGTAATAAATTCACTTCTAAATAATTTTATACTTCCTAGCACGAAAGTGCTCAAATTTTGTAAGTCATCAAAAGATTTTCGAATTATAGCAACTTTATTTTTATCAAATTGAAAAAAAAAATTTAAAAATTTTTGGTGCCAAATAAGATCATGTCTGTAATGATAAAAGCATATCGAAAAACGATAAACTAATTTTAAAAAAAGTTTGTTTTAAAAATGTTAAATTAACCAGCTAATATAAATATAAAAAGCTTCATCATATCTATGAAATGTTTAAAAAAAATACTCAGTAAAATTTAATAAATCGACAAAATTTAAAAAAAACTTTAATTTCTTGAAAACTCTCATATTCGTTCATTTCTCGAAAACTCTTCTCTCCCTCTCTCTCTCGACTTAATTGGCTAGATATTTAGATCGTATTTATCTGGAAAACTAAACACGCCAGAGAAAAAGTAGATTTTATTTGGAGTATGACCCAGCGATGGAAAACATGGTACAATTGTGCTTTTTCTGGTACATTTTTACCTTGGTTGGTACCATGGTACTACCGCGGCTCATTTAATATTTTTTAAAATTTTCAACTTATAACTTGATAAAACAACATTACATTAAGTCGACTTTTTTTAAAAGCAACTATAGTAAAAAATAGTCAGTTTTAAGTTGAACCGGCTCTAAATTGGTGTCACATTAAATGTACCAAATGTTTACATACACATTGTACTAAAATATTCAGAAGTGGCAACATTGAACAGCTGATTTTAAATTACCTCTCAAAACCAAAAAAGAAAAAAGTGTATTATTGTTAAAAAGCTATTAAATGCCTTTAAATTTTTAATAGCAAATCCTGAAAAGGTTAAATAAATGTTGTTTCACCCCGTCAATTTAAATTTTTTTAAGTCTTCTTAGTGTCTAACCAAATCTGACTCAATACGATAAAATTGTTTAAAAAATTTGGTACCGTGAGAATCGAAAATGTACAATTTGTTTGTCTGGTTGGTACAATAACAGAAAACATACTTTTCATCCCTGGTATGACCTGTATCACGAAAACTAAATGAGATAAATGAAAACTGATTACGGCATAAAAAATTAAAAATCGCTTACATAGAATTTTTAGCTATTCTTTCGAATTTAAGCAATTTTTTTTCACTTTTTGCAATTTTTTAACTTTAGCCATTTTTCCATTTAATAGAATTATTTTTTAATTTTAGCATTAATATTTGCGTTTATATTATTAATTTACATTACAATCAATTTTTTCAGTAGCATCAGTTAACTTACAGATAAAGAGACTACCTCCAGTCTAGACTGAACAACAAATTACAACAAATCTTAAAATGATGTTATCTTTAGTGTGGACCATTCGATTTTGTACTTATTTATTTCCGGGAATATATTTCCGAGTTTGATATATGATAAAATATCAAACTCAGCGGTAATTATCGTTTGACATCAAAAAAAGACGCGATAAAATAATCAATTCAGAAATAAAGAAAATAAAGAAATATCTAAAGAAAATAATTAAATGTAAAAGAATTAAATACAATTAAACATATTGTAAGAAAAAATAAAAAAAAAATTACAAGTTTTTAACTTTATAGGGGTATTTACAAGTAAACATAGAATAACCCTGAATTCCCTGAATTTTTTTGAAATATGAGAACAAAAAAACGTGTTCTCATTCCGTTAACATAAGCTCGGCAATGAAAAAGTGTGTGCCGTTATTCTGCCCACATATTTAACTTATTGCTAACATATTTATATTTAATCCAGACGGGAGGTTAGTAACAATACAAAGGTTGACGACCTCGTTGTAGATTTAAAATTAAACTTGTTTCAGTAAATGTATTTTTGTTTGTTAAATCAGCGCACTTATTAACATATGTTACGTATGCATTGAATTGTTATTTTAATTAGGGAAATCGCGTAATAAAATTGAGACAGTGGCAATTAAATCATGTCGCTTCTTCCTCAATTCCCTTTTAAATCAAAGTCATGTATATTTACACGATGATTCTTTGACTGTAACAGCTTACGTTGTACAACTTGGTCGCTTGCTTACAGCAATTTTCTTAAATTCTCTATTGAACTTGCATTTATTTCCACACTATGATGTTCATATTAAAATTTTAGTATATTTTACATATAAAGAAAGTACGAAGTAAAAAAACACAAGAGAATTTCGAGTATAAGCAAGTCCGTACCCTTTTCGTTCTTATTTCCTCCTAAAACTTGCTGCAATTAAAATTGCTGTGTATAAACCGGGACTATGGGCATGTTGCCCAACTTCATTCTATTATGCAAAAACATTGTGTGCGTGCAATCTTTACGCAAAATAACTTGTTTGCAAAATGACGTTGGACATTTTGTTTCTACACTAAATTGTATCGTCTGTGTGCAAAACGTCCAACTTGATTAGCAAGCGAATTGTGCCAACGCACAGTGGGCGAAAAGGCTCATCTAGCGACGCTTAATTAATAGGGCTTAGGGAATTTTTTTTTTCTTTGTGTAATATTTTTTTTTGTTTGAAAATAGATTAAGCTACAATGTTAAACGAAAAAAATATTTTAAAATATCTTTTATATTTTAAAATATCTTATTTTAGACATTGTTTATTTCCATCAGGAAAACATTATAAAGTTAATATATTTAATATTTCACATTCTTTTGGGCTAAAAATATATTAAACTTTAATATTAAAAACAGTTGTTTAAACATTTATTTATTTTTTAAAATTTTTTTTTCTGTTGAAATAACTATTTTTGGCCTTATTCAGTCTTCATATATTTCAGTTGTTTTCATACGAGAACAAAAATTTAATTATAATGCCAAAAAACAAGATAACAATAGTAATAACAGTTTTTTATTCCGATTCGGAACTACTAGATGAATCTAAAGTGTAAGGTACAAAATGTTCTGACAAAAGTTGTAAATTTGCGTAAAATTGAAATCAAGGTATCTGATGGACACAAAAGCGCATGCATTAAGTCCTTCATTGTATTTTATGGTGCTTACGGAAAGTGCGGTAATCTTTGTTCTGGGCTTCTAACGCTTCTTCCGACATTTTTCCTTTCGGAGGTGGTGAAACTTTAATTATATCGGCTCCATGTATTAAGATTTTATGTAGGGAACACGGCATATAAAACCAAGGATACTGTGTGATAAATAGTTCTGCGGTCTGTAAAGCATATAAAATGACACTGAATCTGTAAATTAGCTCCTCTTTCACTCCGGTTATTTCTAATTTTGGTTCTCTGAAAAATCGCCTGGCTCTATTGCCGTTATTGGTGTTGCCGCAACCAGCCATTGTGATATCAGCAAGCAAAGATATTTTTCTTTTTAAGCCTTCTTGAACATACAATTTCCATACATACAATTTGTGGCTGCTTCTATGGTTCAATTTACATTAGTTATATTTTTAAATATATGATTTTCAACGATAGAAAATTTTTTAGTAGGCACGGGCTCGTTGCGGTTATAGTAAATAAACTTTTCGTCTGAGCACCGACATTGTTTCTAAAAAATGCAATATCATGTAAAGTTGCAGGTGGCTGCAGATGATTTGGACATTTTACAATCACAAAACAACATAGTAATAAAAAAAATATATATTCTTAAGCGATTATCCACGAGTATCAGAAGTTCCGGTTCACGGAAGTTTTATTTTGGCTGTTTTCAAGCACTTTGTGGTACAGTCAACATTAACTATATTTTTTTCTACAACAGTTAAGCACAGGTCACAAACAAAAATTTTGTTTAGTTAACACATACCTCTAACTATAAATAAAACCACGTTTCTTCCATTTAATTGAGATAAATCCAACTTTAGAAAAATTTGGCAATGCAAAGAAAGCACTTGTTAAAGCTTAGTGATGCAGCGGCTAAAACATATATTGTGTTTGACAGCTTACAGCTGTTCAACTAGATCATGTCAATCAAAATAGAATCGATATATAAGTTTAGTGCGATATTAGTAATCGATAGAGACACAATTTTGACGCTATTAAACACTTTGAAAATTGAATTAAACGACGCTAGATCGACCATTTCGCCCACAGTGCAACAGTCGCAACGTGTTTGGCTTGCATTAGGTTTATTGGAATACTGCGAATATGCAAATCACCAAAAGAAGTCTGTAATAACAACTGAAATTTTTATTGTTATTGCGGCAAATTTTGCTAATGTGAGCCTAGCGGTATTTTTTGCTTATCTTAGCAACACATGTCTGCTAACGTGTAGTACAATGAAATAAGTAGAACAAATCAGTAGCATCTACTAAATTTAAGTAAACTTTTTGTAAAGTGGAATTTAAAAGCGGTTTGTTTAAATCAGCAAAAAAAAAACAAATCACTAAATAATATTAATATTAGTGCTGTAAACTACAATTTAAAATTGATCTGCTAAAATGAGCAACAAATTTGACAAAAGGAAAGTGAATATCTGCTAATAGACATTGATAAAACTCTGTACAAGGTTTATTAATTAACAAAAATTTTTGATAAATTATAGTGAACTAAACCCAATGAATTGTAAAATATAGACAAATTTCAATTTATAAAAAAAAATATATATTAAAAATGCACACTTTAGTATTAAAAGCTGCCATTAAAGTATCTTCACTTCCGAACCCTGTTTTCATCCTATGTACTCGTAACATTTTAAGGCAATTTAGGTTTGTAAGTATAAGTTTTAATTATTAGAAATAACTACAATAATAAAATATCTACTATTGCTAAGCTTTTTGAGAGCATAATTTTTTACCAAGTTATCTTTTTTTGTAAAGCCAATTATTATTCAAAACCAGCATGGTTTTTGCATGGTCGTTCAACTTTGACAAATCTAGCTGTTTTTACTCAATTTTGTATTGATGGCTTCGAAAATGGAAGACAAATTGATACAACCTATACAGATATATCTAAGGCGTTTGATAAAATTTCGCATTCAATACGGTTTGTAAAGCTTGAGAAAGTAGGATTTTATTTTATATTTCTCAAATAGATGCGATCTTATCTAGTTCACAGACTATATTCTTCTCCATATGTGGCCACTTCTGGTGTTCCTCAGGGAAGTGTTATTGGTCCACTATTTTTAAATCTTTTTATCAATGATATAGCTGTTTGTTTTCAAAATTCAGAATTTTCGTATACGCAGATGATCTTAATTGTCTTTTATTACAAAAGGATTTGGATAATTTATTTTCTTGGTATAATCACCATATAATGAAATTTAACATTAATAAATGTTTTCAAGTATCTTATAATAGAACACAATTTTTGATTGTTAATAAATATAATATTTCATCATTTTCCCTAACTTCTGTGAATGAAATATAAGATTTAGGTGTCGTATTTGATTAAAAATTAACGTTTGTAAATCATATTGATTATATTATGCCTAAAGCTTATTCTTTAGTGGATTTTGTTCGTAGAAATTGTAAAGAATTTTAAGACCCTTATACAAAGAAACTTTTATATTCTAGCATTGTTCGCTCTACGCTTGATTATGACTCTTTTATCTGGAACCCTTATTATATTATATCACACTAGCCGTATTGAGCGAATTCAGAGAAAATTTATCAAGTATGTTTTGTCTTCTTTAGTATTTTCCGAAGAAACTCCACCATATGAATCGCAATGTAATTTAATTGGACTAGAAACGTTAGAAAAACGGAGATCAAGTCAAGCTGGTAAGTTCTTATATGATATTGATTACTATAATGTTGACTGTCCATTTTTACTGTCCATTATAAATTGGAACATACCATTAATACATTTACGGCAAAATCATTCTTTTTATGTTAAAGTTCATAGAACGATTTATGCATCTAATCAACCAATCACAAGAGTTCTTAACTTATTTAATCAAATCAACAATAAATCCAAAGAAATTAATTATTTGCCATTAGAATTTACGCAATCTAAGATAATTTTTAAAAACATTGTGAATTACTTCCCAACAAAAATGAAGCTGCCAAAGAAGCAATAAAAGCATCACAACTATGGCAAAGGCATTACTTCTTTTCTGATAGTTTCATCGATGAATTTAACATTAGCGTGTCATAGGATGAAAGTATTCAAATGTAGCTACTAGCATTACTCATACTTTACTCTAAGGAAGCAATGATAATACAATGATTAGGTATTCTGTAGTATTTAAGCTTTGATGAAAATGTAATTCATAATTTAGCGTGAAAGCGAAATGTATGCATTGATATACACATACTCTTTATTAAAACAAATAATTAATTCTGTATTAGTAAAAAAACATTTTTGAAACATTTTTCGAAAATTTTAATGAATTTTTAGACAAATTTTAAAATATTTTTGGATAATTTAAAAACTGGTAGTATAACTTGGAAACATTTTTAGACAATTTTCAAATATTTTTTTAACAATTTTAAATAATTTTTGCACAATTTAAAAACATTTTTGTGCAATTTGAAATACTTTTTACACAATTTTAAAATTATTTTGGTAAATTCTGAATTAAAACTGGAATTGGTGTAGTGTTAAATAATATACATAATGCAAAAATGCACAGATTGCGTCGTCATAAATATTTAAGGCTGAAAAAATGCAAATGACAGGCCAGCTAGTTTCAATTAAAGGTCAAAAAAATCAGTTTTTCTTGATTTTTCAAAACTTTTATAAAAATTGCAAACTGCATAAATTCTAACCCTCATGAAATTTTAAACTAAAATATAAAAGATGATTTAATAAAAAAATTAAAAAAGTTCAACAGAACTATTTTCTCAATTTGAATAAATGCATTAGATCCAAACAAAATATACAATATATTATAACTTATGCTTTAGAAGTTATGAAGAGTGATATTTTAAGATATGCATTGGGTTTACATCCAGATCACTGCATTTGAAATATGAGCACATGAATGCTTTTGGAAGTGCCTTATAGCCTGTTCCTCGATCTCGAACGAAAAACTAGTCGAACGATAGCAAGTCACTCGAATTCGAGTCAATTTGGGTTTCTCTATTTCGAAAGGCTTCGATCGACTTAACTTACGTGTGTCAATTTTTGTTTCTTACGCATTTACAAATAACAGAGATGCCAGATCATATATTTTGAGCATTTGTTAAAATTTTCTTTAAAAGTAGCAAAAATACTACTAAACTGCTTAAAAACAAAAACAACCCTGTTTAACAGTGATCAGTTTAGTTTTCTGGTCAAATTTTCCTCCTCTGCGGAAAATTTGTTTGCTCCGAACACCAGAGTCCTTCTGGCAAAATCAGGCCTTTCTTCCATATAAAATACAAGCGTCTTTGGATGGTCCATTGTTGATTTTTTTTAACTAAAATTTAAAATTTTAATAAACTATAAATATTTGTATTATTTTGTACTTACTTTTTGTTATCCATTGCTTTTTTACTTCATTTTGCTTTTAAAAATATTAAATATATATTTACTCGACAAAAAATAGCAAGTGACTGATTTTGACATTGGCGTTCGAGCTGTTCGAAATAGAGCAACCAAATTTTGTATGAAAACAGTTACGTTTTCATTCGACTTGTCGTTCGAGTCATCGTTCGCATAGAAATAGAGTCAGTGAACCCCAAATTAGTTTTCTTTCGACTAGAAAGCGAACGAACGTGTTCTTTCGAAATAGAGGAACAGGCTATTAGAATAACACCAAAAAATCATAAAAGAATGTCAACTGAAGTTAAGGAAGCAATGAAAGAATTTATAGTCACAGAATGACTACCATTTTTTTGCTGGGTTAATAAGAAAATATTGTTAGTTGTAAGCTTAGTCTGTAAGGATTTTTGTATAACCATAGACGTAAATAAACGAAATGAAAAATGAAAATGAAACATTTACTTCAATATCCACTTTTTTAAAATTACAATATTTTTTTTTTGATAATTTTAGCAAATCGGTTTTTAAAATTTTAAAAAATGATTTCTAAAATTAGCAACAAAAATTTGTAAATATTCTGTAAAAATTATGTAATTTGCAAAATGTAAATAGCAATAAAATTGACTAAATAATAAGGTTTTTACTAATAATCAGTACAAATAGTAAATTGGTATTGAAAACCGTTTACAAATTTTTCCACTAATTTTTTTTTTTCTGAGAGCAACTAGCAGAAAATAGCTATTGAACTTAAAGAAAGAGAGTGGCTAAAACAGTGTTTTTTTATACAAAATTCTTACAAAATTGCTACCCATCATTTTGAGACATAATTTTGACCAATTCGCAAAAACATCGAATATAAAAATAACCAATGCATTTGTGGGGTGAAAAAATTAAGTCACATTTGTCTTAATGCCCTACATGAGTTTGGAGTTGGAGATAGCAGATTTGCAAAAAAAAATGCAAACAGTAATACCCCTATTGTTTACTGTTTATGAGCAGTGCGAAACACCAGTTTATTCTATACTTAATTCCACAACAATAATAACATTAAGCTGGGTTTTCCATTGTTATGGAAACTTTAACATTAAGAATTTTTTTACTACACCACTACGTATTTAGGGTATAATCAGTTTGTAATAATGTTTGTAAATACTACAAAATTCCGGAGTGAGATTAACCTTATCCACTTTACCAATCATTTCACTTTATCAGTCTTTTTAATCGTGTGCCCTGCTAAACCTTATAATCAAACTAAGGTTTAAAAATTTATATATTTTCGGATAAAATAGAAAACCATTAATATCTGTTTATTATTTGGTACATTAATCAACCATTTAATCAACCTTTTCAATATTTGCTTAAATTTAATTTTTTATCAATTTTATTCTTAATATTTTTAGATCCATTAATAAGAATAAAATTCCTTGCTGGAATTAAGTACTTTGCCCACAATACGAACCAAATTATTGTTTGTTGTAGGTAATGCCATGGTCGGTTTTGACGGACACTAATTTTTACTTGCTTAAACATATTTTATTAAAATTATGAGAGGTTAGAGAATAAGAATTTAACAGTGGAGATTGTGATTTGTTTATATACGTACGCATTATACAAATTATTACCTTGTTTATTACAGTTGGGAAATTTAAATTATTTTTTATAATTAAACTGATATACACAAAAGTTTTTAACAAAAATATATAAAATACAATGAAAATTACTTGATAATTAACTTTAAAATTATAAATAGTTTTGGCACTTTTTAAAAAATGTATTTACTTTTTAAGCAAACAAAATACGTGTACACAAAATTTTGATTGAAAGTAGACGTTTTAAAATAAAATTTATCGCAGCATTTATTTATTTTATTTGTTTTGATTCTCTTTTTCTATTTCTTTTTTATTAATCAGCCGCACGCTTTTAATTCTCGTGTCTTACTAAATTGATATTTTGTGTTTTTTGTTTCTTTCGCCTTGCCTTAGCCTCTAGTAAGGTCTAGTCTGGTCTGGTCTCAATGCTCTCATGTAAACCATCATGCATGACAAGCAAAACCTGTTATAAAATATTTTTTATTGTATATTTAACATAGCGCAATAAAAACAAAAACAACCTGTTGTACACTCTACACTGGTAACTTGATATACGGTCTTAATTGATAAGGTAATTTTTGTATTATTTACAAAATTATTGAATATGTTGTGAAAACTTTAAAAACATATTAAAATTTCAATTATTAGATTATCAGATTATTCATTTTTAAACATTTGAAATTAGATTTCCATGAAGAAAAGCATTACAATTTATGTTGAAAATTCAAAGTGCTTTTAAAATATTTCAGAATTTTAATTTGCATCTAAGGATTTAAAAAATAAAATAATAATTTTGGTTACAGTTCTAGCAAATTAATTTGTACCCCACCAAGTTCTGTTTAAAAACATTCAATTAATCAAAGCTTAATTTAAAAAAAAAAAATAATCTTTGGTTTTGTTTTTTGTAAATTTGTTTATCAAACAAAAATTTTTTACTTATCTATTTTTTAAATTACACAAAAAACCTCATTTTATGCGTGGTGAATTTGTTGGGTTTTAGATATAAATTAATCGGTTTTTTATGGAAACATGACTTAAATAAACGAACCATTGTAGAAGAGTTGTAGAAAACGGCTAAAACCCCATAACTTCTGCAATTCTTTATGTTAATTAACAAAATTTTGTGCGTAGCCCAGCAAAACTTTGGTAATGGGTGCGATATTCTTATGCGTAAGTAATTATAAGTAACTGATTATTGATTACGTAATATATGATTTATAAATGTAAAGTAATAATTGAAATATTTTTGAAAATCTATTTTTAGATACATTACTTTGTGTTTTTTTGTAAGCAAAAGGGTAATGTTTGTTTGTTTTGACAACACTAGCGAAAAAACGAAGCGCAACAATTGATTTAAGTTTAAAACAATCAAATACTATATGCGTCGACAGCTCAGTGGGTAGAGTTCTTGGCTGCCAACCAGGGTTCCCTGATTCGATTCCCATCATGACCACATTATTTTTAAAAACGTTTTAAATATTTGTAATAATATTTTTTAATAAAAATTCCTCTTTTTTAAAAGTTTATTTTTACACACATTTCTTTTTCCATTCTAGTAACCATATAAATAACCCCTTACATTATCACCTCTAAAGTAATGGGTATATACATAACTTTGAGGCTCATCGCCCGTAAAATTCATCAGTGAAGTGAGGATATGATATGATCTTAAAAAAAAAAAAAAAAAAATCCTACTATACTATTCACTTACAAAATAACAGATCAACAATTCATAAAATTCCATTACTTTACACACAAGGATACAGTGAAAAATATAATTCAAAATATTGTCTATTCATTAACTATCAACATAGATTATGTTGTAGATTTAATATGGATTAAGACAAACATTTGATATTAAATGCTTCATATAAAGCTGTGTTATTTGATACTTTAAGAATTAAAGTTCATAACAAAAAACTGTAAAATATAGAGGATAAATATAAATTGTTAAATTTCGTTGATGTTAGTCTAATTGTGTTGTTGTTTACAAGTTTGTTAATTTGTTTCCTAACACTCAATATAAAATAGACAATCATCAACAAGCAATGACCGTAAAGGGAGAAGAAGAGCATGGGTATTGACAAGGTTGGGTAGCGCCAACCGAAAATACTAAGTATTCTATCCTGCTGGCTCAGTGGAATTTCTCAATTTTTATTCTCTATAACTTACTAATAAAATTTTCATGTTTCTTTACAATAAAAATAATTAAAAAGAATATGATATGATCTTAAAAAAAAAAAAAATCCTACTATACTATTCACTTACAAAATAACAGATCAACAATTCATAAAATTCCATTACTTTACACACAAGGATACAGTGAAAAATATAATTCAAAATATTGTCTATTCATTAACTATCAACATAGATTATGTTGTAGATTTAATATGGATTAAGACAAACATTTGATATTAAATGCTTCATATAAAGCTGTGTTATTTGATACTTTAAGAATTAAAGTTCATAACAAAAAACTGTAAAATATAGAGGATAAAAATAAATTGTTAAATTTCGTTGATGTTAGTCTAATTGTGTTGTTGTTTACAAGTTTGTTAATTTGTTTCCTAACACTCAATATAAAATAGACAATCATCAACAAGCAATGACCGTAAAGGGAGAAGAAGAGCATGGGTATTGACAAGGTTGGGTAGCGCCAACCGAAAATACTAAGTATTCTATCCTGCTGGCTCAGTGGAATTTCTCAATTTTTATTCTCTATAACTTACTAATAAAATTTTCATGTTTCTTTACAATAAAAATAATTAAAAAGAATATGATATGATCTTAAAAAAAAAAAAAAAAAAAAAAAAATCCTACTATACTATTCATATGATTAAACTTATAATTGAAAATGACTACAAAATCAAAAAACTGATTTATTTGAAATTTTTTTTGGCAATAATTTGTTTTGTACATACAAGTAATAAGTATGCGACTTTTTGCTAAGTGTTTTTTCTAATATTTATCGAAATGCTATAAACTAAATAGATAAGAACTTTTTAAACTGCTTTTGTATGACTGTGTGCAGACTATACACAAAAATTCTTGTTCACTTTTAATAATTCAACAAAATTCACTGTAGAATAAAATCAGCATCATGTTACTGAACGCGTAATTGGAATCAGTGTGAATCATCTGTCGTTTATGTTTTATGCCAATGTAATGACTTAACAAAAAGTCAGCGTTGAATATATCAAAAAAAAAACAACAAACAACGCGTATGAGTTTATTCATAATTAAAACAAAATAGAAACAAATTGTATAAGGGGGTGGTTTTGTAGAAAAACATCTAAAATCCGCTTTTTTAGAATTTTTATTAGTAATAAAAATATTCTTATTTGTGAAATATAAATATTTTTTTGGAAAAAAAATTTTGGTCGATATCTCAGGCTTGCCTAATCCGAAAAAATTGAAATATTGTCTATTTTTTTTTTTCATCTATTTTGATTGGAAAATTAGGCAATATTTAACTTTAACCGGATTGGGCGAGCCTGAGATGTCGATTTAATATAAAAAAATAATTTTCACAAAGAACAATATTTTTGGTATTCCTAATGAAAATTATAAAAAAACATATTTTAGACCCACCTTAATATACATATAAAGTTTTTTTACAAAACCACCCCCTTTTTATAGATAAGAAACTATTTTGTTTTAATTATGATTACACTCATACACGTTGTTTGTGGTTTTTTCTGATTAATTCTATATCAAAATAATTATTGTTAGCTCGAATGAACAGAATAAAACAATGGTTTAACAACGACCGATGATTATAAACCAGTGACAAAACAATTTGCACATCGTTTGATTGATTTAAAATCATCAACAAATATGTGTGTTGGAGTATATTCAGCGTTTGAACGCAAACACAATTTATTCTTGTGTTGATTGCGTATTAACGTTTTGCAATCAGCAAATGCAGTTCTCTGATGTACACTTAATAGTCATATATGCATTTGTAACAGAATATGCAAAAATTTTCAACAACAAATTGATACCATTTTGTTGCAAATTAATTACAAAGAAAGGAAAGAATAATAAATAAGTAAAGAAAATAGGGAATGATTAAAAAATACAAACATTATTTTTAAGGGTTTTTAAATATTTAAGTGGCCATGATGAGTTTCTGACGAATGCTGGAAATGTAAGTGACGAGTGCCAGCAGATTTATAGGGCTTTTGTTACATATCCAACTGGGTAATGTTGTAACTATTATGGAATCAATTAATGGTTAAATTAAATTTTGAGTTAATGATTAAGTTAAATTATGTATGAATTAAGCCCAAATTTAATTAATTCTTTCAAAGCCTTTAATTTTGAAAAAAAATATACAACAAAAGTTACTCCTAAAATCTCTTAACGCTGAAAAAAGTTGTTGCTAATTGCGGAATTTTATAAACTTATACATAAACCTTTGCTTAAAAAGGTAAAACGAGCAATTGATGTAAATAACTTGTTTACAAATGCACTTAGTCAAATCACAACTTTATAGAGTTGCCATATCTTTGTGAGTGCAGTTATATTTTTAATTTTGATAACACTTTATTCAAAATAAAGTAAAAGTAATGTTACCTGAAAAATTAATTTAACAAAATTTATTGCTCGTTTTGGCTTAGGTCTATTATTATAACATGCCAATAGCTTAAGTTAGGATGTTTACGGACAGATTATTAGTATTTCGTTATTATAAGTATACTTTAACCTAAAAGTGTCCGATGAACTAAAGGTAAGTTCATCTTAATTTTTTACGTAAGGTTTATGCATTTGAAGTTTTCATATTTTCTGCTTTGTAGTGTAGTTTTAGACCGCTGTTTGGTTTGGTTTATTTCTGCATTCAGCGTCAACATTGTAAATATTTTACAACAAACATTTTTATTTTTTACACAATTCGAAGAAATTTTATTTTTATTTTTCGTTTTCTTTTTTTCTTGTTTGTTCTAAGTAAGTAAAAAAATAAATGTACGTCGTTGCCACTACGAATTTTGATGAAGCATTTTAATATGTCTAAAGAAATCGGTTTTTGTTATAAAAAAGTTGTGATAACTAAAAATAGTTAAACGTCATTTTATTGCTCACTTTAGCTAAAGTTACTTTTAACTAACACGCACCTTAAAGGCAACTTATAATAATGGGCCTTAGAATCAAATTTTTTAATTTCTGCGCAAATTTAACAAATCCAAATTAAGAAGCAAAATTTATAAAATAATAGTTGTATTTATATAGAGGTGTAAAATAGGTTCCAGTGATTGGGTCTTGGGATCCTCCCCGGACATGGACCATATTTACTTAGGGCATCTATGGATACTTCGTAGGAGCAAATATTTAATCCGTTTTGCTGTATCTCGCTCAATTTCCGAGATATGGACCATTTTTAAAATTGAACTTTAAAAAAAAAACTTTACGAAGGTCCAAAGCCCCACCAAGGTACATTTTTGGATACAGATGAGCTTTCACAAGCCAGAAGTAGTCAAAATTTTCTTACATTTTGCTTTATCTCTCTTAATTTTTGAGATATGAGCCATTTTACAATGGCACAATAGGGCCATATTTTACACTTTGGATACACTGGTAGTGAGTCATGAAAATATTATATTTTAACATTAACACAATACAACAAGAAAAAAATTACGGCGTTCAGGGAAGAGTGGATTCTGGTAAAGGAGGCAATAAAAAAAAATTATTTCTGTGTCGGCGTTTTGAAAGATCACATCGGAATTTTATATCGGTATTTGAAACTATGTGTTATTTACATCTCAGGTGTAGGGTAAGTTTAGCAACGTCGTAGAAAATATTAACGCATATATTTTTGTGGAACACATTAACCCTCTAACTCCCCCACATATAAGTAATTTTTGGCTCCATTCTAACAAATGGTTAAAAGTGGGAGGGCGGTAATGAAATGTTCTACAAAAATGGTGGCCATAAGATTCCAGAATACACCATAGCCTAAAATTTAATACAAACACCAAAAAGCAGTTAAATTCAAGAAAATTAAAAATCTGTTCTTTCACCGCTAGGCGAAAAATTTTGGGAAAAAATCCCTACAAATAGGCAATGTTCCCTACCAATAGAGAATCCTCCCTACAAATGTCATCAGTGGTACCAACCATTATTATGAGTAGTAATAATGAAAGTTATTTAAATACATTTTCATGTGGGATTTATGATCTTGAAATGGGTAATACACAAAAAATTCACACTGGCATTACTGTAATTTTTTGGTTGCGATTTAAACATTGTCATTAAATAATTATCATTGTAAAAGATAATTAGCATGCAAACAATATCACTGTTAACTTAACAGTATAATTAAAGTTATTATATGGATTCGTAACATTTATAGTGTACAGTAAGTATCAGAATTGACAATATTCCTTAGATTAAAGTTTCAACTTTATTAAGTGACGTCGAATTAAGGAAAAGAGCCATACCATACAAATACATTGAAGTACCCTTATTTAGCTTAATTCAGTTCCATCTCCAAGTGAAAAGTTCCATCTCTATTAATTCAGTTAATTTATAATCGAAACTAATAGTACCCAACTTAAGCAAATTAAAAACTTCTCAATAAAATTATATAGAAATAAAAACTACAATTAAAAAGCAAAACAAATTAAAATTCAAGAAATTTAGAAAAAAATATAAAATTTTGCAAATCTCAACTAAATCTTTCAAGTCAAATATGGATGTCGTGTAATTTGGAGCGAACTTATGCCACAAAATACTGAACCCATTTTTTTTTTTTGTAAATTTTTGGAACACTTGAATTTAGTCAATTTTGTTAATATTCTTTTTCATTTGTGTTTTAAAGATAATAGCAGTAAATTTTATAATAAACTAGCTAAAAAGCTCGATACTTCGTTATCGGTAGTTTTAAATATCGAAATATTTTGAGAAGAAAATATTGTAATTTTTTTCTATAGAATACATTTGTTTAAACTTTGGAAGAGCACTTAAAATAGCTTTTCATTCAAAACCCGTTCAAATTTTCATTAAAATCAAATAGTTATTGTAATTTATTTTTTTTTTTAACAACTGACACATCAGTAAAAAAACAACTGATTAATCAGTTAAAAATAAGTTAAAAGTTTACTGAAAAATTCCGTAAAAAATTACTGATTATTAATTTATTAAAAATTGTCTACTCTACAAAATGTATACTCACACAGGCTATAGACAAAATTTGTGTGCATGAACATGTGTACGAAGTTATTGTAATTTGAGTGTAAATATCTTTGTATATAAACAAAATAAACAAAACAAATAAAAAAAACAAATTGAAAGTTTTTTAATATTTGAAATAAACCACAAATTTCCGTTTTGTGGTTAAATTTTTTTTTTAAATTTTAAACAAATAAAACTGAAAAAATCGGTAAATGACAGTTAATTATTTTGATCAAATGTATAAAAAAAGTTAAAATAAATAGTTCTTTAAAATAATGTATATTCCTTTATTTTTAACTGAACTAAAAACTTTTTTTATTAAACTGCAAACACTGTTCGCCGTGTTAACTGTTCTAATGTTACTTGCCTCCTTTTCCATTCCATTTCGTTCTCCTTGTCTACTGATTCAATTTCAGTTGGTCCCTTCCATTGCGTTCCTTTCTAATGTTTCGATTCCCCATACCATTATATTTCTTTACCATGTCTTGTGTATCGATTTCACATGTTCTTTCCCCTTCCAATTTCCAATATAACTTTGCAATTATTTCTTCATATACGCACAAAAAAAGGGGTTTCCAATAGGTACTTGACAACTTTGAATGTAATTTATGAACGCACTGTTTTAGTGATCATCTAACTGTTACATTCCTTTTTTTTTCAGTAAATCCAACATTTTCATCATGGTAAAGTACACGAACGAACAACGTATGCAAATTATAAAAATTTACTACCGAAACTCGGAGTCGGTGACTGCAACTTTAAGAGCAAAATCATCTTCAGTGACGAAGCTCATTTTTGGCTCAATGAGTTCTTTAATAAGCAAAATATGCGTTATTGGTTTGGTGAAAATCCACATGTGCTTCATGAATCACCACTTCACCCACAAAAAATGACTTTTTGGTGCAGTTTGCATGCCGACGGCGTAATTTGGCCATATTTTTTCGTCGTCAATAACGATCGTTATCGCCGACATGTGGACGACATGTGGTTACAACAAACGATTTTTTGAAGAGTAAGTTTGGTGAGCGTGTTATCTCAAGAAATGGACCAGTCAATTGGCCGCCTCGTTCGTGCGATTTAACGCCTCTAGTTTTTTTTCTTTGGGGCTACGTCAAATCATTGGTCAATGCCAACAAGCCGACGACGTTGGAAGAACTCAGAGCCAACTTTGAACGCGAAATAGCAGCCGTTACGGCCGAAATGTATGACCGAGTCATCGAAAATTTGGTCCAACGAATCGACCGCTGCCGACGTGCCAGCGGTGGTCATATGAACGAAGTCGAGTTCCATTCATAAATGACGATCATAAAGTTTTGGAAATATATCAAATGGTTTGCGTTTTACTTAAACAAAAAGTTGTCAAGTACTTATTGGAAAACCCTCTACATGTATGTTCACTAAAATACCTATAACTCATGAACTACACATACAAAGAAATATTTTAGCTTATCAGATGTAAACAACACACACGGTATATGAACCGACATGCTGCACGAGAAGGCCAAAGGGGGGAAATTTTAACGCCCCTAAAATAAAATACTGATGTAATCTTTCAAAACGTCTCTACTACTAGAAATCCTTATCAGAACCCAGTAATTTTGGAAAAGTTCGGAATTGTTGCACAGTGTATTCAGTAAAAAATTTAGCAAGGATTTTTTATAAATAATAATTATTATTATAATAAATGTTAGCACAACTTCTACTGAATTTTCTAATTTTTTTGCAAAACATCAGCTTGCTGATTTTTTCTCGACTTAGCAATAATTTTTGCTTACTTTACTAACATTTTTTTCGAGTTTAATTTATATATATTTTTTTAATCTAAATTTTCCATGTTTTTTTTTTAATTTTCGTTTAAATGCATGTTCATCGATAAGAAGTTTTATCGATATATATCAAATGATGTTCAATAAATGGGTACTTGGAAGCTTAATTTTTTATCTGAAATATTTCAAAAAACAAAACATATTTCATTCCAATTAGGTTAACTCACTGGGTGCCACGCTCAAAAAAGTGTCCGATTGGAGCAGTGATATCTGTGCAAAACATTATTAATTTTAGAAAAATCGTCTCAACTAACCGATTTACTCTTTAGGAAAAACTGAAAGTATCAGTAAATTTTAATTAAAATTGTGTGCAATATTTGTCTAAAACATTTTTGGCATACAAATATTAAACTTAATTTCTGACATTTTTGCAAAAAAAAAATAATAATAAATTTTGAATAACGTTTAATTGCATATTTTAAGGCATAAATAACTAAAGAAAAAGTTGCACAACATTTAACCACAAAAAAGCCAATATTTTTCACTGAATTATTAACAAAATATGAATAAATAAATTTTTTGTTTGGTAAATTTTAAGAAAAACTTATTACAAAAATGCATACGTATGAATGTATGCATGCATGTGAAAGATGGGAATATATTAACAATATTTGTGTATGTGTGTGAATCTACATGTTTATAGTATATTAGACAATTTGCATACATATGAGTTTGTGTAATGTTTATGATAGTGTTGGTAATGTTATGGTCTCATGTTATTTTCATGTAGAATTTACTTGTAAATTGTATTGTATGTACCTTGTTACGGACGATTGTTGTTGCTGCTGCTGTTGCTGTAACTGTTGTAATTGTTAGAGTTTAGTTGAAGACAAATTATTTTCTTTAAGTTTATGTAAAAAAGTTTTACTACACTTAAACTTCCTCAGGCATGTGTGCTATATAAGGACGATCTTGCATGGTCATACAACTGTTTCTAATAAGTGTTTGTATGTATGTAATTTAAAGTATGTACATATATTAAATGCTGATGTAAAATATGTATATTTTGTAAATCGTGTTACGGTTAAGTAAGTTTATATAGTCAAATATGGTGTCGATATTACTATTTGATGTTTTATTTATTCTTTTTTTTTTGAAGAAAAAAATCAAAATTTCTACATATTTAAATCTTTTATATTTATTTCTTGGGCGTGTTCAAATAAACAACATACATTCATGTAGAGATTTTGTTATATGTAAAAGTTTTTAAAAAACTAAATATTTTTTATTTCTTTGTTTTAAAAATTTTGTAATTTCTTGTTGTTTATTGTTGATGGACTTTACTACGCTCAGAAAAAAAAGTTTGTAGAAAATTTTTTAAAAGGTTTCCAATCCCACTTTACTATTTACTGATTTTTAGTAAAAAAAAAGTATTATTTAGCAAATCTTTTTGCTATTTACAATTTACAAATAACAAAGTTTTTACAGAATATTTACAAATTTTTGTTGCTAATTTCAGAAATTATTTTACAAATTTTTAAAAACCGATTAACTAAAATTAGCAAAAAAAAAAATAACAAATTTTAAAAAAGTGGATATTGAAGGAAATGCTATTTCTAATAAAAACTTAAATTGTCTTAAAATGTTACATAGATTAAAAAATGGGATCGGAAGTGAATATACCGACTCGTGTCTAAAAATAGGACATCTAGTTAAAATAGCACTAAATAGTTCTTTTAGTTCTAAAAATCATTCCTAAAAACAATTCAAATTTGATCTTAAAAGTAAAAAATTTACTAAAATATTTTTCAAAACAGAAATGACCAAAATAAAACAAAATGATTAATTCGTTTATGTTTTAACAATTTTTAAGATTTTTAAGCCTTTAAATAAAATAAAAAAAGTTGAATGCTCGATAAAAAAAAATAAATTCAAAATTTTGTACTAAATATTAGTAATTTTTTTTTGCTGATTTAAGCAAACAGATTTTGAATTCCACTTTACAAAAAGTATACTAAAATTTTGTAGCGGCAACTAATTTTTCTACTAATTTCATTGTACTACACGTCAGCAGACATGTGTTGAAAAAATACTGCTGGGCTAAAACTAGCAAAATTTTCCGTAATACAGCAAAAATTTCATTTGCCACTACAGAGTGGTGAGTGTACTTAGTGGTAGTAGTGGTAGTAGTAGTAGTAATATTAGAAAAAAATTAAGATACTTATACATACACACAAATTTCAAATACATTCACCTGCATACAATTATGAAGAAGGATTTACTAAAAACTAACACAGAATTTGATAAAACTCCAGCCATGAACAATAATTTCTAATTTTCTTAAGGTTTTTAGCAAAGTTAATTCAAATCAGGTTTTAAAAAACCCATTAACAACTTGCATTATTACAAATTGAAATCACAAATTTTTAATTTAGTTTACAATTACCCAATAAGCATTTGGAGAATATATCATCCTGAAAATATTGCGGCAATGTCTTCACTTTTTCATTTCGAAGGCAATCAAAGTAGTATTTTGAAAGTATCTTTTTTTTAATATCTGGAAGATAGGTTAGGATAGGTAGATGTGGTAGCCTGCCAATCAGACTCACTTAGACTATAAAGTCCCTTGTGCTAGTAAAAATTATATCACTAGCTTCCCCTATCGAACCATCCCGATTGCCCCAAAAAGCCCATAAATCCGCCGATATCGATATCAGCCAAATCACCCAGGTCCTCAAAGAAACATAAGCTCAAATGCAGTCCCCTCCTGCGAGTCAGGACAGCACAAGTGCAGAGAAGGTGCTCCACAGACTCCTCCTCCTCTTTGTCACCACAGCTTCTGCAAAAGTCACTAGCCGGAACCTTCAACCTAACTGCTTGCCTTCCAATCAGACAGTGTCCCGTCATGACGGACACAAGTAGGGATATATCGGGCCTTGACAGTGACAGCAATCTGTGTGTGCGCTTCCTATCCAGACGGGGCCACATCTGTCTGGAACAAATACAACCACGGACAGAGGCCCACCTATCTCTTGCCAACCCATAAGCACTCCCCCGCAGCCGAAACTTGCAAGTGCCAGAGGCATGCCCACAGATTCCATTTCGTGTGGAATGTGTAAGGTAGTCCCCAGTCTTGCAAGCTCGTCTGCCCTACAGTTCCCTTGTATGTCCCTGTGGCCCGCCACCCAAATAACATGGATGCTGAACTGCTGAGACATCTCGTTAAGAGTTCTGCGACAGTTCAGGGCTGATGTCGAATCCAGGAAGACAGAATCCAGAGATCTAATAGCAGACTGACTATCAGAGAATATATTAATCCTCACCGTTGTGAGGACATTATACCTAAGCCACTGCGCTACCTTCCTAATGGCCAGAATTTCAGCCTGGAAAACACTACAGTGATTCGGCATTCTCCGCGCAATACTCAGCTGTAAGTCCCTGGAGTAGACCCCGAAGCCTACCTGATCGTCGAGTGAGCCGTCGGTATAGACACAACGCCCCCCATTTGGAGTTCCGTGTTTCCACGAATCCCTATGCGGTATAACCGTCTGGTACCTCTTGGTGGTTCGGCCACAGTGTAGTCAATTATGCCTGGAAGTTCAGGCATCATGTTAAGGATTACACTGTGACCATAGCCACTTTCCGACCAAAGTGACAGCGCCCTCAACCGTGCCCTGAACCAATTATGTCCAAAGGCAGCAAATGCAAAATAGCATTCAGCGCATCAGCTGGGGTGGTACGAATTTGATATTAATTAAATAAAGTATAAAATTATTCAAACAATGAAGATAATTTTTCAAATCTGTTCGTTAAAAATTGAATGTCTATTTTAATATGTAAAGAAATTGTTAAAATTTAAATTTGTTAAAATTTGAATTATTTTATGATGCCACCCTTTTTCCTAGAATATTTATTTTTAATTTTTACAAAACAAAATCTTCCGAAAATCATTAAAAAAAAAGGAAAATTTGAAACTTTGAAGAAGTGGAACATGAAAACAAACTCTTTTGGCAACACTGCAGATACGCATGCACCAGTTATGATAAAGTTGGTATTTTTTGTGGTGCTATTGGAACCTTAAAAGTACTATGAAATATTTGGTACAAAGTATTTAAGAATTTTCATGCGTTGGAAAAAAAATATATATTGAAAATTTGATTAAAATTTTAATTGATTTTTTAGCTATAACTCTTATTAGAGCTGTAATTGATATAATTAAAACTTGGATTGAAAATGTTAATAATTGAAAATTACAATTAATTTTAACAAAAAAAAATTAATTGATATAACAAATTCTTTTGCTGGTCTAAATTAAATTAAATTTAAAATTGAATTTACAAATATTTTTATTGAAAATCGATTTTTCTGGTCCAAATTCAATAAAATTGTTAACTGTATTTACAAGTATTTAAATTGAAACTAGATTTTAGTTTTTTTTGTGTACTATCATCAGATTATCTTTGTGGGATTCTCTGTAGGCTTAAATATAGATTTAGGTTTTTGTATTTATAGAGAAATTATTTAAGATGTTTCTCAAAATTTTAGACTCAACATACATACTGTAACGAATCCCACCTGAAGATGGCTATCTTCTGGCCCCGGCCGTGCTCAATCTTGAAGACAAGTAAAAGATCGTAAACATAAAAGTAAAAATGTAAGATAGCTCTTAGGGAAGAAAGTAAAGGAAAATAGAAAAGACGTGGAATGAGACTAAAGGGGGAAGAAAAGGGAAATTGTGATGCGTTGTATCAACTATCGCTGGAAACTAGTCGAAGTCAGAACCCACCCCTCAATGATGGCAATGGAATATTATTTAGCCATCCCAAAGAGTTGTTGGTTTAAACTCCTACCATACCTTTCGTGAAATTAATGGTTAAGAGGATTTAAAATTGCATTTTTATCGATCAATATTTTTATTTAAAATACGTTATAAAATGAAAAAAAATTTTACCTATGAAAAAATTTGAAATGATATATGTATGTTGTATAAATGAACGCTAAGGGAAAATTTTTATATCCGTTTAAATGATATCTAATGTAAAAGTATCAATGTAATAATAAATAAGCTTTAACAAAAATTTGTAGAGAAAAGTAAAAAGAAACTAATAAATTTTTAGCTAATGTATTTCTGTGAGTGTAAACGGTGTAAACGGAGTGTGTTGTGGCGTATTTTAATTAATTTTTTTATTATGATTTATTTGAACTTAACGGTTAGAATTATTACATAATATTTATTTTGGTTGTTCAGTGTAAAGTAAGATTAAAAATTAAAGAAAGTGATATTAGGTAAAGTTTATTGTTAATTTTAAGAAATTATTTACTGAAAAATTAAATTAGCTTCAACTTTCATATATTTAGAAATGAAAAGAAATAATTACCGATTATATATTTTTCTTGGGTGTAAATTGCTTAATTGGAATAGAAAAAAATCTTTGTTTAAAACTCACCAGAATTATGTTCCTTGTTGGTATTTGGATACAAAAAAAAAACTTATAAAATTGGTACCTAAGTTATTGGCAAATTTCTACTTTTTTTATGAGTGTATGACTGTTGGCATATGTATATTATCATATGGACATAAGTGTAATGATGTATCTGGATAAGTGAGAATGAAGTTTGTTCCTAAAGAAACTTATTTAACGAAATTTGATAGTAACGAAATGAATTACTACCGAAATATTTTCCCATAAATGTCCTTGAAATTACTCGTACTTAAAGCTGGTTTTCCTCATATAGAAACGGAATTATCATGAAAAGTTTTCACGTATTTGACTTTATCAGACCGATTACTTTGTCACTAATAACCTTGTTTTCTTTTCCTTTCGATCATAAACTATGCCAGAAGATAAATCAAAAAGGTTCTACCGAAATTTCCAACTGGGCTGTTGTTTTTGAAGTTATAAACACATTCCATAATAATAATAATAAATTAATGAACGTATGTATCCAATAATAATGTTGATGTCCTATTTTTTTCCAACTGGGCTACGGGTCTATTTTTCAAATTATGTTGATCTTATTAAACAGATTTGACAATGACTCCAAGAAATAAAACCTCTTTAAGCCCAATATACGATTTAATTCCTTGATTAATAAAAATATTTTAGCAAATTTCTCCCAGACGTAAAATAAAAATCGCATATTCTCCAATTATTACGTCTGTTTTTATTTCTGCAATATCTAGTCATCTTTTTCCCTTTCCCTCTCTGAATTTTCTTAAATATATATTTTTTTTATTTTTAAACGTTTCCCTTCAGTTTTCTTTTTTTCCTGTAAATTTTTTCAAAATTCTCGCAAGAAAATCCAAAGCTTACTCTTCCCCAGTCTTCTTTTTAAATTAAAATAAACTTAAATAATAAAACGGTACGTTTTCCAGAGATCGTAAAAACATCGTCCTCACAATACATAGGTTCCTCCACTGCTAAGACGGAATTTTTGAAATTTCCTACGAGAAGGGCAAAAAAGAGAAAAAGTCTCTCTCTGACGTCCTTACCTAGAAATTTTAAGTTTTAAATTTTTGTCGCCTGTAGTATGGACCAACTTCATTGATAAGAGGGGATTTTAGGAAAGGAGAAAATCTCTCTCTTGTAGGCCTATCCAAATACCTTTGACTAGAAACCGGAAAAATAAATATTTGTTCCCTGGAGAATGGACTAACTCATTGATAAGGTATTTCCGCCAGGAACGTGACAAGCTATCTGTTCCTTAACGGCCTGCCGAAAGCATTTGTCAACAATACTGACATTTAAAATATGTATTCCCTGGATAATGGTATAATACACAGAAAATGTACTTTTTGGAATTTTTCCTCCAACGAGGTAATAGTTCACCAAGAACATAGTAAAAATAATGGTTTAAAAGTGAAAACTTTCCCTTTTCAACTCGCTTTGGTTAAAAAACATGATCCTGGAGTATGAGCAACATTTTTTGGAACAAGTTACCTCGAAATTTATTTAAGCACATGCTCATTTAAAACCTATTCCATGGAACAGCCTATAGAACTGATTCCTGTGAGTGATAATGTAAGGTGTTCCTGTCCAAGAACCAGTTCCACAAATGTATTTAGAATCGCTTCTTATGCACCCCTTACTAGATTAGAGAAAATAACCTATTGCTAATAATTAAAACTCCAAACAAAAAGAACCGATTGTAGAACATAAATTAGAACCTATTTTAATCAGACCTGGGCGATCTCAATCACATTTTGAAATTATGCACTTGCGTTATTTCTTCATTTTAGGTATGATAGGATTACCTAAGCTCAAATTTGTGGGATTAAACATTTCCTCGGAAAATTTGCAAATTTTTTAATACCAGACATGGGGAATCCGGTAACAATAATAAAATAAAAATTTATATTTCTTATTCTTCATTTATGTACAATAATTCGCAATGTTAAAACATAAATTGATGGTATTTAAATTAAAAAATCTTTGCAATAAATTTAGACTATAAACATGTTTATTAAATCGTACTTCCTCATTGGAAGTAGCTATATAATACAATACCAAAAATACAATATTTGTATCCTTCATAAACAGTTATTACTTAACATAATGTCAGTAACACATTATTTTAAAGGCTCTAAATAAGTAAGGATATATATCAGTATAATAAAATTATTGTAACGTATTACATTACGTTTCAAATTAAAGCAAAGGGTAAATGATATCCTTTACCAGGTCATACCTGAAATACTAACTCTTAACTAAGATTTTGCTGGGCTCTTTAACTTTTTTCATTTCATGTTTTTTAAAGGTTCATCTCATTTTATAGCATTTAATTGTCTTTTATTTTAACTTCCTGCAGGCCTTATAGCATTTCCTTGCCAGCGGGTTATTGTTTGTCATGGACGACTCTGTTACTGTTATGTTGTACAAGTGTTGTTTATAAAGGGTGTCCCAAGAAGAACGCAATTTTTAAATCTGGCAACATTCGAAGTGTCATTGTTTGACATTTGAACAATTGTTATTGTTTGCTAGTAGAAGGTACGAGGTTAGTAAAAATGGAGCGCTACACGAATGAACAACGCATTCTCATTGTGAAATTGTTTTACCAAAATGGTGAAAATTTTGCGGCTACAGTTCGCAAATTGCGATCAATTTGGGGTCACAATAATGCTCCAAAAGAGTCAACTGTAAAGAGATTAATGGATAAATTTGCCGAAACTGGGTCTGTTAGTGATGTAAAGACAACAACGCGCCATCGACCAGGTCGATCGACCGAAAATGTCGCAGCTGTACGTGATGATGTCGCTCAAACTCCATCCACCTCAATTCGAAACCGAGCTCAGCAAATTGGTGTCTCCAAATCCACTTTGCAGCGAATTTTGAGGAAAGATTTGCATCTTCATGCATACAAAGTTCAATTGACTCAGGAACTGAAGCCAGCTGACCATGGACAGCGAAGGGAGTTCGTTAATTGGGTATTGGAGAGACAACATGAAAATGCTGATTTTGCCGATAAAATCATCTTCAGTGACGAGGCCCATTTTTATCTTGATGGTTTCGTCAATAGGCAGAATTGTCGCATTTGGGGTGAGGAAAATCCTCGAGTGATTCACGAGAAGCAAATGCATCCTCAACGTGTCTCTGTGTGGTGTGGTTTTTGGGCTGGAGGAATCATTGGACCTTTTTTTTATGAAAATGAGGCAGGTCAAGCGCAAACAGTCAATGGTGTTCGGTATCGTGAAATGATAATCAGTTTTTTCTTGCCTAGAATTGAAAAAATGAATGTGGAGGGCATGTGGTTCCAACAAGACGGCGCCACATGTCATACAGCCAGAGAAACAATTCAATTGCTGCATCAGTCATTTCAGAATTGGCCGCCTAGATCGTGCGATTTAACACCATTAGATTTTTTTCTTTGGAGTTTTTTGAAGTCGATGGTTTACGCGAATAAGCCGACGACGACTCAAGCCTTATTTAAAATTTAAAAATTGCGTTCTTCTTTTGACACCCTTTATGTTGAAGCATTTTCTTTCTGTGTGTGAATGTGGGTCTTAATACATTGCTAAAATTTTCTATTTTTAATCCTAGCAAAAAATTCATATGATCAATTCAATTTTATTTGAATTCTTTTAAAGTTTTAAGTACTAAATTATTCAAAATAGTACTTCTTGACTATTATTTAAAAATATGACTTCATTATTATAGCTTAAAAAAAGTCCTTATATAAGTACTTATTTCACACATTTTAGAAATCAATATTTTTTAAAATACTTTCATTGCTCGTTTAGACTGTGACATTAATCTACTTGATAAACGTTAGTTAACCCACTTTGTTAATCTTCGTGGTTTACATGTGCATTTTTTACAGTTAATTTTTTTACAGTAATTTTGTGGGTTTAAAGTACCAAGGTCTGGCCGATAGCGTTCCGAAAAAATATGAACATAGAAAAAGTCGGGGTTAACAAGTTTCTTGGCAGCGCCAACATATTTTTGCGACGTGAATTTTTATTTGACTATGTTTGTGTATTTTTAGTGTTGCCAACTGTCATTATAACAAAACACAAAGTTGTACACAATTAGTAGTATTAATACAAAGTCGTTCAGAAATAGTAATCAGATTAAAAGTTAGAGTAACTGTTAATCAAACAGATTAAAATATGGTTTAATCGACTTGTTTAGTGCATTAACTTTTTAGTGTAAATTGGATATGAAAATCATACAATTTAAAAAAAAAATTCTGGGGTACCACTGACTATATTTGGAAGTTAAATGTTATGCTGGGTATGAACACATTTTGTATGCGTATATTCCAAAGTGTGTACAGTATTATGGGATAAAATGGGGAAAGTGGTTGTGTTTCAAAAATGCACCAGAAATTTGTTTAGCTTTTTTTGAAAAATCTATTCTCAATAGTCGTTCGTGGTCTTAATTTTATTCAAGTAAGTTTTTCACAATAGTTTAATTTCCCACTTTATCCCATGTTACCCTAAAACATTGTTATCCATTTTTTTCTTTTATGCCAAGATTTTTTCTCACATTTTCTTACGACTTTGTATTGTTACGGCAATAACTTTAACTTATCGTCGAGAAAAAATTTATAAAAGTTGACTTTTGAGTATATCTTCTTTCAATCAGCTGGAAGTTATGTTATTTCATTGATATAGGAAACAATATATTAAACTAATTATCATTTTGTGTAATTTTAAAAATATATAATTCTTGAGATGAACGACTTCAATTGTTTGGCGAAAATAGTTGCAGATAGTTAATATATTCAAATCGGAACAATAAACATACCGGAAAAAAAATTATTGCACTTGATCAAATTGAGCGAATATATGCAAACAACTCCGTGTGATGTTTCCACTTGCATTTATAAAAAGAGAGACAAAAAGTTAATATCAGATGGCAGCTGATTTGGACATTCATTAATTTATTCATTAAGCTTACTAAACATAGCTGGAATTCTTAAGTAAATTTTATCTTAACTCATTATTTAGCTTTAAAATCTTCTATATATATAAAATAATAAGAGTTTGTATTTAAATAAAAATAAATGAACATACATTTATTTTTCAAAGAAATATCTATTTTAACTTTTTATACATTTAAACGAAATAATTTACTATCATTTACCGATTTATTTCAGTTTCAATTATTTTTTCATTTGTTTGAAATTTAATAAAAAAAATTACCCACAAAACGGAAGTCTGTGGTTTATTTGTGTCCGTAACAGTTACTACAAATTCAAAAAATTCCATTTTGTCTTTTATTTAAATTGTAGAAAGCCTGGGGTCAAGTGTCTACAAGTCACCACTTTTGTCGACTATTTTGGTGACATGTCCACAAAGCGTCTATACTTTTTATATTCCTTTTTTGCAGCTGCAATGATGTGCTTGCTCTTGATTTTTTTTATTGTTTTATTTTGTTGAAAATACATGTGCATAGCTGCACGCAAAATTAAAGTTTTTAATAAAAATATAAAGAAAACTGAATTTAAAAGTTAACTATACAAATTTGAACAAAATATATAATGAGCAAAAGAAATTACAAAAAACTTGTAAAAAAAACAATCAATTTTGTATAAAAATAAAAATAACAAGAAACTCTAGAAATTTTATGGAGCCTGATGAAGATTTTACGGAGCCTGTGGATGATTTTGTACAGTCTTTTGAAGATTTGTCTACTCCAAAATTAAATTTGCACAAAAATTTTGTTTACTTTAATGAAGTTTATAAAAATTTTTTTTTAATAAAATATCTAATTTAACAAAATAAATGCACCTGTTTAATCTTATTTCCTTCCTAGTGTGGAAATCAAGTAAAAAGTTCCAAAAGTGTAGAGTTACTAAAATGTACTAGTGAATCTCTGGTTCCAATGTCAACACCTAGTCAATAGTTGTGTAGATGCGCAATGACACGCACATGTTTAATGTCTACAGCAGAAAGCGTTGGCTGGGACATAATTAGTCAGTAGTACTGGTGACAAAGTCAATAGTGAATCAGTACAGTTTCACTATCGACATTTCCTACAGGGTATATATCATTAACACACATACATACATACACAAACACATTCACACAAAAAGTGTCTATATACATACATTTTGTAAATTAAAAAAACAAACAAAAAACATAAAAACGAAAACAAATTCAGATAAATTATTAAATCATTTATTTTTTTAAGGAATTGGTAGGTTAAGTTTTAACATTTATTTTAACTGATTATTCATTTGTTTCAGTTGTTTAAACAACATTTCAAAATAAATAATAAAAACCATTTGATTTAAATGAAAAGTAAGTAGACCGGTTATTAAATGAAATATAATTTCTTCTAAATGGAATTTTCTGTTTTTTTTTTTAACTTACAAGCTATTTTAAGTGTAATGTTAATGACTCACTGACTGACAGACTTAACTTTTCCGAGCCCAAAACATTGGAGCTAGCAACTTGAAATTTGGTACGTAGGTTCCTTCGTTGGAGGGATTTTAGAAAATTCCTACGCAGAGACAGAGAAAAAGGGAAGTTTCCTCCATGACTTCCTATCCAAACCGTGTTTCTTGGTGCATAGGCTAATAAGGTACACAGAGGAAACAGATTCATTGTGTCAACCAAATTATTTTCCAGTCGAATAGTTTTGTTGGAGCCACCCATATATTTCTTTGTAGCTGCAGAAAATCGGTTAATAAAAGAGAAATACGGTTAATACCACAAAATTTTTGATAAAACAGTATATTCTAATTGCATCAGGAATACATTTAATTACGACAAGCAAATATTTCAGTTGCTGCAACCATATCATTGACATGGCCTTCCGAAACCGCTTTATCTAGAAATTAAAACAGTAAAATTTGGCAATATAATAGAATAAAACGGACAACGAGTGGAATTAAAACACCAAAAAAGGGAACGAAACGCAATTAAACCGAAAAGAGTGAAACGAAATGGATTATAACGCGGAACAAGTGAAATTAAAACACAAGATAACATGAACGAAATGGAAGGGAATGGAACAGGTAGTAGAAGGGAATGGAACAGGGAGTAGAATTAAAACAATAAACACAGGAAATGAAATAGAATGCAGAGAGCCTGCTATTTATCGAATTTCTCAATTTTACATTTTATATCGTTAAATAATTATCAATAAGTTAGAAAAAAGTAATGAAAATAATTTTATAATTTAATTAGTATACTCAATTCATTACTATGTACGGCAAACATTTTTGCGGCTGGTGTAAACAGTCTCTGCCTTAACATCCTACACAAATCTATTGAGCTAAAATTTATATAGAGACCTAAATTATGCTCAAAATATTATGTAGTTTCTGTTTTATTTGTATAAAAAAAAGTTTTCAATTCAGTTAAAAATAAAGGAAAATACATTTATTTTTATATAAAATATCTATTTTAACTTTTTTACACGTTCATTCAAAATGATTTACTGTTATTTACTGATTTTTTTTCAGATTCATTAATCTTTTTTCATTTGTTTAAAATTTAATTTAGCCATTAAACGGAAATTTGTGGTTTATTTTTAACCGTTACTTTATTTACTTTTAACTGAACAATCATTTATTTTTACTGATTTAACAGTATTTATTTAGGCAACATTTACAAATAAATAACAAACCCCATTTGATTTAAATGAAAAGTAAGCAGATCAGGTTTAAATAAAATTTAATTTCGTTTAAATTACCTTTTCTAATGTTTTAACTTACAAACTATTTTAAGTGTATACTTAAGGTCCAATGTGATGTTTGTTTTTTTTTAGATTTATTTTATAAGTTTTTGAATATCAGTCTTAGCGCTTAACAATAATTATAATTTACAAATTTAAATGTTATTAATAAAAGGTAATGTTTAACTTAGATTATTTTCAATTTCCTAATTGTAGTTGTTATCATTTTTTATATTTTTATTTTGTATAAAAAATGTTGAAATAGTTTGTGTACATTTTCCTTGAAAGAAAAACTGTATAGTTTGTAAAAAAAAGTTTATGTAAAGTTTTTTTCTTTATTTTTTTTTATTACTATTTGTATTTATTAGCGCCAAAAATATGGTCATAATTTATAATAATGGTCGAACAACAAGAAGTGAAATTGAAAAACTTTAGCATGAATTTCTTTATTTTTTTTTGCTATGATTTTTAAAAGTATTTGTTTTAAGTTATCTCACAATGAAAATTTGTTATAAAAAAAAAATATTAGGAAAATATTTCATCTGGTACACACAAATTTTAATGGAATTTTAAAATGTTTTATAAAATTTTAATCTTAGCTTAAAGAGAAAGTTTAATATGAATAAAGGGATATACGCACAAAAATATCTCTAATAAAAATATGATAACATAACAAGATTCTAATCAATTAATTTCCAAACCTTTTTAAAATTGATATCAACAATTAATTGCTTTGTATATACATCCTTTACATTGTTGCCCAGTCGCAGTACCCAACGTAATTTCTATATTCTATTAAGGCCAAAAATTTCAGGCATATTGTATTTTTTTTACCAAATTTAATCGAATTTTTCTTAACCAGTTTTTGAAAAGATCTCTTCCAGATCGACTAAAAAAATACGTAAAAGCTTTTGTAATATTTTTAATAACAAACTATGTTTGTAGCCTAAACAGAAAAAGAATTTTGTGAAGATTTTTAAGTCTGCATTTTTATTTTTTTTTAATTTGGATCAAAATTAAGGTGGTAAAACTACACTAAGAATATTTATATATATAGTTAGCCACGTTTATATTTAGCCACATAGTTCAAATAATTAGCCTTGTTATTATTAAGTATATAAACAAAAATTAATAAATTAGCTAAATAGTTATCTAGTATATTATACCCTATTTAGTACCTATAGGTATATATATGTTGTTACCTTATAGGAAATGATAGATACAGAAATAAGAGAGAATATTATGTAGTTAACTGTTTGTAGTTTAATAAAAAAGTTTTCCGTTCTATTTAAAAATAAAGTAACATACATTTATTTTTCAAAGAAATATCTATATTAACTTTTTTATACATTTATTCGAAATGATTTACTATCATTTACCGATTTTTTCAGTTTCATTTATTTTTTTCATTTGTATGAAATTTAATAAAAATTTACCCACAAAACAAAAATTTGTGGCTTTTTTGTGTCCGTAACAGTTATTACAACCTTAAATTTTGTTTGCTGTCTGTTTCAAAAAAAAAAAAAAATATTAAAAAAATTTCAATTTGTTTTTTTATTTAAGTTGGTTGCATATATACAGAATTATTTCAAGTCAAATTTCAAGAAACTTCCTAAACACACATACATACACAAACACATTTACACAAAAAGTAGCTATAGCTATGCATAAATACATTTTGTATTGTACGAGTTTATTAACAAAAAAAGCAAAAAATACAAAAAGGGAAACAATTTCAAATAAATGATAAAAACATTTATTTTAACTGATTATATCATTTATTTCTTACGGATGTGTCAATTGATTAATCAACATTTAAAAATACATAACAAAAGGCATTTAATTTAAATGAAAATTAAGTAGACCGGTTTTTTAATCAAATATCATTTCTTGTAAATGATATTTTCTGTTATTTTAACTAACAAACTATTTTATGTGTAGAAACCAGATATATAAAATATTTGTGTCCTATAGTATAGGCTAATTGACTGACAAAGTAGTTTTTGTAATTTTTGCCGGAAACATTTATAAAATGATATTTTATAAATGGAAATTCTCTGCCTTAATGGCCTGTCCGAACTGCTTTGGATTCAAATCTGATATTTGAAAAATATGTATGTGCCCTGGAGTATTCTTATTCACTGATAAAATACTATTCGGAATATTCGCCAAGAGCGTGGCAAAAAGAGTAAAGGGCCTGCTCAAGTCTTTTTGCCTACACTTAAAATAACAGAAAATACAACTTAATATAAATAACATTTCATTTAAAACCTTACTTTTTATTTCAATCAAAGAGTTTTTGTTATTTATTTTTAAATGTAGCTTAAACAATTGACACATCCGGAAGAAACAAATGTTAAAGTTTTACCTACCAATTCCGTTAAAAATAACTGATTATTCATTTATTTAGAATTGTTTCCCTATTTTGTATTCTTGTTTATTTTTTAATTCGAAAAATGTAGACTGACTGTGTCATGTTGTGAAAATGGCCTAATGTGTGAATGTATGAAGTTCTTGTAATTCGAATTGTAATACTTTTGAATACAAACAATTAATTTAAATAAAAACCAAAATTGGAAATTTTTAAATAATTTAAATTTGTAATAACTGTGACGGAAACAAATAAACCATAAATTTCCCTTTTACGGGTAAATTTGTATTAAATTTCAAATAAATGAAAAAAAAAAAAAATGAAACTGAAAAAATTAGTAAATGAGAGTAAATCATTTTGAACAAATGTATAAAAAAGTTAACATAAATATTTCTTTGAAAAATAAATAAAATTTCCTTCATTTTTAACTGAACTGCAAACTTTTGTATTAAACAACAAATAGTGTGAGAGTGCAGAAGTAATGAATTAAATTAAAACACTAAAATTGGGAATCGAAATGAAACGAGAAACTAGTGAAATTTAAAAAAAAAAAAAAAAATAAGTAATAGTCTTTTTCCACTGAGTTACATCTCACATCTTTCATCAGTTTGCTAAGGTGTTAACATCTTTCTATAAGAATTATACAGGCCAAAAATGGACGGCACATGTAAGAATTTTATTTTATGTCTATTAAAAATTCTTCATCATCATCTTCCAGAATGGCTTTTAATATTTCAATGTACTGCATCAAAATTCGAGTTTGTTCTTGCAAAGCAACAACTACTCCAATGATTAATGCTTTCTCCAAATCCATTTTTTAAACAAAAATTATGCGTCTTTTTCTTTTTTTGACAGCTGAATAAATAACAGATGAAAAATGTTGCTAATGCAAACACATATTTCACGTTTTCCACATCTTTCATGCGTTTCACAAAGATGTTGTTCAGTGTAAAAAGCCTTTAAGGGGACTGTATAGGAGTGGAACGGGTAACGACAGGAATTGAAATACCATAGTATAGAACGCACAACGAGTGGAATAGAAACATTGGACAAGGGGAGCATTAGGCAAGGGGAAGTACCAGGCAAGAAGATTGAGATCAAATGAAACGGTATACAAGGTAAACGAAATGGAATGGAACGGGAAACGAGTGGAATTGAAACACTAAACACATAAAATTAAATGAAATGGAGAGTGTCTGAATGTAAAAATGCCTACAATAGATTAAAATATATTCAAATCGATAAATATTACCAAATGCATAGATTTTAATTTTTTTTTGTTATATTTTAGCTATTTTTCTCCATTTTTCGTTTCTGTCGAATCTTCTCTGTCAGAAGGACTTATTTTTTAATTGGCTAATTATTAATTTTTAAATGATTTTTAGTAATCAATAAAATTAAATCCAAAAATATTTATTTATAATTAAGAGAAGAAATGGAAAATCCATTTAAAATTGATACACTCACAATATTATTTCGTTAAAAATAATTTAAAATACATATTACATTAATCGAAAATACAATCAAAAAGAGGACTACTGATTTTTCATTATATTAAGTTGTTGTTTATTTTCAATCATTGTTTAATAATCGAAAAAAGTACTAAAAGCAATTGAAAAACTTTTTAAATAACCATAAATTTTTAACTGACAATATGTAGAAAAAAAAACTATTTTTGTGGTTTGTTTTTTAAATTGAATGTTTTTTATTTGTATTTAATTTTACACACACAGATATATATATCTTTATTTTCTATGTGTGTATGTATCTATATTTGTATAATTTTTTGTAATTTTTATTGAAATAATTTTGTTTATAAACAAACTATTTTGGAAACAGAAAACATACAAATTTACATTTAACAGAAAATATCAATTCGTACTGAATGTCTGTAAATTTTTATGGTTTTGTTTTTCAAATAGTTAAAAAATATATGTATTTCTATGAATTTCAATTGATTCTTCATTTAAAAACAAACTCTACGTATTACTTTTGAAACAAACTACAGTCGGTAACGGAAAATACATTGTGAGTGAATGAATACATTAGTAATGAAATCATCAATAGTAAGTCCTCTCAATTCTTTAGTCCCATGTATGACAGACATCTGTTGAGTCGGGAATTTTTGCAATTTTTAGGTGTGCGGAAAAGGAGAATGCGCTGCCTTATCGTCCTGCCATGGGCTAATTCACCGATAAGGTACCTTTTAGAATATTTGCCAGAAACGTCATAATAATGGGGGCTTAACGGCCTACATAAATAGCTTTGGCTGCAAATATATAATTTAAAATGTGGGTTCCTTGTTGCTTGTGCCAAGAAGAGACTTTAATTCCTTTGGCTAGAAATTCGAAATATAAACTCGTATGCCTGGATTATGGGCCAAGTAACTTAAAAGATACTTTTTGAAACCGCCAATAAAAACGTGGAAAATGGCGTTAAAAGCTGCAAGTGCGACCTTCGCACAGTGCTTTGTCCCATATGCAAAAATCAAAAATTAAGCATGGCCTCAAATTGTTCTTAAAAGTACATTTTTTGAAAGACAAGAAGTTAACTGAAATAAATATGCAAAAAAAAATTTAGTCTGATTGCTTTCGCCATCAGTAGAGGGCGCCAAAGTTTGAAAATATTAAGCAAAAAAAATTACTGAACAAAAAATATTGTTTTCAGTTGTTTCACGAAAATAATTCTCAAAAATATATTTTTTTTAATACTGATTTAAAGTTTTATTTTTTGAATACTTAGATATATTTGTAGTAAACCTTTAATACACTATTTAATATATATTTGAAAACAAATATTTTTTACAACTCCAAAAAATAGGTTTTTTTTTTTGGTGAAAATTCGAAAATTTCTTAAGTTTGATGGAGTATAAAAAAAAATTATATAAAATTTTATTATTTTTTTTCGGTTTTTGTAAGTCCATAATATTATCTAACATATTATTAAAAAAAAAGTGCCGGTTTTTCACAAAAAATCAAAATATTGGCTTTTGTAAAAATGGCTAAATTTGTGATTTTTACTTTTGACTTATATGATTGAATATTGACCAATTTTCAGCAAATTGGATATATGTACAAATATCAGTAAAAAGAATTAGTCACAATCATCATGTACCAAATTTCATTCGAATCGGATGAAAATTTTGAATAGTCTACTTACAAACTATTCTTTTAGCTCCCAATGAATTAGAAGAACATACTAGGAATATGGAAAAATTTATTATCTTTGATTGAGTATAAAAAAAAATTATATAAAATAAAATAACTTTTTATTTCGGTTTTTGTAAGTCTATAATATTAACTAACATATTATTAAAAAAAAAGTGCCGATTTTTCACAAAAAATCAAAATATTGGCTTTTGTAAAAATGGCTAAATTTGTGATTTTTACCGCATTTGTTTGAAAAAATGTATTATCTTTGATTGAGTATAAAAAAAAATTATATAAAATAAAATAATTTTTTATTTCGGTTTTTGTAAGTCTATAATATTAACTAACATATTATTAAAAAAAAGTGCCGATTTTTCACAAAAAATCAAAATATTGGCTTTTGTAAAAATGGCTAAATTTGTGATTTTTACCGCATTTGTTTGATAAAATGTATTATCTTTGATTGAGTATAATAAAAAATTATATAAAATTAAATAATTTTTTATTTCGGTTTTTGTAAGCAAACCATAAAAATGTGAGAAGAGTACGATTGTCTCATACAAGAAAAACATCTCGAGAAGACATAAATAAAGATTTAATGGCATATTTGTTGTTGTCTTCAGATCCAGTACTATCGTCAAAGAGAAACATTAAGATTAGAAAAAAATTAGTTGATGCAGAAATTGAGAAATATATTATAGACAAAAATGTTTATTTAGAAGATGAAGGAGATGGCGTAATACAAGACAGTATAATAGAAGGTGATGAAAATTGGTTTTGGGAAGAATTAAGTAGTGATGATGATGCTTCGTTATGAATTTTTTTTTCAACAATTGTTTATTTTATGTGATAATATGTAACCAGTTAAACTGTTAATTTTAGTTCAATGCAAATATCTTTTTTAATTTTAGTTATTAATATCTCAAGGCCTATTAAGTGCAACTTGATTTCTACATACCTTATATTTTGGAATAATGTTAAATAAATAAAAAATAATTTTGATCAAAAATATGAAATTTTTTAATTTATTTTAATTTTTAAATAGAAAATGGTCTATACTATTTTTTTTACAAAAATCAGCATAGGTAACCGCATTTATTGGTCGAATAACATGTTTTTAAAGCAAAGAATAGTTTTGACATTTTTTCACACAATCGAAACTTGCAAACATTTTAAAAAAATGTATCAATTCGGACAAGGCTTCATGTAGAGTGCATTTCCAAAAAATTATAAAATTGCACTGAAAACGATTGCTATCGTTCTTAAACAAATTTAACATTATTTTGAAGTTATTTTACAAAATTTGAAGGAATAAGTTTAGCCCTTTTTAAAATTATCAATTTTTGACATATTTTCTCTATACATATGTATATACATAATGAAGCCATTTTGTAAAATTTATTTTATAATTGTAAAGTTATATTTTTCGATAATGGTAAATTGTATTTAAAATTGTGTATAGTTGCTTTTTGGATATCTGTGTAAAAAAATAAAATCCCAGAAGTATATATCTGTATTAATAAATGGCAAAATTGGGAAAAACTTAGTTTTTGAGAAAAAGGACATGTGGGAGAAAGTCAAGTACTTGTACCGAATAAAAAAAAATCTCCAGAGATCTAAAAAGTATCTTTTTAAAACTTATTATCCGTTTTTAGTGCATTCTGATCATTAATGTAGCTAAAATTCTGTTTTTGAGGAAAAGGATATATGGGAGGTAGTAATGTCCTTGCACCGAATGAAACGAAAATTGTCACAGAGCAAAAAAGTATAATTTCATAAACTATTCCGAATTCTTACTGTATTCTTATCATTAATGTAGCCAAAATGTAGATTTTAAGAAAAATGATATATGGGAGGTTGTTATGTCCTTGCTCCGAATGAAACAAAATTAAGCACTTAGCTAAATGACATAATTTAACAGAGATTTACCAATTTTTGCTTCATTCTGCTCATAATAGTAGCTGGAATTAAACTTTTAAATTTAAGGATGTATCGGAAGTAGGCGTGTCCTTGGGCCGATTTTTTCGAAACTTCAAATTTTTCTTAATTTAGATATTCTGAGCAAGCATACCAAATTTCAAGTTTCTGCGACAACTCCTCTAATTTTGCCGATTCACTATATGGGGACAAAGCACTGTGCTTCGTATGCCTGGGATATGGGCTCATTCACGGATGAGATACTATTTTGGGAAAAGCAATTAAAGCGTAGTAAAAATGGGGTTAAACAATCTAAGAAACGTCCCCTTAATGACATGTGAAAAACTTCGTTATTAAAAGAGGAAAATCCTTAAAAAAAATTATTTCAATTTGTAACAAACATTAGGGCTATGAAGCTAAGAGTAGTACACTGACGTTTTGGGGCTACATGGAATTTCTTAATCTGAAATCGAATCTGCTATCGAGCTAACAAAAAATAAATCAAAATATTAAAGAAAGTTCTATTCCAGACTTTCCTCCTAATGAATATGTTGTAATGAAATTTCCGGCTTACTTAAATATATTGATAAATATTTATGAAAAATAGGCTGTATCTATAAAAATGACTAAAATCTATTTAAATTAGCTGATATCGATAACAATAACTGAAAAACTAATGAGAAAATTAGCGAGCTAAAATGTTTGCCTTACACATGTAAAATAATCCTGCGACGACTGGGTCATTTTAATTCCTGCCTTACATTTTTCTGCACACAAAGAAAGGCAAAATATTTAGGATCTGATTAACAACTACAACTTATTGCAGATTTTAGAATCTAACATATTTTAAGAAATTTTATTGTTTTTAATTTTATGAAGCCAACCAAGCAAGTAAAACAATACAAGTAATATATTGTTATAACATATATAAATTGTCATACAAGAAGTATGTATGTATCTATGTGTGTGTATTAGTTTATTTATTGCTTCTTGTTTGTTTTCGTGTACTTTATCTCAATGTTTTGTCTTGTTTTTTTAACTTTACTAACAACCGTTTGGTTCTTTCTCTTCTTCTTCTTCTTCTGCTGGGCACTTTCTTAAGAAAATGTTCATATAATGTGAAGAGTGTGAATATATTTTATAACATTTGTCAGTCGTTTATATACACATACATATACACATACATATTTATTATTGTTTTTTTTTTTCATGTCTATAAGGTTGGTAAGAAAAGGACTTGAATGAGGCTAATGTCCGTTTCCATGTTGAGTGCCATTAAGCTTAGTTGTCACTTAGCCTTTTTGTTTTTTTTTATATTATTTTATTTTTCTTCATGTATTTTTAACTATATCTTTCATCTCATCAGCTTTTAATGTATGTGTGTGTGTAAGTAAGTGTATTTGTGAAGTACAGGCATTAAGCATAAAATTATAAACGATGTAAGATTTTCTAAATGTTTTGAAAGATAACAAAGATTCAAAGGATTTTCCAAACACATCAAAAAAAATTAAATTGAAAATAAGAAATACGTGCTTAAATTTCACATTAAAATTAATGAATTAATTTTTAAAAAATTGCAGGGAAGTCATTTAATTGAATACACTTATATTGAATGCAATCAATTTTTCTTGTTTGATTTTTTAAATCATTACGAATTCATTAGATTTTTTACTCACTCAATTTACAATTTGGTAATTCATTAGATCATTTGGTTTTGTTTCTATCGATTAAATAATTTAGAAATGTCATTTGATTTTCTTAATTCGTTTTTACATCTACAATTTGTCGTCAAAAAATTATCTGCAAGGAAAGCCTGTCGAAGAATGAATTCTATTTTAAATGGATTTCAATTTACTTATAAATCGAAAAAATTCCCTTTTAACCAGTCAAGGAGAATCCATTCAACCCAATGCAGTTTTAAGGAATTCTATTAATTTAATTCGATGTTATCAATTTAGTCATTCGAGTAAAAATTTGGAAATTCAATGGGCCAAGCCATCATTTGATTTTTTTTTTTATTTGATTAAGCAATTTGGGAATGACATTCGAAATTTTATTCGATTTAATAAAATCGGACAATTATCAATATTTTATTATATTAAATTTAACGATTTCTTACAAGAAGAATACAACAAAATTAATTAATGAATTTTTACTTAAAAGTGAAAAATCGCATATATAAAAAATTATCACCGAAACCGAAAAAATGGCCAAAATTCAAAAAAAAAAATCCACAGTCGTAATAATTGCTGACATTACCAAAATTTAAAAAAGTCACCAAATCTAAAAAATTGCTTAAATTTGACAAATATCGCTCAATTTTAAAAAATCGTTATAATAAAAAAAAATTCACTAAAAAAATAAGAGAAATATATATAAAAAAATCGCTGAAAAAGAAAAATCGAAATTTAAAAAAGTCACCAAAATCGAAAAAATTTAAAATTGAATAAAATCGTCAAAATTGGAAAAAAAATAAATCGTAACAATTATAAAAAAATTATAAAAATTTATAAAAACTGCTAAAGTTGTAAAAACATTGCCCAAACTGTAAAATCGTTTATATTAAAAAAATAGCGAGCGCTCCCGTGGGCTAGTTGGTAGCGTGCTAGCTTACCGGATCGTGGGTTCGATTCCCACCAGAGGCTCCGGTCTGTTTTCGCTACAACGAGCCGATGGCCTTTGGTGCTAGTGCTCGGTTAGGGTATTAATATATAATTTGTAATTATATGATTAATTTAAATATAAATAAATAAATAAATAAATAAATAAATAAATAAATAAATAAATAAATAAAAAAATCAAGAAATTGTTAAAAAATAAGAGAAAAATCTAAAAAAGCACCGTTATTTTAGAAATCGCTAAAATCGAAACAATTGCTCTCATGGAAAAAATCATCAGAATGGGCAAAGATCGACAAAATTAAAAAAAAAAAAACTTTAAATCTTAAAAATTGCTATAATATTATAAGAAACCAAATTAAAAAAAAATCGTTAAAATTGGCAAGATATCGAAATTAAAAACGAGATCTAAAAATCCAGCCATGGTTTGGTATTGGTGCTGGGTTTTAACTTAGAATTTTACCTAAGTGTGACTTCTTCGGCACAAAACCGTTCTGCGTTTTTATTATTTTTTTTTTTTCAAATAGTTTTCGATATACTGACAATATTCTAATATTCAAGAGAAACGCAGCCATTAAACTCGTAATTGGGTTTCAATATTTGGGTATTTCGGGGTTGGGTTTTGACCTCTGGTGCAAACATTTTTTCTCTAGCGCTTTCAATTTTCGTGATATGAATGGTTATAATTTTATCCAAGCAATTTTAATATTTATTTTATCACTAGGACTTCTTCGACTCAAAACCCTTTTCCCTTTTCATCGCATTTAGTTCTTGAGATAAGAGGGGTATTTCTTATTAAAATCCTTTGCTTTCTAAGAAACATAGCTTCCGAAAAAAACGTCGAAATTTCTCCAGCGGGTTAAGTTTTCGAGACATGGAGGATTCAAATTTTTATCTAAGCCATTCAATTTGGTTTTTTTTTTTAATTTTGATATTTTTTATATTTTAACATTAATTTTCAAATTTAATTGTTTCTTCGAATTTTGCAATTTCTTCGAATTACAGCATTTTTTTTAATTTTTAATTTTGTAATTTTTTTTAATTTTAGCTATTTATTAATAATAATTATTAATTTTGGATTCTTTTTTTGATTTTTTCCATTTTTTTATTTTGGCAGTTTTTTTAAAATTTCAGTAATTTTTTTTAAATTTAGTGTTTTTTAATTTCAGCGAATTTTTTTTTTTCAAGTTTTAGTGATTATTATTATTTTAGCTTTTTCCAATTTTGACAATTTATTTTAATATGGCAATTTTTTCAATTTGAACAATTTTTTTTGCATTTCAGCGATTTTTTTTTTTATCATTTGGTATCATTTTTTAAAAATTTAGAATTTTTTGAAATTTGAAGGCATTTTTCGGTTTTGATGTTTTTTGATTTTGAATTTCTTATATTTATTAAAGAGTCTTAAAATTCCTTAAATTAAAACTAATAACATAGTTATTTATTTTCTAATTTTCAAAGTCGAATAAAGAAAATCGAATGTCGTACTTTATTTATATAATCGAATGAAACAAAGTCAAATAAACAATAAATCTATTAAATTCCAAAATTCGTATATCAATTAAGTAAAAACCGATAAAATTCATAATAATTGAATTCAGTGATTGAATATACCGAATAATACAACGAATGAATGCTGTTAAATTTATTAAATCAGTTGACACCAACTAAGAATTCATTCAATTCCTAAAATTGTAGTTTCAAATTTCAATCATTCCTTTATCAATCAGAATTGAAAATCGAATTAAGAATTGAATTCTTTAAAAACTCTTTAGAAGCTTTTCAGAAGGCTTAGTCATATTTATAACATTTGTGAAAAATTATATTGTTCATAATCTTCTACTCATCGACTGTGCACACTACTACTTTTATTTTGTCGTCAATTTTATTGTTCATGTATTTTAAATGTTTTTTTTTGTGCTCTTCCTCTTCTCTCTACTTGTATATTATTTGCTTAAAGTTGTCTTAAGCTTAACGGCCAAAAGTAACATTTTAAGTGTGAAGAATAACAAAAAAAAAAAAAAAAAAACAGCTAAAGGAAAAAAAACTTCCTAGTGACGATGACGTTAACAGCAAAAACATTATTTTTATGAAGTACAAAAAAAAAGGATTAAAAACATTGTAAAGCTGTGTCCGTTTGAATGAAAACAAAAATTCAACGAAAGTTTTTAAGAATGAAGAGAAAAAATTTTAAGAAACGGAAATGCTTATCTTTCGTGTTGCATATTATTTTGAACATATGCTTAAATGCAAGCAAATTTCCGTTCATTTTAAACTCAACAGAAACTTTTAACATGCAATAGACAAATTTTATAAAAAATATCTAATAACAAAAAGAAAATATTCAAGAAAATATAAGTATTAAATTAAATAATATTTTTTCTTGTAAGTAGACTTAAAAGATTCTTATTCATTCATTGCACGTATTTCTCGATGAATATCTGTATTTGATGTAAAAGGATATTGATAATCATAATAATGATCTTTCTTTGTAAATATAAATGTAAAAAGAAAAATATTCTTATTTAAATTTTCAATTATTTTAATTCAATTTATTTTATTCAAATTAAATTCAACTTACAAGGAAAGAATTTTAAGATAAATTTTCGATGGTATTAAAGTTAAATCCGAACCCGGATTTTGGAATAATGTCGAAAATTTAGGGGCTGAAGTAGGTGAAAGAAAATTAACATATTTTTGTTTGAGTTTTAATTGGCAGCAGGTTGAGAACCTATGAAACTGGTTGAGAACCTATGAATCCTCACCTCAATAATAATATGCACACATAATATTTGCATAGGGAAAGATTATGGTAGCAACATTATTACTGCTACTAAATAATGCTCGCTGCATTTGGATATGCTTTCAACAAAAATATCATAATAATGCAAGTATAAAATTATGGCAACACCACTCCGAGACAAAATATAGTTGAATATGATGGGGGACTCGAAATTATCATAGTATAATCCTAGTGATAATAATTATGACTCTTACTAATAATATTATGATCACTGAAGACAATTTTATCATCATTATTATATTATGATCAATAGAATCCATAGAGACGGGTACTGTTTACACGGGTCACAGGACTTGTAGTTGTAATTCAACTGACGCCTTTTTTTCACGGAGAATTTATTAATATGCCCTCATGTGACTGGTCGAGTGATAGGTCCTTTGAGGTTGACTGCTTCCATATTTCCCATAGGGTTATTACTAGTGTTTCTAATTATTCGATAAATGTCGAAAACTGATTAATTTGTTACTCGGGTGGATTAATTGAAAAAGTTGGCGATTAATCGATTAATCGTTTAATGTAAAATAAATGTATAAATTTCATCATAAAGAACAAAGGGAACCGCTTTTTTGTTTAATATCCAGTTAAATCCCGTGTGACACCAGATTTTTTCTTAACTTCTTCTTGACTATTTTAGGCTTTCTATTTGACATCTCTCTCTAATTCCTTTTAACTCTGTTGTAAATAACCAAAAACTTACACAAAAACATAAAAAATCAAGAAAAAGTTAAGAAAAAAGGTGGTGTCATAAAGGCGAAAGTCTCCTGCATTCAAAACCATGGTTGGGGCAATCATATTCGAAAAGCATTATATATTTTTGGGATTATGATTGTGCCAAACATAGTCGTACTATAATGTAGTTATCATATTATGTTCAGAAAATAACCATCATTTAAAATGCTCCCTACAGTTGTATAACATATCGAAACTAATATAAAAAATTTCTTTAAATTTAAGAACATTTCTTAAAAAAATGTGTTTCCTAAAGAAAAAATTGGATTTTAATGAATTTTTAAGAATAGTTCTTTAAAAAATTCCCCAAAAAACATAGATTCTATAGACTTTTTCTAATAGAAAAATTCTTAGAATTTAAGGACATTTTTAAGATTTTTTTCAGATAGTCCTTAGAGTCTCAGAATTTTTATTTTGGGTATACAAGTTAATAATGTCGATTTTTTTGCTTGAAAAATTCATGTATATGAATTGATACATTATTCAAAGTATTGTCCATCGTTAGCCTTTTTCAAATCTTTCTGGTAGCATATGGATTCTGCGCCAAAAGAACTGTTCCAGTTTTGAGGTTTTTGAAGATTATGGTCTCTGTCTGGTCGTTTTTCGTTGAATCAATTGTGTTCGACACAGATCCCCTGTGATCGTCTGACCCAATTTTAACAGCTTATAATACAAAACACCCTTCTGATCCCACTAAATACAGAGAATTACCTTGGCGCCATGGATATCCGGCTGCGGCGTTGACTTGGCCCGGCCAACCAGGCTTTACGTATGACTTTTTGCATATGACCATTTTTCATCACCAGTAAAATTACTTCTTTTTGTAGCGTTCAAGCAGCATTTCCGACAAGCAAAATCGCCTTTCAACGTCTCTCGGCTTCAATTCATATGGGACCCAGTTTCCTTGTTTTTGAATGAATCCCGATGCTTTTAAGCGTACGGAAATGGCTTGTTATGTGACTTGCAAAGATAATGCAAGTTCTTCTTGCGTTTGACAACAATCTTCGCCGAGTAATGCTTCCAATTCCTCATCTTTAAACTCTTTCGGCTGACCACGTCTCTCCTTGTCTTCTGTGTGGAAATCACCACTTACCGTTCACAAGTTTTTTGAGTTGGTGCATGTTGACCGTAAGCTTCTACCAACAATCAATAACTTTCAGCAGCCGTTTTCTTTAAATAAAAGAAGGTTATCAGACTTCCCCGTAAAACATCTTTTTTATGCAAAAAATTCCACATTATTATAGCGGTTGCAAAAAATGTGTGTTTACACTTTGGCGTCTATCGAATACTGAATTTTAATGACAGATGTTTATCCTCCAATATACCACATTTGTTATTATTGACACAAACCATATGTGATATTTATGCCATCTGTTGTCCAAGTGGACATTACTAACTTGTATACCAAGTCCTTAGTAGAATATTTTTACTACAAAAAGTCCTTTGAAGCTAAGAATTTTTATTCCAGAAAAGTCCTTAAGAATATATACATTTTTTATCTTAGAAACAGTTTGAGGATTTTGAAAGTTTTACCATAAGGAAAAATCAGATAAATTTCTAAAAATCTATCATTTTGCATAAGAAACCTTTTTCTATAAAACAACTCTTGAGCTCTACAGAGTTTGTCTTATAAAAAAATTATTTTATTAATATTCTGAGTACTTTTTCCAAACGAAAGTCGTTATTTTGAATTAATTAATACTAGTGTGTCCAATTCGGTTTATTGATTAACCGATTCCTCGATTAATCGCCTCTATTTTGGTTAATGCCGAAACAAATAATTCAAAACTCAAATAATTATTCGACTCGAATAATCGATAAAAATAGGTCGAATAACCGGTTAAATTTTGAATATGAATTTTTCTATTATTATTCTTAAAATTTTTTCATATTAACTTTGGCAAGAAATTCGTAGAAAAAACATCAACTTAAATATAATCAAATTCTTTTCAAATCGAATGTATTAAAGCAAATGTTATATAGACAAAACATTTCATCAGAACGCGATGTTTTAGAAAAGCTGCAGCCACTAAGCAGAGCTTTAACAAAAAAAAAAAAAAAACATTAAAAAATACTATATTTTTCTCCTTAGCAATGAAACACGTGACTAGATATATTTCTAACAAGCACTATGATGTTACTTATGTTATGAAATAAAATATATAAAACTGTTTTAAATTCGAAACCTGTATTTTCTAAAAAAACAAACAGTTTCATTTAATATTCTATGAAAAAAAAATTATAAAAACTAAAAATATATCATGAAATTTGGTTCTAATTTGATTTATCAACAAATTTTTAAGAAGTAGCAACTTCAGTAGAATTAAGTTGTTTAGTCAAAAATATTTTAGAATTCACTTATTTGAATTTTAATTGCACAAACACATAAAAATCGGTGAGAACTTGTCAGGAATATGTGTGATTTTTATATATTTTCTAATATATAACATCTTTAACTTTAAAGCTTAAACCAGGTAGTGAAAGAGTCTGGGAACAGTGGCAGTTCTATCAAATTTTGTTTGTGAATATCGCAAAATCTATTCATACATTATTTTTAAGAATTTGTTATTGAAGACAACTCTTGTTAGACTTTTTTTTATTCCAGACAGTGTCTTAAAAAGAAAATAAAAACCAACTTTGTCGACAAAATTTCCCACTACGGTAAAACACTATCTACACTGCGTTTTTAAGGGATTACTTTCACTGAACACGTTTGACATTTTCTTTTCAAAGAGTCGTCAATTCCTCTGCAAAAAAAACCCCAGATTATAATCAATTTGAACCATGGAAAGATACACAATCGAGCAACGCGTTTAAGTTATTCAGACTTATTGTGAAAATTGGCGTTCACATCAAAATGCATATCGTGCACTTCGTGATTTTTTCGGTCAATTTAATCGTCCAAATGTGCGAACAAATCGTGCAAAAATTTGAGCAAACCGGGTCTGTAGGAGATGTGAAAACACCAGTTCATGCTCGTACAGCTCGTACTGCAGAAAATATTGCTGCTGTTTGCGATAGTGTGGCTGAAGAGTCGTCCACCTCAACTCGTTAAAGAACATTATGCAAAAAGACTTGCATTTACACGCTTACACGGTGCAAATGACTCAAGAGCTAAAGCTTCCTTGACCATTCCAAACGTCTTCAATGGACAGACTGGTGGCAAGAAATGGCAACAGTGGATGATCAATTTTTGAAGAAAATCATCTTCAGTGATGAGGCACATTTTTACCTCAGTGGATTCGTCAATAAACAGAATTGCCGCATTTCGGCGAATGATAATCCAAGAGTGATTGTCGAAAAACCAAAGCACCCACAAAGAGTGACTGTTTGGTGCTGCTTATGGGCTGGCGGCATCATAGGGCCGAATTTTTTCCAAAATGAGGTGTTCGCTATCGTGAGATGATAACGAACTTTTTAAGGCCCGAATTGAAAGTTATGGATGTGCACGATATGTGGTTTCAACAGGACCGTGCCACACAACAATGGCTCTTTTGCGCGACAAATTTAATGGCCGTGGTGGTGTTGTCATTTGGCCGCCCAGATCATGTGATTTGACACCGTTGGACTTCTATCTTTGGGATTATTTGAAAGAAAAGGAGTACGTCGATAAGCCAGCAACAATTCAAGAGCTAAAGGATGAGATAATTCGGCACATTAACGGCATAGAACCTCAATTATGCCTCAGCGTCATCGAAAATTTGAATCATCGGATGGAGGTGTGCCGCCGAGGTGGTGGCGGTCATTTGGCCGATAGTTTGTTCCATACATAATTGAACCATACCATATTATCATAATAAAAAGAAAGGACAATAATTTCCTAAATAATTTGTGTTTTATTCAAAATCAACATCGGCCCTTAAAATTAAACCAGCCTTTATAAGGCATTTTGGAAATGCCAGCCTTTATAAGGCAATGAAAATGGTCATACAAGTAGATTGTCATTTTTACATGGTTGACTGAACTGATACAATGTTTTTTTTATGAAAACAAGACTTTAAATGTCAAAATCATGTTTTATTTTATTTATATTAATTTATTGATTGTTGTCAGCAATTTCTAGTTCCATAATTATCATATTTTTTCATAGTCAGATAATTTTTTACCACAGTATGGTTACAGACAAATCATGTTATAAAATAGAAAGTGGTAATCATGAAATAATAAAATATTTACTATAATAATGATGGTTAGAAATTATTTATAGAACAATAACTTAATTTTGACAACCATACCCTAATGCAGGAAGCATAATATAGTAGTAGTGATCATATTGCAAACATATTTTTTCTTTGCGTGAATTGAGATGAAACTTTTCAAAAGTTGACTTAAACTACATAAATATAAATATATTTATGGTATCGCTCTTTTTCTTAATTCAACTTCGCCTAATGTAGTTGGGCCTTAAATTGTAACTATTTTTTCTTCAACTTTTTCCAAATTTTTTGACAAACATAACAGAAACATAATATACATTTTCAAAGGTATTTTTGTATAATGTCTGCTTTTAGTATCCCAGCAAAACAAATGGTAGTCATTCTGTGACTATAACTTCTTTCATTACTTCCTAAACTTCAGTTGACATTCTTTTATGATTTTTTGGTGTTATTCTAAGGCACTTCCAAAAGAATTCATGTGTTCATATTTCAAATGCAGTGATCTGCATATAAACCCGATGCATATCTTAAAGAATCACTCTTCATTACTTCTAAAACATAAGTTATAGTATATCGTATATTTTTTGAATCTATAGCATTTATTCAAATTGAGAAAATAGTTCTATGAAATTTTTTTATTAAATCATTTTTTATATTTTAGTTTAAAATTTCATGAGGGTTAGAATTTATGCAGTTTTTATAAAAGTTTTGAAAGTAGCTGGCCTATCATTTGCATTTTTTTCAGCCTTAAATATTTATGACGACGCAATCTGTGCATTTACAGTTTTAATTCAGAATTTACCAAAAAAATTTTAAAATTGTGTAAAATTTATTTCAAATTGCCCAAAAATGTTTTAAAATTGTGCAATAATTATTTAAAATTGTTGAAAATATTTTACAATTGTCTAAAAATGTTTCAAAATTGTACAACCAGTTTTTAAATTATCCAAAAATATTTTAAAATTTGTCTAAAAATTCATTAAAATTTTTTTAAAAATGTTTCAAAAATGCTTTTTTACTTATGCATAATTATTTATTTGTTTTAATAAAGAATATTTGTATATCAATGCATAAATTGCGCTTCTTTAAACTTATTTTTCTGCATTCTTATGAATAAAAGTTTCATCAAAGCTTAAATATTACAAAGTATATGAACATTTTCCACTCATGCATCAAAATATCTATCATTGCTTCGTTAGAGTAAAGTATGAGTAATGCTAGTAGCTACATTTGAATACTTCCATCCTATGACACGCTAATTTTAAATTCATCGATGAAACCATCAGAAAAGAAGTGATGTCTTTGCCATAGTAGTAATGCTTTTATTGCTTCTTTGGCAGCTTCATTTTTGCTGGGATGTATTTTAAAGTTGAAATATTTAATTTCAGAGTATGAAAATTTTTGAAAGGTAATTCTATCTCAGAACTTGAAGCAAGAATTTGAGCTAAATTTTCTGTAACATAGAACGACTTGTAGAACAGTTTTTTTGTAATTTCCAATAATTTTTAAATTTCAATATTAACACCGATTATTTTTATTTGAAATTATTTAAAACGTAGCCGGTTGTATTACTCCAAAGAGGTATTACTACATTTAAAACAGTTTGCTAGTTAAAATACGAGAAAATACTATTTCAAAAATTAAATTTCTTTTCCACATACATTTCATTTAAATCAATTTGTTTTTACTGGCACATCAGTAAAAACAAATGATTAATTTGTTTTACCTACCAATTCTGTAAAAATAATTGATTATTAATTTATTTTAAATTGTTGGGTTTTATGTATTTTAATTTCTTTTTTAATCTGAAATATTTAAACTCACACAATCTATAAACACATGTTGTGTAAATGGCCTAATGTGTGAAGCAGATAGCAAACAAAGTTTAAACGTATAATAACTGCAATGTAACTGTAAATAAATAAAACACAAGTTTCCGTTTTGTAGGTAAATTTTTATTAAATTTCAAACAAATGAAAAAAATAATTGAGACTGAAAATCATTTTGATCAAATCAATAAAAAACAAGTAAAAAAGGGCTAAATTCGGCTGTGCCGAATCTTTGAAACCCTCCACCAAAGGGGATGAAGATGACATACGTATAAACTAAATATTGCATGAACTGTAATATGAATATGTTTTGTCAATTTATGTAACGAACTTTTGTTATTTAGTTTTAGCAATGTTATTTACAGAGGTCTGCTCTGTTAGCGACCGACTTTAACATTGTTGCTTTTAACGTTAAGTTTGTTATCATAGTATGTAAGACAATAAATGTAATCGAACAATAAGAAGACTTAATAACATTTTTACTTACTTAACAGAAAAAAAATAGATACAGAAAAATTGTACAAATTTGTATGGAAAATTTAGAGGTACCTTCACATTTTCACTCATAACTTTTATATCGCTTGACCGATTTTGCTCATTTTAAATACCAAACTGCTCGGGAGGATGTTCAATAATCTGGGTAAAAATAGGCACCCCCGCTTGCGTCTTCGCGTCGTGATCGTGATTTCAACAGACAGACAGACAGACAGACGGACATCGCTAAATCGACTTAAAATTGCACAAGGATCACGAATATATACTTTATGGGGTCTTAAACCTATATTTCGACATATTACAAACGGAATGACAAACTGATATATACCCTCACCATATATGGTGGAGGGTATAAAAAGTTAAAATGAATATTTCTTTGAAAAAGAAATGTATGTTCTTTTATTTTTAACTGAAAGGATTTCAGTTTTAAATTATTTGTTTCGACATTAACCGAAATAAAGGCGATTAAACAAAGCATCGATTAATCACTTAACCGGATTGGAAACATTAGTTAGTACACTTTAAAGCATCCCAGCAAAATAAAAGTAGCAAAAGAAGAGAAAAATAAGCAGTGATTTTGATTCCGGTGTTGTAAAAATTTGGATCGGAACCAATGATTTTTACATAGGGGTGTCATAGGGTGGAAGTTTTCTTTTATGATCCTTTTTCATTGCATATAAAGCCCTTCTTATGGTTTAGTGAAAAATTAAATCTTTTGTTCATCCCAAATAAATTTTGAATTTGTAATTTATATTTCTACAGGACATCAGTATTCGAGCCTTCGCCTCAGTTTCACAATCTCCCGTTAGCTTCTACCTGGGAATTTAACTGACACATTTGTTGTTGTTTCCTATACAAAGTTTGAGTTTTACTGTTCGTTAAATTTGAGCGGGAAATTCAGCAATCGGGCCTTATTTATCTCTATTCGAAATGCTTGCAACTTTTACTACAATAATTTTTTTTTACTTTTTGTAGCGTCATAGATTTGAAAAGTGTTTAATATCATCAAAAACCACATTTTTATAAGTTGTGAAAAAGAACTTTCTTAGAAGAGAAAAATCAGAACTAAAAGATACTTTAGAATCAATGAAAAATTAATTCCTTAAGAATCACTTACATTTATTTTTGCTGGATATAATGAATTTAGCGCTGTTTGTTCGGACGAAATTCTGACTGTATGTAATTAATATTCGTTCATTGTTAATCCATATTTGTTGTACTGAATATACATAAATATTAATGGGGTCATTAAAGCATAAATATTTTGTAATTTATTGACACAAGTGTTTTACACTTAAATTATTAATTTATATTTTCCCACTTTACGATACAATATAATGCCATACAATTATGTGATCTTCTTAAACTTTTAACAACCTTGTGAAACACTTTTATTTTAACCATAAATTTAAATACTAGCTATGTTTTTTTCAATTGTTTCTACTTTAAGAAAGCGTTGAGTTATAAAAAAAAAACAAATATTAATTTTACATTATAACTCAATTTTGACTGGACACATCTATCCCTTGAATAACCTAAAGTTGAGGAATAAATTCAATACTTAAGTGTCGGTTAAATTTGAAATGTAGCAATCATTACATATTGGAACTGTTCCAGTAGAATTCTTTTTAAACTTTATGCCATACCATACAATATGTATGTTTTTTTTTTTAATCACAACAAAAAATACATATTTTCGAGGTATAAATGTTTTAAAGTACAAATTTTTTTTACTGTCGTCTACTAACTGCCACTTTAACCATCAGCCTGGTAGCATTTTGATTGTGTCATAATGGCAATTAAGTGCCAAACAACAAAATGCAAAAGCAAAAAATTAACTTGAACCGTTCAGTTTTGTTTTGATGGCTATTGTATTTCCGTTGCTGTTGTTGTTGCTTTTTAAATGCCAACCTTTTTATTGGCCAACAACTATTGACAGCCTTATGTTTGTTTTTTTTTGTATTTCGGTGTTATTTCCTTGAAACAAACGACAACAACATTTTGTTTTTTGCTTTTTTTTGTTTTTGATTGTATTAAAATGTGAGTGTGACTAAATGTACATTTATTTTGTAACAATCATGACGATGACAACAACGAAAAATGTTCATTTAGTATGTTGTATAACATACTACTGCCTAAATGTTTCCGTTTCCTTTAACAAAATTTCAAAATAATACATACTTAGTATAGAATAATTTACATAACGACAAATGAATCGTTAAGTAAATAAGATATTAACTGCTTATTTGCTAACAAAAGAAATGACAATATTTTTAGTTTTGGCTTTCATTTTAATATGTGTGTTTCTTTTATTAATCTATAAAAATGACACTTACCATTTGAATGTGATCATAATTTTGTAGGAATTACTTTAGTAACTGAAAATAAAATGTACATAAATAAATTAAATTAGTAAATAAATATGTAAATATTTAGTGCAGATCAGGGATGCGAAAGTTTCTACAATTGTACCCTTTTTGGTACGATATGGGTCTTAAAAGTACGATGATGGTACTCCCATGGTTTATGTGGTACAATTTACAAATTTTCACAGTTTATCGTTATCTACAGTTTGGTGCAAAAGTAAGCCAATGCTAGTAAAATATTTGTAAATAATCTGTCATTTTTATACCCTTCACCACAGGTGGAAGTCATTTCGTTAGTAATTTCTACAATATTGATCTTAGACCCTATAAAGTATATATATTCTGGGTCCTTATAAAGAGCAAAGTTGATTGACCGATGTCCGTCTGTCCGTCTTGAAATGGGTTTTCCGAAGACCCCAGACATGATGACGACTTGATTGTTATATATTTCTGTTAAATGTGATCCATTTCTGCTTGCTATTAAAAATCAGCCAGATCGGTTGATAAATGGCTGAGATATTAGCAAAAAACCAGGACTACCTGTAATTTTTACGTAAAATCCCTTTGTTTTTATATGTATGTTGAATATTACGCATAACAAAGACATCAATTTCTTTTCTTTCACCTCTTCACCTTTTATACACAAACAACAAACACATACAAAGATTTGTCATTTAAATAAAAACCAAACAAATCCCTATTATACGAAAACTGTTCATTTAACTCTATAAACGATGATTCATAGCTGAGTTGTCTAAACGCTATGTCACAAATACTTTTTTTTCTCTAAGAACGCGAGATCGAATCCTACTCAAGACACAATTAAATTTTTTTTATTTTCTTAAGACTTTTTTTATTTTTTGTTTTTTTTTTAACATTAAATAATTAATTTGAATAAAATTTTATATTAATAACACAGTGCAACACATAAATTGGTTCCTCTTTCGTACCCGGTTTTTTTTTGAAGTGTATATCGAAACTAAAAAAAATCCGCAACGGACTTGGCCAGATTACATCGAAATTTTTTTTTATGGACACCCTAAGTTTTTGCCCCCAAACATGATTTTTTTAAAAAAGGAAAATTTTTATGGAATCCATATATCATAAACCGTTCGGAATTTTGTTTTTATGTCTTTGGCAAAGTTGTAGATCCAAACCAAAGCAAAAAAATTCTCATATGGACCGACCCAAAAAAATTGCATCCACTGCATCAAAATTGCAAAAAATTGGGAAAAAATGCTATTTTTTCATGATTTTTTCATGATTTTGTCCTGAAATGGCTTAAATACTGGGAATTTAAGAAATCTTTCTTCAGCTAAATTATATCCAACAACAATATAAACAACTCTCTAGTACATGTCATCTTAATACGAACATTCCTTAACCCTAGAAAGCACATCTTTTTGCTCACACTTATTTTGCATAGCCAATGTTTGTCGTTACCAAAATCTTACCAAAAAGCGTTTTTATTAACAAAAATTCGGTAAATGAGAGCGTGATAAGAAAGTAATTGTGTTTCTCATTTTACTAAAAGTTACTATACTTTTTTCGGGTAAAATCGTAGCAGAATAAAATCATCGGCAGTTAATAATACACATGTTTTGCATTTGTATAAATAAACAAAAAAACTTAAACAAAAAATAAAAAAAAAAATTATGAAATTGTTAATTGCGTTATAAAATAATTACTTTTTATTAATAAAATAAATATATTCATTTTTTCAAAAACATATCAGCATTACAACAATAAAATGTTTAAATAGTAAATTTGAAAACAAGTAACAACAAAAACGGCATTAACCTTATAGTCTTTCTTTGTCGAATCAATACAATCCACAATTCGGTAATTTGAGTAAGCGACAAGGTAATGCGATGCAGTGTTGTGAATCCCAATTTCTAATCCGTCTATCTTCCAAAAGAAAATATATAGAAATTAACCCTTTGACGGCCAATGCACTCAGAAAAAAAAGTTAGTAGAAAAATTTGTAAACGGTTTTCAATCCCACTTTACTATTTTTGTACTGATTTTTAGTAAAAAAATTATTATTAAGCAAATCTTTTTGCTATTTACATTTTCCAAATTACAGAATTTGTACAGAATATCTACAAACTTTCGTTGCTAATTTCAGAAATCATTTTACAAATTTTTGAAAACCGACTTGCTAAAATTAGCAAAAAAAAATTACTAATTTTAAAAAAGTCGATATTGAAGGAAATGTTATTCCTAATAATTTAAACTTATACATACAAACTTAAATTGCCCTAAAATGTTACATAGGATTAAAAAAGGGATCGGAAGTGAAGATACCGACTCATGTCTAAAAAGAGGACATCCACTTAAAATAGCACTAAAAAGGGTATTTTTAGTTCTAAAAATCAGCCCTAAAAACAATTAAATTTAACCTTAAAAGTAAAAAAAAAAAATTTACTAAAATATTTTTCAAAACAGAAATTACCAAATTAAAACCAAAATGATAAATTCGTTTATGTTTTAACAATTTTTTAAAATTTTTAAGCCTTTGATTTTTTTTTTTCATTTTGTATAAAACATCTTTTAAAAAATATAATCAAAATTTTTGATGCTCGATAAAAAAAAATAAACCTAAAACTTTGTACTAATATTAATAGTATTTAGTAATTATTTTTTGCTGATTTTAGCAAACAGATTTTAAATTCCACTTTACAAAAAGTCTACTAAAATTTAGTAGCGGCTACTAATTTGTCTACTAATTTCATTGCACTACACGTCAGCAGACATGTGTTGCTAAGATTAGCAAAAAATACCGCTGGGCTCAAATTAGCAGAATTTCCCGTAATAACAGCAAAATTTTCAGTTGCTATTACAGACTTTTTTTGGTGAGTGTGGTTGATAAATGTCCCATTTTTAGTTTTTGTCGTACTTGGCAATTTTTTTTACCGATTTTCTTGAATATGGCTTGTATCGGCAGATGATAATTGTTGCTTTCACACAATACTAACCATTTGGATCACTATGCTCTCATAGACAATAGAATCACCACAAATTCATTAAAAATATAATATATTTGTGCATAAATTTTTAGAACACATTTTCCCGAATCCTTTTGGACAACACAGGGGATCAATATTTTGGTAGGACATTGTCCATTTTTTTTGGAATTCGTTCACTTTATTTTTTACAGAATACTGATACAATTTGAGACATACATATGTATCCCATGGGTTGCCAAAGGTCAAAAGGAGGAAGTTTTTGCATAGTTTTAAAATTTTTGTATTCGCATTGATATGCAAGTAATTTTCATTTGATTTGATTTTTATAGATTTTTTCTCCTGATTCCAAATTTTGTCTCTAAAATTTTAAATCTCTTTACAATTTTGAAAAATTTTATAAAAAGGATATTTCGGAACTACAGTTAACGATTTTCTTTGATGTTTAATTTTTTTTGTCATATTCGTAAACTGAATTACAAAATTAATTATATAAGATGTGTCTTAACACAAATAAGTTCAAATAAATTAATTCGACACTACTCTTAACTAATTAGTAGGCTTTTTCCTGTTCACTTACATGATTATTTCGTTTATTAAACACTTTTAATTCATAAATTAATAAAACACACATTAATAAATAAAGTTATTTAAAAAAATAACAATGACTCATTATTATTTATATTAGAATAATAGAAGAGGTAAGACATTACAGGTAACTTATTATTATTTGGTTAAAAATAATAAAATAAGTAACATATTATAGGTATCAGATTATTTTTTATTTTGAAAATAATGCTGAATGTAAGGAGTACTCATTACAAAGTAAAGTATAAGGTAATGATATGTCGTTACCATGTTTTTGCTGGGAATTTTATATTATTATTTTATAACATAAGTGACGTCATAGTGCTTGTTAGGAATATACCTAGTCACGTGTTCCATTGCTAAGGGGAGAAATATATAATAAAATAGGTTTTTCGTTAAAGCTCTGTTTAGAGGATCTAGCTTTTCTAAAACTTCGCGTTCTAATGAGCTCTTTTTTCAGCTCGAAATGCATGTATGCAAAGTTGAAAGCTCTATTTAAATTTTTTTGACATGAAAATATAATTTAATAAAGGGTGTCCCAAGAAGAACGCAATTTTTAAATCTGGCAACATTCGAAGTGTCATTGTTTGACATTTGAACAATTGTTATTGTTTGCTAGTAGAAGGTACGAGGTTAGTAAAAATGGAGCGCTACACGAATGAACAACGCATTCTCATTGTGAAATTGTTTTACCAAAATGGTGAAAGTTTTGCGGCTACAGTTCGCACATTGCGATCAATTTGGGGTCACAATAATGCTCCAAAAGAGTCAACTGTAAAGAGATTAATGGATAAATTTGCCGAAACTGGGTCTGTTAGTGATGTAAAGACAACAACGCGCCATCGACCAGGTCGATCGACCGAAAATGTCGCAGCTGTACGTGATGATGTCGCTCAAACTCCATCCACCGCAATTCGACACCGAGCTCAGCAAATTAGTGTATCCAAATCCACTTTGCAGCGAATTTTGACGAAAGATTTGCATCTTCATGCATACAAAGTTCAATTGACTCAGGAACTGAAGCCAGCTGACCATGGACAGCGAAGGGAGTTCGTTAATTGGGTATTGGAGAGACAACATGAAAATGCTGATTTTGCCGATAAAATCATCTTCAGTGACGAGGCCCATTTTCATCTTGATGGCTTCGTCAATAGGCAGAATTGTCGCATTTGGGGTGAGGAAAATCCTCGAGTGATTCACGAGAAGCAAATGCATCCTCAACGTGTCACTGTGTGGTGTGGTTTTTGGGCTGGAGGAATCATTGGACCTTTTTTTTTATAAAAATGAGGCAGGTCAAGCGCAAACAGTCAATGGTGTTCGGTATCGTGAAATGATAACCAGTTTTTTCTTGCCTAGAATTGAAGAAATGAATGTGGAGGGCATGTGGTTCCAACAAGACGGCGCCACATGTCATACAGCCAGAGAAACAATTCAATTGCTGCATCAGTCTTTTCCCGGTCGTGTTATTTCGCGTTTTGGAGATCAGAATTGGCCGCCTAGATCGTGCGATTTAACACCATTAGATTTTTTTCTTTGGGGTTTTTTGAAGTCGATGGTTTACGCGAATAAGCCGACGACGACTCAAGCCTTAAAAGAGGAAATTGGACGCTGCATTAATGAAATACCGCAGCATTCATGCAAAACGGTCATTGAAAATTTCATTAAAAGATCGCGTGCATGCCAGCAAAGCCGCGGCGGCCATCTGCACGATATATTGTTCCATACATAACCTAATTCTGTCTACTTTACGATGTAATAAAGTTTTACGATTTTTTTTTAAATATCTGTGTTTTATTTAAAATTTAAAAATTGCGTTCTTCTTGGGACAACCTTTATATGAAAACAAAGGATTCCAACTGAAATATGTGCCAACCTCGGAACAACTGGCCGATATTTTCACAAAGCCGCTCTTAAAGCATCAGTTTAACAAAATTAAGAAATTGTTAAATGTTATTTAGTGTAAATGGATGAATAATTATTGAAACAAAGGTGGAAGTGTTGATATTTGGTTTGTTTCCATGCAATAATTATTTATTCACACTGTATTGAATTAAACACTTGTTCTAATTTATAAAATTATAGAATAGTTTTCTTTGAATTGTATTTCTGTTTAATCAAAATCAAAATGAAAATAAAATATTTTATTAAGTCTCACAATTGTTACTGAATAGAAAACACCACGATTATTATTATATTGTATAAATTATTCAGTTCAATTTCTTCGACCTTTTTAATATAAATTCCAGGTAATAAGTATTCAAAAGTATTCAAAGACATTAAGCTTGAATACTTATTACCTGGAATTTATTATATTGTATATTAATAAACTAATACATAAGCTGTTTAAATTATATTTAATATTACCAAAAATTATATTTATACTCTAATACTAGATGTACTTGTGTGTGTACTATATTATTGCATTTATACTTACTATTGTTGATTTATAGTTAAATTATATAAATTTTTGATTAAATAAACGAAATTAAAAAAAAAAACACCAAAAATTGGAAGCCAAAAAAAAAAATTAGTGACACTGAAGCTAGAGCCATTGGACGTCTTTTCACTTCGGGCAAAATCAAGAGCACAAAAGAGGCAGTTTCTGAATGTTCGGTCAATGTTAGCAGATGGACAGTCCCAAAGGCTCTCAAAAGCGTTGGCTACAAAGCCAGTATTAAAAAGAAAATGACAAAACTATCACTAAAAAACGTAAAAGCTCAAAATATATTTATGGAAAAATATAAATTTGGACAATTTTTGATTGGTATAAGGTATGATAATTTTACTAGCTTATTTTGTCATATATGTATGTGGCAGTTTTCTTTATTTTGAAGATAATATGGTCCGATGAGATCAAAATTAACAGATGGGCCAAGCCATCAACCACACCAAACCCAGACCATGTAAATATAAAGCACGGAGGTGGTTCTCTTATAGTTTTGGGATGTATAACACCATATGGATTGAGGATATTATGCCAAAGGAGGACTATCTTCTCATATTACAAGAAATTTTTGCTTTTAGCTCTCGCCAAAATGCCAAATAGACCTAAAAATGTTATCTTTCAGCATGGCAACGACCCCAAACATTCTGCAAAAATGGTTAAGGAATGGCTTAGTTCTCAGGTGTTTAGGCTCAAAGCCCCAATCTTTAGCCGATCGAAAATGCTAAGGCTTACTTAAAATGTCGTTTGGCAGATTACGAAGAGCCTCCAAAGAGTATTAGTGAACTGTGGGAGAGGGTACAGGCTAAATGAAAAAAAATTCTGTAGATTATATATCGAAACTGTATGAATCTATACGAAGGAGAATAAATCAGTTGAAAAATGCAAAGGGATACTGGATAAAGTATTAAAATTTAGATTAGATAACCCTTGGTGCAAAAGTGAACCAATGGCCTGAATTTCAAAGTATTATGTTTTTAGATACTTAAGTTTGGATTACATGTTTATGTTTTAGTTGTTTTATTTTTTGATGATGTATATTTTCGTTTAAGTAAATAGTTTTTAATTTATTTAATAAACACCATAAAAAAACAAAGGTTGCTATATTTTCTTGGCAACTCATTTTTGCTGTCACATCTTTGTAAATATCTTTTATATTAGATCCAATTTATACGGCGACATTGTTGCCTACAATTATTGCGTGCAATTGTTGATTGTTGTCGAACGGGATGGAGAAGCAAGCGGGGTAACAAAAAAGGCACAGTTTATGTGTTTCTTGCATGTTTCTGTTATCTCTCTTTCACACTCATATGTATTCTTATTTTGTTGCTTCATTCACATGCAGTTTTCGTGCAATTAAAGTCACCACATAATTAGACATAAAATTGGAAGCAGGAAATAGACATAAATTTGGAAAAGGGAATTAAGAAAATTGCACGCAATCAATTGCATCGTAAAAATTGTCAACAGTTTCTAGTCTAGTCCAAACGAAAGATTTGTTACATTTATCGAATTATTGTTGCTATACATATTTATAAATTAACAAATAGTTTGTTATCTACTTAAATATGATATTGATCTCATGGATTTTTGTACCTTATTTTACATATTTTTATTATATTCTTTTAATGTACAACTGCATTTTCTGTAAAGTTTTTTTGTAATGTTTATTAAGAAAAATATTAAAAAAAAGTTATAATTGGTGTTTTATTTTTTTTTTAATACTAAAAAAATGGTACAATTGAGGTCAAAAAAGTACAATTTGATAATCACTTTTGTACGAAATTGAAATTCTCATTTTGAATCCCTGGTGCAGATTATAATAAACTTTTTATTAATACGTATGAGTGATAAAATTCGCAATAATCAGTTTTCATAATAATCATACGTCGTGGTGTCCCCCAATGAATGGAGTCCATAAAAAAACTAGTAAGAGCGGCTAAATTCGGCTATGCCGAATCTTACATACCTTTCACCATGGTTGGGAAAAAACTGAAGTTTATATATGGACATATATGCAATGGACAGATTTATATACAGACGGCTTTAAGAGGAAATTAACCATTTAGTTTGGTGATAAAACTTGGACTCGGGAAGATTTATGGTTCCAGAAAATAGGTATTTAAAAAAAATTTATGTTTTGGGCATAACTTTTTTGTATCTGAACCGATATTTCCGAGTTTTTTCAGCAAATATGTTATACTTAAGATTTTCGATCTTTTGCTATAAAAGATGTATCCGTAGGTCATATTACAGCTCTAGAATAGTGTTTGTTGTTTGTGTATAAAAGGTGAAGAGGTGAAAGAAAAGAATTTCAACAAATCGTTAAAAGAAATCACTAGAACTGCATGTGTTTTATTTCTACAAAAACGTTTGATTTAGCTGGCAAATTTGCATTTGGGATTTTATTTCGCTATTTTATTAAAAAAATATTTTTAATTTCTTTAGCTTAATTTTGAAAATTTGAAGGAAAATAGTTTATAATTTTTTTTTTATAAATTATTATAAGTTATGACCTAAAATATTTGCACTCAAAGGGAAATTATGTATAAAATTTTCTTAATATGTGAGAAAATGGTTTAAAAATCAGTTTATAAATTCTTTTAAATCGGAGCAAAAAATAGAAATAAAAACGTTTGTATTTTTTTTTTGTATCAGAGGGTTTTTATGACAATTTTGATGTTTTTAGCCTATTTATGAATTATTTAATTATTAATAAAAAATTTTATATAAATTAATTATTAAATGTTAAAAAAAAAAACAAAAAATAAACAAAAAAAAAAAAGTCTTTAGAAAATAAAAAAAAATGTACAAAAAAAAGTGAATTGACCGGGATTCGAACCCGCGACATAGCGTATAGGCAACTGAGCTATTGAAGCTCACACAACATCATCGTAAATAGAGGTACATATATAAAAAGTCCCAAATGATCAATACTGTTCCAATAGTTTCAAGTGAGACAAATTTGTGTTTTACAAATCGAAGATTTACTATCGCTACTAATACTTTTTAGAAGAGACAAAAAACGATTTATATTAAACTTGTAGCATTTTTAATTTTTTATATTTTAATTTCATCATTACTTTTAAAAAATGTCACGAATTTATTATAAGGCGTATTTTTGTCTCTCCTAAAAAATAGTAGATTTTGAGATACTAGGTTGCGTTAGTTTTACCCATCGACATTAACCCATTTCCAAACAGTCCAGTTACCACGCGTATTAGGGAAAATTTTTAGTTCGACCACGTGCTATAAAAAAAACGTGAAGATGTTCGGATCCGATAGGTCCACATTGTTTAGACAGGGCTTAACAATGCTCTCCACAATCTAAAAAAAATAAAAAGAAAGCGTTTTTTTCTCACCCGATTTGAATTTGGGACTTCCCATCAATCCTCAAAATCTCCGCCAAAATTCAATACCAGATTCAACAAGAAATGTTCTGGGCGATATACGATTTAAATAATTCGTTCTCCTTATCAAATAAAATAAATTTAATTGTGCAAATTACCGCTGCAAATGATTTACATTAAAATATTATGTATTATTTAAATTAATTTAAAGAACATGTATTTTGTTTAAAAACATTTTGGGGATTTTAAAAAAACTGCCAACACTAATACAATTTGAAAATTCTATAAGGGCCCTCAAACTCTGGTTATATAACGAAACCCGAAAATACTTGAATTCTATTTTGCTGACACTTATCGAATTTTGTAGATTTTATTCTCTATAATTTACTAAAAAGAAATTTATCATTTTCCTTTACGTTTGAACAATTTAGAAAGAATATGATTTTATGATCTTAAATCGAATTAAAAATCATTAATATTTTCCTTATATAAATTAATGCATATTTTCTAAAATCAAAAATTTTTATTAAAATTGACATAAATAATTTACGAAGCAAATATCGTGTTGATAAATTTTTGGTTGTTAAAATAAAAATTTTCAAGATCTTTTTATAAAAAATAATAATGATTATTTATTATTTCCTTTCAATATTTCGTCTCCACATTGGGTGACTTCTTCAGGGAAATTATATAATTTTTTCCAACAATAAAAATTTATTAACTTATTAACTTATTAAGTTTTTATTGTTGAAAAAAATTATATAATTTCCCTGAAAAAGTCACCCAATGTGGAGACGAAATATTGAAAGGAAATAATAAATAATCATTATTATTTTTTATAAAAAGGTCTTGAACTTGATTTTAAGGAATAATATAGTATAATATTGAAGATCGAATAAAGAAAGATATACAGTGCTGGTCAAAACATTTGCAACTGAAATCCCATTTAAAGTAAATACTGTTTTTTTATAATAAAAACACTTCTACACTTAGTTTCTTATTTTGTTTTATTTAATTCAATTATAGTATATTATCTTACAAAAACAAAAAAATATATTTATTAACTTAAAACAATAAAAAAATAACTTTTAACAAAATTTGCGAAATTCAGGTGTTCAAAACATTTGCAACTTTTAACGAAATTAAAAATAAAAATAAAAAAAAAACTCAAAATGTTTAGTATTTTGTTGCATATCCACGATGTTTTATAACTTCAGAGCATCTCTTAGGCATGGAGGCTATGAGCTTATCTATATATTCGTTAGAAATTGCATTCCACTGCATTTCCAATTCGACGAAAAGTTCATCACCATTTCGGAATACTTTATTGCCGATGTTGCGTTTAACAATCATCCACATGTTCTCAATCGGGTTGAGATCGGGAGATTGAGGGGGCCACGACATGACATTAATTTTATTTTCCTCTAACCAAGCTTTAACTATCCTTGCCGTGTGTTTAGGGTCGTTATCATGCTGGAATGTCCACGAAAGTGGCATATCCCATTCAGCATACGGAAGCATAACTGAGCTAAGTAGGTCTCTATAGATTGGGGCTGTCATTGTATCTCTTATGCGGTGAATCGGACCAATTCCATTCCCAGAAAAACACCCCCATACCATAATATTTCCACCTCCGTGCTTTACTGTGGCTGTTGTGTACCTGGGATTAAACTTTTCACCTTGAGGTCGTCGAACGTAGGTTCTTCCATCTGACCCCCGGAGGTTAAATTTAGACTCATCCGACCATAAAATGTTTTTCCATTGATGTGGAGTCCAATTTAGGTGGGCGCGAACAAATTCAAGTCTAGCTTTTCTGTTTTTTTCTGATACATATGGTTTTTTTGTGCATCTAAAGCTTCTAAGACCACATTCTACGACTCTTCGTTTGATAGTGGAAAGACTGGCATCTATCGGAATTTCGGTTTTTGCTTCTCTAGGGATTGCTTTCGGATATTTGAAAAAAAAATTCTTTATTTTTCTATCTTCTCTTTTAGTTGTAATACGGGGTCTTCCTCCTTTATGGATTGTATGGATATTGCCACTTTTAACTATTCGACATATCGTTGACTTGGGTACAGAATATTTTATTGAAATTTCTTTTTGAGAAAGCCCATTTTGATAATCTTTTAAAATTTTGGTCTTAAAAACTGAATTATATTTGTTTCCAGCCATTTTTCACAAAAATTATTATAATGAATATTACCCTTTCACCATGTAATGAAAACTACTGAAGCGCAATAGTTTTAATTTTTTTTTTGTAAAAATGTAAAGACAAGAATATAAATAATTTAAAAAGAATGCAATTACCGTTATTTCCAAGCATTTTTTAGTGTTAATTAATTCGCTAAGAGTAGAAGAAATTGCAGTTGCAAATGTTTTGAACTCTTAAATTTCGACAATCTCTTAAAATATATATTTTTTGTTGTTGTAATTAAACGGAATCTGTTTTTTTCTTAATTGTTTAACAAAAGCAATAAATAAATGTAAAAAAATAATAAATAGTTAGTAACCAAGTCATTTAAAAAAAGTTTATCAATTAAAAGCTCAAATACGGTCTCCATATTGTTCCATATGTTTTGAACAGTACTGTATATAGATAAAAATTTTCAATTTGTTAATTCAACAAAAATTTTGTAAAAAAGCCAGTGAAGTTAGTTTGAGAAAAATTATATATAATTTAATTTAAAAAAGTATTGTGGTTGTAGATAATAATTTAGTGTCCTTAGCCCTGTAGTGTTATTACTGGTGCTAACAAACTTCTAAAAATTTAAATAAAGGTGTTATTATTAAATTATTTTAAATTATCAAAAATAGTGACTTGTAATAATATGGTCAAATAAATAAATAAAAAAACAAATTATTAAAATTAAGTAAATATATTTATTTGCTTTGTCAAATCAACACAACACATAAACGTAAAAATATATTAAGCATATATAAAGAATGTGTTAAATCAACAAACGGGTTTTGTTAGCTATCAACCAATCAGCAATTTTGTATAGATTTTAAATAATTTGACTACTGTTTTTTTTTTTTTTTTTTGTTGTTTTTTTGTTCAGTGTAGTACTTCACTAAAATTATAGATAATATATTTTTTTTGAATCAATTTAATATAACTTACCATTAAAACTTTGTATTGTTCTTAAAGAAATTATTCCATATCTGTAATGAAACAAAATAAATAAAATATATTAAATTTTCTGTTAAAGTCAATCAATATTTTTTGGTTTAATTGAATTTTTTTCTAGTAAATAAAACTAATGCAGTATTTTTTTTAAGGTATATAAAATATTACTTTTCAGCACGAAAATGTCAAACAAAAAAATAGTCATTTAATATTTCATAGTAATGTATAATAAATTTATGACAATAAATAATCAAATTATAAGTATAAACTGCACTCATAGAATTATGTGGGAAAAATTTTAAAAAAATATACAATTAAAGTAATTAAAAGAGGAATTTTATTTAAAATCAACTAACAATTGTTATTTTTTAATATTTAATTTATTTAAGAAAAACTGTAAAACCAATAAACAAATGTATTAAAAATTTGGTAAATTTTTTCAACAATAAAAGCAAGGTCAGTAAATAAAAAAAACTAACAAATGTTGTAGAAACAACTACAATTTTTTTTTAAACTTTTTATTCTAATATTGAATCTGCCCACCTTAGGCCTAACAATATGTAATAAAATCTTATAACTAATCTTAAACACTAGTTACTCCCGTAAAGCAGTCATTCTCTTATATGGGACTCATCTTAAGGGGGCGGCATATCGGCTCTTTGAAACCTTGTGTGCGTTCGATTTCGGGTCACAGTCTTGAAGTATAACAAGCACGTACTTCTCTAAATACGTTTTTTACTAACGGGACCCCAAGGTCATTATGAATATTCCAGTTTCGTATATACCATGGCGCACCTGTTATGGTTCTGAGAATTCTAAATTGTGCTCTCTGTATAAGTTCAATATTTGAATTGCTAACCGTTCCATATAGTTGAATTCCATATGTCCATATGGGTTTAATCACACTTTTATACAGGGTTACCTTAAGGTCAATACTTAATTTTGATCGGTGGTTCAATAACCAGTGCATGTCACAGGCTTTAAGCTTCATCTAAAGCCTCTTCACGCAAAGAAAAAATATGGTTGGGGCAATCATATGTCCATATGGGTTTAATAACACTTTTATACAGGGTTACCTTAAGGTCAATACTTAATTTTGATCGGTGGTCAATAACCAGTGCATGTCACAGGCTTTAAGCTTCATCTAAGCCTCTTCACGCAAAGAAAAAATATGGTTGGGGCAATCATATTCAAAGAGCATCATATATTTTTGGGTTTATGGTTGTGCCAACCATAATCGTACTTTAATATGGTTATCATATTATGATAATGAAATAACCATATTTTTACCATAATATGGTCCCTACAGTTATATTATGATCCAAAAATTACCATATTATGGTCCAAAATAAACATGTTATATTGAATTTATCATAATATGATCGCACGTAATTATAGTATTTTCAAAATGTTATTATATTATGGTCCCTCATAACTATATTATGATTCCTGGATTATTATTATATGATCCATAATCTTAGAAAAATTTTTAAAGGAAAAGTTCTTATGAACTATGAAAAAGCTCTTTAAATTTTAGAATATTTCCTTTAGAAATTTTTTTTTTAAACAAAAGGACTTTTTGAAGAGAAATTGTTAAGGAAAAAATCGTAGATTCTTAGAACTTTTCTTTCAAGAAAACTTTGATTCTGTAGACTTTTGTATGAAAAATACCTAAAACTTTTTCTTAAATTCTAATAACTTTTTTAATAAAAAAATCTTAGACATGATTTGTTTTAGAAATTATTCTTTAAGAAAAAGTCTTTGGAATCTAAGAATATTTCTAGTAGAAAAAGTCCTTCGAATCTAAATATTTTCTTCAGAATCTATGAATTTTTCTTTCTTAGAATCTAAGTTTGTTTGTTGGAATATATGAACTTTTATCTAAAAAAACAGTTTGGAGAATCTGAGAATTTTAGTTTAAGGAAAAATCCATAGAATCTAAAAATGTTTTTATCAGATAAATTTATTAATATCTATTATTTTGTGAATGAATTGATTAGTGTAAATAATATTATTTGTATAAGTAATTTTCGAAAAACCCCTTTAAAAATATCTTCTAAAGCTAAAAAAAATTAACTGGATCTTAATGGGCCAATTGCTGAAATATTTTAATGACATGTGAAAGGTATTTTCTGCCCATCTCATATTTGTCCAGTTTTAGTTGTTTTTTTTTAAACATTTTGTAGTAAAAACATACTGACTTAACTGATACAATTTTGGTTTTTATGAAAACAAGACAATATTATGACTGTAAATGTTAAAGTCATGTTTTATTTGATGTATAATTATTTATTGATTGTTGCCAGCATTTTATCGTTGCATAATTATCATATTTTTTTTAATAGTCAGAATGTTTGTTACCAATGAATGGTTACAGCCAATCATGTTATAAAATAGAAGGTGTCAATCATAAAATAGTAAAATATTTACTAAATAATAATGGTAGCGACCATGTTGATGATTAGAAAACCAATAACTTGGTTGTGAGAACCATACCCGATTGCAGAAAGCACAATATAGTAACAGTGATCATATTGCAACCATGTTTTTTCTCTGCGTGTTGGCTTCAATGTGCCGACGCCAAGTAAGATGTCTGTCTAGATGCATACCAAGATATGTGACGTCATCAGTCTGTGGAATATGTACATTATTAAGTGTAACAGGTGGGCAATTTCCCGTTCCTAAAGTGAACGTAACGTGCTTACTCTTAAGTTCATTCACCCGTATTCGCCAATTTTTTAGCCACGTCTCCACATTTCTGAGACAATAGGATTTGCGTTTATGCTCAGAATTGCCGTATCATCGGCAAATGTTGATGTTAACATACGGTCACTTGTTGGCAAATCACATGTGTAGATTAGGTAAAGTGTTGGACCAAGAACACTTCCCTGTGGAACACCTGCATTAATTTCATAGTCAGCTGTCAATAGTTTATGGGTACATGGAGGTAATAAGTGCTTTATTTTATATATCAAGCCATCATGCCATACTTTATCGAAAGCTTGAGCAATATCTAGAAAAATTGCTGATTTTCTTATCTCTCCAGTTATGCGGTTAACCTGCTCGATAGTTCCATGTTTCTCTCGGAAACCAAATTGGTGAACTGGGATAATATTTTCATTCGTAATAAATGGCTTAATTGTCATTAGGAATATCTTTTCAAAAAGTTTCGACAGGCAGTAAAAAATAAATGACAAATATGGGCAAAACTTCACAACATTTTGCAGTTAAATTTGATTTTTTTTTTATCTCATTTGAAAAAAAAAAAAAAATATATATATATATATATATATATATATATTCATTTCGCATACTTTGAAGACATCTGTATATACAGCCAAAAAAGTCCCTATAATATGCGCCGTATCCAGTAAAATGTCTTCAGTGTAAACAGTAGAATAATTAAAAGTTTGAGGACGGTCCCCAAAGTACAAAAATGTCTTCATAGTAACTTGTGGAACGAAAACCCGTATATATATATATATATATATATATATATATATATATACATATATATATATGTGCACATATATGTGCACAGCGCATGTTGCGGGGACGTGTTTTCGTTCCACAAGTTACTATGAAGACATTTTGGTACTTTGGGGACCGTCCTCAAACTTTTAATTATTCTACTGTTTACACTGAAGACATTTTACTAGATACGGCGCATATTATAGGGACTTTTTTGGCTGTATATACAGATGTCTTCAAAGTATGCGAAATGAATATATATATATATATATATATATATATATATATAACATTTAAACTTTCATAACTATAGTTAAGAACAGAACTTTGGTTATTTTAAGATAATCTAGCAGATCTTAAAGTATTAAATATTTGCTTAATTGTTAAGTCCATTATAAAAGCCGATAAAGAAATAAAAATATATAAGCCCATACAGCAAAAAATCATAAAAAAAAATATTTAAGTGCTTTCAATACGTAAAACTAAAATTTTAAGCTTCTTAAAAGGTAATGTAAAATGCCAAACCAAAAAAAACATAGTATACTTTCATAAATAATTAAGGCGTTGCAGTATTTTTGTGGTAGAGTAATAATAAATATAATGAATACAATAGTTTATAAGTATATAATTTAGGGATACCAATAGGGATAAAGATTTAAAGTTTCGGTTATTTGAGAAATTTAAAAATCTCAAAATCTCGGAATCTCGGAATTTACGGAATCCCAGAATGTTTCGGAATTCCGGGATTTAAATTTTTTTTGTTTTAATAATTTTCAATAACACTATCAAAAATGTGTGACAGTTACTAAATGGCATATTTTGGTTTAGTAATCAACAGTTGTTGCTTTTAAATGTAAGTTGTTTTTTTTTAAATTAACTGAAAAAACAGTAGTTTTTATTAATTTTTACAGTGGTTTATAATAGTTGTAGTAACAATTTGTATTTATGAATCCTGTTTTTACTGTACGTTTACGGTCCGAAAATACGTATCCGTCAAGGCTTGTACATAAACGGAACATTAACGGACAATACGTTTTGACTCCATTTTGGTGTATCCGTCAAATACGCATCACTGATTTTCATCAGGTTTTCTACCCTTGCTATGAGATAAATATTTATGAAATTTAAAACAAGTTTTACGATGATGTGTGCAAATTTATGTAGATTTGCAAATAAAAATATTGCCTATAATAGATTTTGTGAAAAAATTTGCAAATTTGCATTGTGTGCTACATCACATCATAAGTACCACCATTTTAACCAAAATTATTTTTTTTTTTTATTTTTTTTCATGATTTTTAATGGGCCACAATCGCAGTGATTGATGGATGATAATTGTGCTGAAGTTAAATATGGTATTTGTTTGTAATTTTATTTGGTATTTTATTTTATTTTATTTTTATTTTATTTATTTTTATTTATTTCCAATTTTAAATCCCATAGGGCCAATTAATCTAAATTACAAAATCTTCTTAAAATGTAGCAACATCTTATATAATGTATTAATAAATATCAAAGTTAAATAAATGTATTTGTTGTATTTAGTTTGTAAAGGTTTTATTTTAAATAAAATAAAATAAAATTTGCTATCAAAATAATAGATATTTACACAAATCCGTTTTTTGTTGAAAAAACTGTAACAACACGGACCGAATACGGAACCGTAAACGATCCGCCATTGACAGACTTTTTTTAACGGACAACTCCATTTTTAATCAGTCTCTAAACGGTCCGGCATTGACGGTATTTTAACAGATTCAAAACATTTTCGATGTTCCATAAAATCTGTTTACGGATCCTGAAAACAGTACGTAAACGGAGTTGTGTGCCGTTTATGAGGAAGCGAAAACGGTACGTAAACGAACGTATTGTTTTTTGGGAATATTCAGTGGATTCTACTGAAAAAACTATTTTAAGTGAACATTTTTATGAATATTTAAAAATTAAATACGCTCGCATCAAGAATTTGGTAACTAGATTAGAAAACAGATTTGGTACGCCAACATTATAATAAGAATTCTTCGGTTGCAACACCAGCATTATGCGAAATTCGAAAATCTAAATTTCTGTTGCCACAGATATATCGTTGGCTGTATCGGGCGTGGAAACATAAAAATAAGGGCAACAATTTTAGAAATATAAATTTTACCATACAAATTCATATTAAAAAAACGGGCTAAAACCGTTGCCAAGAAACCAGTAATAAAACAAATAAACTTATAAACTTATAAATTTGCCTTATAAATTATTCGAAAACTAAATATAATTTAATAATGTTTAAATTTTTTCTCCGTACCTATTTCATAATTTAGTCCAAAAATCTTGCTTAATTCAAATTTTCCAGATTCTTTGCACCAATTTTCAAAATCAAACAATCCCAGAATTCGGGATTTGTTAATCCCGAAAATTCCAGCATTCAGTATTTCCCGTATGGCAACCGTAATAAAAATGTACTCATAAAAATTTAAATGAAAAAAAAACAAAAGCACATAAATCAAAACAAAAAAACCCAACAGTAAGTATGAAAGGTTTTGGCATTTTATAGTAGTAATCTTAATTTATAGAACGCTATTTACCCAGCAAAGACATAGTAATGCCAGGTCATTACAAATAGGTTATCAAGTAATGATAGATCGCTACCTTTAGCGTTATTTTAAAATATAAAATTTTGACTTACTGCTAAGTAATGACTTGCTTGTAACTGCCCTACGGAAAAAAAGGGGTCAGTTGGGAATTGGGACCTGTGCCGTGGTACGTGAAAACTGAACCGGTTCCGAGAATACATATCACGAGATTGGTGAAAAGAGGACTGGTTCCTAAAGTACCTACCACGTGAGCGGTTTTAAAGTCATGACATATTCTTTTAGACCAATCCTGTGACATGTCGCAGAGGGCAATTGACCCCCTTCCTAGGACAAGCCCATGTTAAGGTGACCGGTCCCGTGACTTATCTCTATCACAATGAACCGGTCGTGCCTATATATTCCAGGAACTCCGTCCTGTTAACTATATTTCTCAGCCTTTACAGGCCATTTCTCTAAGCTCACACAAAATTGTCGCCAGATAAGAGTTAAACCAAGGACTATCTAACAATAGGATGTGCAGAAGGAAATATAAAAAGTCATTTAACAAAATGTCATTTTAGAAAGTGTTGCCATATTGATAGAAGAGAAAATGGAAACATAATCGCAAAGAAATAAAATCATTGTTAGAGAGTAGAAAATCTATAATAAAAGAAAAGTTAATGATATTTTTTAAAAAAATTATTATCATTACCACTACGTGGTATTTTTATTTATACAATTATTCAAGAACCAAGTCCTCTGGGCGAAATATAGTTTGTATACTACTAAAAACCAATTTACAATAAAAAAAGATAAAAAAATAAATCTCTAAAAAAATGCCTATAACTAAATTATAACTAAAATATAAAATTTAAGGTCCATAATGTAGCAATTAAAATCAAAGAAAATATAAAGTTAAAATTATCAGATTTAGAGAGGGTGTTACATACCAAACTACTGAACTTATTTGCGTTTAAGCATTACTTTTGAAAAAGCGAATTGTTAAGGGTATCTAGATAATGAATTACAAATTATAGTTATCCTTACTTTAAAGAATAAGGGGGCCACATCGCCACAGCGACTACATTTAGAAGATGACTGTGGGGTGATACCCAGGTGAAATAATGCCACCCTGTGGGGTCCCACGGCAAACCCTGTCTCTAATACTGATGACGCAGTTAATACATCGGTTCCCTAGCATACAATCGATCCAGTCTTCAAGAGTTCGGTCAATATCACACTGGTCTAGGAAACAGATAAGCATTTCGTTTGAGACATTATGTAGATCAAACGATCTCTTAACCATGCGATCCACGATCCGTGCCATGGTTTTTAGCAAAAATTATGTATGCCTTATCACTCGGTAAGCTTTTGAACTTGCATAACTATCCTTTCCCGGCTTTGGTATGAATACAACTTTTAGTTCCTGCCATTACCTTGGGGATGCTAGTCCGAGGCATCCAGAGAAAATATGTGTCAATCAGCTAAATGCTCTAATGCAAAGGAGCAGAACGATCACATCTGATCCTGCAGCCTTTAAAGAGGTAGGGCTTTACACAGCTCCTTTAACCAAGTCGCTGGTTATATTAATATTATGGTCAAACTCATTTCAATGTCGTTTCCTAATCTTCTAGAAGTTGTTTATGCTGTCCAAAGGAGACCTGGGCGAGTTACATATATGCTCACATATGTGAGACTAAACTTTTTCTTGGAAAATTAAAATTTTTTTTAATACCAGACATGGAAATAAAAGTATTTCTGTTTCCTTAATTAAAATAATTGCATTCAATTGCATGATATTTAAAAAAAAAATTAAAAGGTTTTCCAACGAAACGATTAATCCCACAAATGCAAAATTCATTCGATTGAAATGTATTTGCAACTTAGATGTACTTTTTTTTTAAACAAAACTAAATGAAATACATATATTTGTGAACAAAATAATGACAAATATATATATTCATTATGCATACTTTGAAGACATCTGTATACACAGCCAAAAAAGTCCCTATAATATTCGCTGTATCCAGTAAAATGTCTTCAGTGTAAACAGTAGAATAACGAAAAGTTTCAGGACAGTCCCCAAAGTAACAAAATGTCTTCATAGTAACTTGTGGAACGAAAAGCCGTCCCCGCCACATGGGCTGTACACATATATATATATATCTATATATATATATGTTACGGGGACGGTTTTTCGTTCCACAAGTTTCTATGAAGACATTTTGTTACTTTGGAGACTGTCCTTAAACTTTTAGTTATTCTACTGTTTACACTGAAGACATTTTACTGGATACAGGGCATATTATAGGAACTTTTTTGGCTGTATATACAGATGTCTTCAAAGTATGGGCAATGAATATATATATATATATATATATATATATATATATATATATATATATATATATGTGCACAGCGCATGCTGTGGGGACGGGTTTTCGTTCCACAAGTTACTATGAAGACATTTTGGTACTTTGGGGACCGTCCTCAAACTTTTAATTATTCTACTGTTTACACTGAAGACATTTTACTGGATACGGCGCATGTTATAGGGACTTTTTTGGCTGTATATACAGATGTCTTCAAAGTATGCGAAATGAATATATA